>JAHFWJ010000821.1:0-600000 GCA_028555115.1 Himalopsyche japonica
TGTTAACTAACATTCGACTAAGATTAAGATTGTTATAAAAAGTTACATTAAAAAGTTTTTTGTCCAACTTCTTGGATATGTTTTCAGAAACTCGGCCTAAATAACTTAGTTTTACCCAACGTTTTTCAACGGAGGGAACATCAATCATCAAGCTCGAGGTTACATTTAATGAAGCTAATTTTTTAGTTTTTTTAAAGACAAGTCGATCAATCAACTTTGCATCGTATCCATTGTTAAGTGCGATCTGTTTAATGGTGTTTAATTCTAAATTGAAATTTGATTCTGTCATAGGAATTGTCAACAAGCGATGAACAAAAGAATGAAAAGTTGACAACTTATGTGAAATGTGGTGTCTAGACGAGCTACTTATGATATTGTCACTAAAAGTCTCTTTTCTGTAAATACTGAAACTATGACGATTATTAATTAGTTCAACGGTTAAATCTAAAAAGTTTATTTTATGCATACCCAATTCCATTGTGAATTGAATTGAACTATGAATCTTATTCATATTATTCAAAAAAGTATGCAGTTGCCTTTCGGTACCTCCCCAAAGTTCTAAAATATCATCTACATATCTATACCAATAGATGATATTTTTAAAAAGATCTAATTTTGTAATTTTTGATTCAATCAAATTCATGAAAAAATCAGCTAAAATTGGTGACAATGGACTACCCATTGCCAAACCATCCAACTGTTTGTAAAACAAGTTGTTTAAAGATAAATTTCAAATTCCAAAAGATCTAATTTTGTAATTTTTGATTCAATCAAATTCATGAAAAAATCAGCTAAAATTGGTGACAATGGACTACCCATTGCCAAACCATCAGACTGTTTGTAAAACAAGTTGTTTAAAGATAAATTTCAAATTCCAAAAGATCTAATTTTGTAATTTTTGATTCAATCAAATTCATGAAAAAATCAGCTAAAATTGGTGACAATGGACTACCCATTGCCAAACCATCCAACTGTTTGTAAAACAAGTTGTTTAAAGATAAATTTCAAATTCCAAAAATATCATCTATTGGTATAGATATGTAGATGATATTTTAGTATTTTGGGGAGGTACCGAAAGGCAACTGCATACTTTTTTGAATAATATGAATAAGATTCATAGTTCAATTCAATTCACAAAGGAATTGGGTATGCATAAAATAAACTTTTTATATTTAACCATTGAACTAATTAATAATCGTCATGGTTTCAGTATTTACAGAGAAGAGACTTTTAGTGACAATATCATAAGTAGCTCGTCTAGACACCACATTTCACATAAGTTGTCAACTTTTCATTCTTTTATTCATCGCTTGTTGACAATTCCTATGACAGAATCAAATTTCAATTTAGAATTAAACATCATTAAACAGATCGCACTTAACAATGGATACGATGCAAAGTTGATTGACTTGTCTTTAAAAAAACTAAAAAATTAGCTTTATTAAATGTAACCTCGAGCTTGATGATTGATGTTCCCTCCGTTGAAAAACGTTGGGTAAAACTAAGTTATTTAGGCCGAGTTTCTGAAAACATATCCAAGAAGTTGGACAAAAAACTTTTTAATGTAACTTTTTATAACAATCTTAATCTTAGTCGAATGTTAGTTAACACAAAAGACAAAATTAATATTTTAAGCCAAAGTAGTATTTATCTTCTAAATTGTGATTTCTGTGAGGCTAGGTATATTCGTCAATCAGGAAGATCCTTTCATACTAGATTTAAGGAACATTTAGCTTGTGCCAAAAAAGGCGATGAGATTTCTACTTTTGGAAACCATTTGTTTCAAAATAAACATTCATGTGATTTTACTATAAACTACAAAATCCTGCATTTCAATAACAAATCACTGAAATTAGATAAACAAGAAATCCTTGAAATTAATCGATATAAATTTTTGCCTAATTCTAACCTTATAAATGAACAAACTACTTTTGCGTCGTCACCATTGTTATACTCATTAAATTAGAGTAATAAATATATATTTCAAATAAATATTATTTTTTTTTTTTTTTGAAAAATGATATTGCCTCCCTTTACTTAATTTTTTACAGAAAATATTGGAACGCCCCTGACTGACCATATCTTCCCATCTCATCGATTCATCTTTAATCGACTTCTCATGTATTAATTTATTTTGTTCCATTAAGTAGTGATTGTGGGTTATTTTCGTCATTAAAAATTTCCCACTCCTTACTTCCTTATTGATTGTTTAGAGCTCCTAATGGATTATTGATTTACCATAATTGTAATTTTAATTCTTAATAAGTGATTGTGAACATTTAATTTTTATACTAATTTACTTTATTTGTATCAATATTGTATGATTTTATGTAAATCGTTTCCTAGTTCTTGTACCCATGGTTTTGTACACCTGCTACCATTAACTCAAATTATTTTTTTTGTTTTGTATAAATAGACTTGTTTGTAAATTGTATTCTATCAGTTGATAATGCTCGCGATGAGCGAAACCGGTCCTGATCAAAAAATATATTGTGGAAATAAGTACTAAAAAATGTGTTTTTATTATTTAAAAAATAAAAAAAAAAAGGAAAATCAAATGTTTAAAGACTACACCTAAATTGTCTCGTTATTGTTTCCTTGTGAGTCTTGAGATACAACGGCAAATTATGTAGGAAATGAATAATTCATAAATTTTAAAATAAATTTTAAAAAAACTTAAAATTAAATTTTATTGCTAGATATACTTAAACGATTTCTCAGCAACGGAAATTCCTTACAAATTTGAAGTAAAAATTAAATGACAATAGTTTGACGTTAGTAAAATGACGAATATAAAGAGGAATAAATTTGTATACTGATTATCGTAGTTTGAATGGAAAAAAATACATTATCATTGCCTTGTGGTCAATAGTGGTATTTTAATGAAGTATGCTAAAAGATATACACCACATGACCGAACTGCAGCTAATCACATGCTTTATCAGAAATTTCCTTTCCTTCCGCATAGACACTACGCTGTACAATGAACCATTACAGTTTAATCTATAAAAATCTTACAAAGGTCAATATTCGTTCAATCGCTCAATCTATTATAATAACAGTAATGACATTAAGTTTAAAAAAAACGAATATGAGGGTGTTATACAAAAAGATTCTTAGCAATTTCTCAAGTATATAAAAAAATTTAAGTTCGTAAAACCGAAATATATTATCAAATAATTTGCCAAGACTCATGAGGCGTATGTTGCCAACAACTGCTCTATATAATTTAAAATAATGATTTCATATAAATTTTTCAATTTTTATTTTCGCTACCGATGGAATAAGAGAAAATGAAAAATTTGAAACCACTATTAAAAAAAATACAGAAAAAAGTACAATAGTACGTTTCAAATATCTTAATTAAGCTGAATAGGAAGAAAAAAAATCTTGAAAAAACAATACCCGAACGTGTTAAAAAAAACTGAAATATTGTTGACATCACTCGAAAATTATGTCCACTATTCTTAATTGAAATTTTATTTTTGCTTTCCTCGACATTCTTCAAATTTACAGATGGCTCTTTTTGCCTCCCATATGTTATAGTAAGTTAGACGGCCATCTGATTCAAATCATTATTTAGAACTGCGCCGTTCTGGCACCCTATCGAATACTAGCCAGTGCAACGATTTCAAATTAAACATTTATTTTCGAGATAATTAATTAAGTAATATGCTAGCACGATCACACGATCCAGGACGCTTCAAGCAGCGTCCGAACTGTAAACAATTATGGCAAAATTCAGTCTTTGAAAAGTGTGTTTTGATACAGTAATTTAACACATTTAAATTGGATAATTTAACGGGGGGTCATAAATTATTTATTTAAGAAATTTTCAAAATAAGCAAAGCCCAGTAAATTTAATGTTTATTCTCAACGATCAGCTTAACCTTCCTTATTCTCGCTTATTATATGCATTACGTGAGATAAGTTGAATGAGCTAAAAATCTCATGAATTAAATTCCGATATTACGACATCCAATGTTTGACTACCAATTTTAAATAAATAGGTATCTCTAAGTTTATAACTACTCATATTTCATTTTATTGATAGAATATTATTATTTGTTGTAAAATCCTTTCATCAAAGACTCGTTAACGGTGTATACTGTTTATAAAACTGAGTGTCATGAATAATATTCAAATCAATAGATTTGAAATTTATTTCAGATTCATATTTGGACCGAGTATAAGTTTTTCCTTTATAATTAATTCTTCTCCTTCATGAAAGATGAAAATGTGTATATTGTTTGTCACTGATATTGCATCCGTGTGATAGAGTGCATGAAAATGTCAGTAGCACACTATGTAAAAACGTTCAAAGTTTCAACAAGTCATATCTAAAATTTCTATTTAGATAGTTATATTCCGTCGGATCATTCACCTTTAATTTTTAAAAGACAAACAAAATACTTCAAGCCCAACACAAGTGAATTAATTTTTAAAAGACAAACAAAATACTTCAAACCCAACACAAGTGAATCCCCCTACAATCATTGACGAGTTAACAATTTATAGACACAATCAAAACGAAATAAAAAAAAAATTGATTACGGATGATTCAGCCAATAATCAAAATTGATCGACAATCCACGTACGGCCTTCAATACATGCCGATAGCTTCAAATATTCAATAATAAATAATATTTTATTATAAATATACCACGTAAAGATCATTATTAAATAAAATTCGTAACCATTGCAAGTAGTTCTCATAGCATCCGGAAAGATGTTCCATTGGGTACGGACACGGTAGAAAAAACAAAATAATTCTAAACAGGCAGCTTCTTACTTCAACGTGTTGTAATAATTATTTAAAAATATCGATACAATTAGATTTTTTTGTTCGATCAAATAAATGTTGCTTGGAAAACTCTCGACGGTCAACACTGCAGTAAAACTAACCGCCTCTCAATTACACACAAAATTCCGCAATAATTTTTTTCTCAATACCACGAATTCCATTTTCTTAACAGCTATTGTCCGCTCTAACGAAAGTGCACAAAGATTTTACAACAATAAGACTCATATTGAGAAACGTTGGCACAATCTGCGATTTTATTGGCAATGAAATGTTTTTATTTCACGCTAACTGCACTTGTGTGTTTTCATTTCGGATTAGCCATGCAGCAACGCATATATGCAAGAGTGCATTCAAAATAATGACTACTCGCCCGGGCTCTTACTAATTCGATCACGGACTTGTCGAGGAGCATTTGTGGACTCCTAATCGAGTGTCTCATCAGAAATTGTTCTGCGAGAAATACTTGTTATTTCGTAGTTCAGCACTCTTTTACGCAGTGATTAAAACAAAGGTAAAACTACTTCTTGGTAGGAAGGCAAGATATTTTAAATAAATTTGGTGTTCAGATTACATTTACCGAGGCATTTATTTTCGTCAATAGAAAAGATATTTAAATTTTTTAATTAATTGCTTAACGGACTTTTGATCTCAACTGACACTCTTACCTGCATTATTTAATATGCGGTTTAATGTATTATATTAACACAATGACTCCAAGTCTAACGATTACTTGAGAAAAACGAAATTACAAACCCTAGTGTGTATTTAAGAACGTAAACGAATAGAATTAAAAAGCCTGAACATTGAAGTTCAGTCGCAACTTCGAAGTGGCATACATTTAACAATGTCAGTTTTTTCAAAATCATATTTTTTGTGCAGTGTATCAACGATCAATTCTATTTCGATGTGCACTGCATGTTATATTATATGCACTGCACGTGGAATCCACAGTAAGGACAACTGAAATGGACGGTTATATTTAGCCCTCAGAAGTTAACTGACAGCAATGTGGCTTCCGGTAAATAGCTACTACTGAATACCAATATAAATAACTAACAATTGGAGAGAATTCTCGAAGTATTTTTGTAAGAATGGTTTAACAAAAATAAAACCGGAAAAGGTATGGAAGCAGTAAAGACGAAATAAACGCTAAATATGATTGCATGCCGTAATACGAGGAGCAGATACGATAAATTTTGAGAAAATCTGAATGGGGACACTACATAGCCCGGCGCACACATACATAATTATAATATAAAAATAAAATAATATTTAAGTTTCTGAAGTATCGATTGCATCGAGTTGCCAGGATTCATCGAATCGAATCACATCGAATCCCGGAACCATGTTTTGACGTGTTACAAGATCCAACGCTTGAGTCTCGGAAACGTGTTTTGACGTGATAGACCAGCCCGTTGAAAAAAAACAAATTAGGAACATTAAACGAAGTATTTTAGAAAGAACTTTAATGTTTTCTTATTGTCAAGACTCAAACCATTTCAAAACAGTCATTCAATTAGTTTTATCACCCATGAAAGTATAGGTTTACACCATCTAAAACCACAAAAGTTTCGCGTGCAATACATGACACCAACATTTCACCTCCTGGAGACGATATAAAAGTGGCACCGAGTTGATTCCGAGGAAAATTTTTGCAAGATTCATAAAACAGATTGTTTGGAGATATAAAAACAGATTTTGATCCCTATACCGGCAACAGAAAAAATAGCCCCTATAGGACCTGCGATGTGTGCAAACCAAAAAAATAAATGAAACTCGGTACATGTGTAAATACCAAAGTGTGGTTCTACACATGGGAAACTGTTGACAATTTTAGGGATATCACTTTAGGGATAATTTTCATAATGTTGTTAACAATATCAGAAAGTTTCGTTTGATTTTATCCAATATTACAATACAATAGTTATATCACTTTTAATGAACACTTTGTTTTGTCAAAAATGGGCCGGGCATAGTAGCTAGTTTTGCCAAATTTTGGCCGGGGCTGATAGTGTTAAGATCTTATGAAAACTCGAAACTTCTTCCGTGGCATGGTTCCTCAAAATCTTTTTACTTTACTTAATAAAGCCACTGTTTTTTTTCCTTAAGTAACTGAAGATATCAACAAAAATGTACGGATCGATATCCGTATATTTGTTTATATTAGCATAATCGAGATATTATTAAATTTAAATTTCACGAAGTCAAACAACTTGGGGAAACCCCACTGATAAGATTTATTTAATGTAACTAAAAAACAAGTCAGACGTATGTATACTTTATAAAAATGAATAAGTAAAATATGTCGCTCCTCCGACCTTCACTCGAGATTGAAACATGCATAATCGATCGGCAGACACGATTTTACTTCAAAACAAATTAATTTTTAACCAAAGTCAAAATACTTCATAGTATAATATTTGTGATAGTAAATTTTTCTACAATGTCATATTTTTATTTTACAAAGATACAAAGCAATGATACGTAAAACTATCTAGAAAGCCACGCTGAATTTTATTCAAATATTCTCATGATATAACTTTGCTGTCAAAATATACAATATATATTTATAACTGCGCACAAAACTTTAAAAAAATAATCTTGAAACACTTTTAATTTAATCGTGCCATTTTATTGAATTCAGCCATCATGTCGCTTTCACTCTTCACGATAAGGCAGTATCGGTCCTGGTCATTTAACAAAAATGTGCAAACAAAATAAATTGTTTTATTTTAAATATTGACATTTCACCGATAATTTGCTGTCAACAAGTTGAAGTGGATCAATAAAGAATCAAAAGTTTAAAAAAATCGAGCCTGATAGGTTGGAAGACGCTATTACGAATATTATACATGCATCAATCATAACGAAACGGCGTTTATACAAGTGCCGATAAAAAGAACTGCGCGTTTTGAACAAATAGTAAAAAAAAATATCCAAGAGCGCTAAAGAGGATTCCATAATTTCTTTCAAAACTCATAAATCTCCATATTTCACAAGCCTAGTTATTCGCCATATGATCAAAGACTATAAACATTTGAAACAAACCTCAAACACAAGTGGAAAGCCGCCTTTGAATTGTGGTGACCAAATACAATCAAATTTGAAAAGGAGTTCGTGTTTATTCTTTCAAATTCACGAACAATAAAATTATAATGTAAGGTAAAAACACATAAGACGACGTCTTCGTTCTACAAATAAAGTTTGGTGTTATCCTATTGTCGTAGTCTACGATTTTATGATTATATTATGTATGCCGGTTACGCCCAATGTATCGCGGGCATACGCATGGCAAAAAGTAAGGCAGTAATAACAGGGATTCTTGGGCCGAATATTTTTATAGTGCAGTTTATAATTTTTACGATGCCGCATGTATAATTACTAAATAAACGAATGTAAATAATGAACGTGCCAATATGTAGGTGATGTTGTAAACGTCTATAAAAAAGCGACACCTACAGTGTATATTATTCATAGATATCAAATCCATGATAGAAGAAATTGTACATTTTTTTGACGATTTCATGTAACAAGCAATTACACAGATTCAGCGAAAACAACATGTTTATGATATAATGTAATGTCACATTGAAAAATCAAAATAAAAAAATCTACGAATTGAAACTTTATGGTAAAAATTCCTAGCTGAATTCGAAAAGATTTTTCAAATTTGATGACATTTTACAAATTGATCTTATTCGTCATTCATGGTTTCATTATATTTGTAATTGTTTTGATTATGGGTATAAAAATATACTATCTTTAACAATTGAATTGTTTAACGCCGTTTACACCCAGTCCTTTTTTTTACGCGAATTCGATTATACGCGATTTTTTTGAACGGCAACGCTACATTTTTTTACGCGCTTCACTCGTTTTTACGCAATTTTTTCCCCAAATTTGTTGTAAAGAAGACATTTATATACGATGCTAGGAATGTACGTTTCATTATTTTTTTAAATAAAAAAAATGTGTATTTTTAAAACTTGATTTTGTAAAGCATTCCATTTTTTTAAATACACATACAATTGCCAAATGTTGACAAGTGTATCAGATATTATGCGAATTTATGTTTTAGGGTATGTAAAGAAATATAAGGCAATTGCGTGAAATCATTTTTTTTACGCGCCTTTTTCTGGAACCAATGTGTGCGTAAAAAAAGGACTGGGTGTATAATTGATTTATTTAACTTTATTACATACACCAACAAATTTTTTTCTATTCAATTAATCATTTTCCCGAATCATAATTAATACCGGTGCGGTGACTGAAAAAATATTTAGATGTTCCGCGCTTATTCGAAAATATTCCGCGAGGTGGCGTAAGTGCTGTGCGAGCAAGTCGTACGCACGACTCTTCTGTGAAGTAATGAATAGTTACATCTAATTTGTTTTCGCTAGGACTGTACTTCACAGGATCATTTCTGTAGTACTTCCTCCCTCGTAACGTGCACACTCTACCAGAGTGACACTCCGCGATGAGGAGACGTGGCGGAGTTCCTTGAGCGTGAGGCAGGTGGAGGGTTGACTTTAACAGGCTAGCCCATCACCCTCGATGACCGTTCACCACCTGATTGGATCTCAGGTGGTTGGGGAACTTACGCTTTCTGAGCGGCTTTTTCAACTAAATAATTACTGCGTTTATACTGTTTGGCATGATAAATTTTAGTTCCATATTTTCCACGGTACACTGTACGAACAAAATATCTGATTTTGACTGATATTTGACAATTCACATCCGGAGAGCATGCAAACCGCGTCTCGCCGACGACGGGCGCCGAGCAACTGAGGACGGCCGCGCACGGCTGTTGTGCATCGTAGCAGAGGGGGGCATTATCAAAGACGTGTAACAAAAAGTCTTTAGTAGTCTGTCTCTGACGGGAGGAAAGTGCAACAGGGTCCACGTGAAAGTCACCTATCTATTAACCTGCGCGCTTACGATCCAGTTTATTACAGGTATTACCTTATAAGAACAATAATCAATTTGTTAATAGAGCATGGTATTTACAAATTCATGTGATAGTAAAATAACAGCAACGTTATCAAATAACGTTGCTGATTTGCTGCAATGTCAAAGCAGTTTAATTATTGACTATTTACCAATATCTGCTTTAAAATGAATTTACTTACATATATAATTTTTGATATTCATGAAAATCATAAAGAAACGTATTGAATCAAAAACTTCTACCCGAAGACTTTATCATTCTCAAATTAAACAGAATAATCTCATTTGCAAACGAAACGCATTCTGTACATTACCCCAGACAATTGTCATCTAAAATGATCTTAATGAGTGCACATAACCATCAAAATTCCTATCGGATATATAATTTACAAAATGCACAAACTGGGAATGTTTCTAAATCGTATCCATGTAGGGTACTCATATTATGTAACATAATTCCAAAACCTCTCACTCGACAGACATTTTAATCGGTCGACAACAGCGATTCAATTTTGAAATTAAACAATAAAGATATTCAAATCGAAAAGGCATTACTTTCACATGCCATTATTCCATTGTGATCAAAAATGTTCGACGGTTTATCGGAGATTTTATTGGCTATTATTAGATATTGTTTTCCGAAAGCAATCTATCCGCCGGCAATCACTTTTACCGTAATTGTTGTCAAATCACAATAATTCTGTGCATTCTGATGCGAAATTGATTCATGCATTTAATAATCAAATCGCGCTAGATAAGCACAATTATATGCATCAATCAGCTTGTACATATCATTTTTATCTGAAAACTTTATTTTATTATAGCAGTATGTATACAAACTAAATATACCGCGTAAATATTTTATTTTATGTGTTAACAATTGGTAAAATTTGCCAATTTTTCCCATGAAAGGTTTAAACTATTGCACATATTGACATCATTCAATAAAATGCTAATTTCCAGTCAAAACAGACTTTATAAAATAAACTTAAACAAAAATACATATTGAAAGAATTTATAAGACGTCAGTATTGGGAGAACTGCTCCTAAAACACTCCTCTTAATTATTTGTTACGGTATACGCCCAATGGACAATGCTAGGAAATATAAATTCGAATATACAGAGATGGAAGAGATTCGGTAATATATATTGTCAGTTAACAAAATTTTAAATTAATCATCCAATATCCATATCTAAGTAACAAAAAAATGGCAAGTTGATGCTAAAAAATGATTTCTGTCTTTACTATCAGTAACCGTTTTGAGTTTTTCCACGTTCTAATACCTGTAACACCAATATCAAATTCTTCTAATATGCCATTTGATGTCTTGATCGAGGGTTGCGTGATCTCTTCATTTCTCGAGTTAAACAAATCATTATGACTAAATATACGTTATTTATAATATATAGATATATATTGTATATAGCGCGCATGTAGTTAATTATTATTAAACGTAATATCCAACATTTTTTTAAATATTAATCTAATGATATGAGAGCGATAAAATATCTCTTCCATGTGTATATTTCCGAACTGGATCGATTTAATGGAAGTATGTATAATTTTGAATATTAGTAAAACGCAACGCAACAGGTGAAATAACAATCTGTGAAGAAAGTCAACTAATCTTCAGCAATATATAAAGTCGTGTTTTCAGCTCGTGACTTGATAGGAGAAATTTGATCTCGCTATAATAATGATGTGTAAAATGGAGTACTTACTACAAACTATACTGTTAAAAAACGGAAACGTTTTTTGGTAGTAATTTTAGATTTAAAATCATAAATAAGTATTTTATATTAATCAGTTACGTATAACTGACATAAGATGCATTTTATTCTATGAAATTTATTATCCTTAAAAGATGACCCAAGGCACGCGGTTAAAAATCACTGACAGCAATTCCTTCAAATATATGTTAAAATTCTTGATAAAATATCACTGATATAAATTAGTATTATATTTTCGATGACTTTATAGGATTTATGTCAGGAATTATACTTTTTTATAATATTCTTCCGAATTACGCCGAAGAATCTTTATCGACAACAAATCATTATCATCATATAAATACTTGTGTTGTGATATTTGGTAATTTCGATGTCAAATCATTAAAAAAAAATCCAGTATTACAACTGTTGCGTACATTACAATAGTGTTCGAATTTTCTATAATCTCTATAAAGTACAAAACAATAATTTTACGACTGATAAAATTGACATCTGTCAAAAATTCACAGAATTTAATTTACATATGTCAACATAGCGTAACGGTGTACGTGTCTTATGTAAATAAACGAGACTAAATGTAAATAATAAACTTTATTTGTAATATTTTCTTTAAAGAATGCAGTCGTATTTTAGATAATACTGGCGAAGAAAACAAGGTGAAAAGCTACAACAACATCACGTCTCAGTTCATACGTTCGAAAGCCATCACCGGTGTCATGTCGAGGGGAACAGGCGAAGAAAGGTGGAAATAGACTGATGACTTTGCGATTTTACACATGCGGCCAGTGTTATATTATTTATTATTACATTCTGTTGACGGCACTTTGACTAATGTCAGTTGTCCGTCAAACGTTCAAACGCAAGTTTGACTGACATTGAAAAATATTTAATATTTTTGCATCTCGAAAATATTGTATAAGATTCAAATGTGCAATCGTAACTCATCGAGAAAGTTATTGAATGCGAGCACCGTTAAATAAGATAGGCGTGAATACTGACAACTTTCTTTACAATCGCCTTGCATTTCCTTTTGACAGTACGACACAATATAAATACTCGAGACCCATCCGATAAAGCTTGAAGAGGGGTAAGAAATTATTAGTGTAAACAAATTACTAGCCAATAGACAATCATAGAGGCGATAATAGCATCGCTAAAATTAAAAAGACATCGACTAAAAATCTTACTTACGTTACTTGCATCTGACTTGTCTTTGTAGTTACTTCGATAACGGAAGGAATGAAATTATTTATTATTAAATTTATTATCAATAGTGTGTATGATATTCGGAATTACGGAATTAATAGTAATGAAAAATAATTATCACAATCATTAATTTAAAAAATGCTGTGACTCAAAATTTTTATAAAATCACCGTTTAAATTTCGTTAATTCAAAATTGTTACTCGTTGAAGAAAACCTGTACTGATTTATAATCCGACATTTTTATTATGATGAATAAAAATGTATTATAATAGATCGCATGTAATGTGTTAACTGTCACTTTTTGGTGGAAAGGCATATTTTAAATAATACAAAAAATAGTTGCTAATGCTCGCGATAAGCGAAACCGGTCCTGATCATAAAATATACTGTGGAAATAGTACTAAAAATTTGTTTTTTATTATTAATGTATTATTCCGTTGGATTTCAGAAGTAATATTATTGTTAACCAATGTAATAGCGAATTAAACGATTTTTTTTATTTATTGCGATAATTTTGTTATGTTTGTAGATATGTCTTACAAACAAGAATATGTACAAGTCAAGACTATTTAGGAGGATAATATTTTTTAAATCCAAATACAAAAACGAAATATTATACTTGATGTTTTAAAAAAATCTCTAAACTGGGTATTAATTTACCTAAAACATTATATTTTCACATATCCAGAGACAAAAAACATCATCCAAACTTTGCAATAGTTTGCCAATATAAAATAGCTACTATGAGATAAAAATAAAAACTTTAACGAATATTGTCATATCAAGGGAACAAAATTTATCAGTCAGCATAAAAGATATATTGTAAAATGATAAAGAAGAAAAATATTCAATCTCAGGCTTGTAGAAAGATAAAGGTTATAATTATTACACCATCATATGATCATTCATTTTAAAAATAGACAGATATCTCTGTGACAACTTTTAATTGAGTTTAATACTTTGTGTGTGGTGCAAGAAAGAGCTGATGAATATCAATTTTAATCAAAAAGAGTGACCCATATTCGTGTAAAATATGTCAAGCAAACGGAGAAAACTGTTTCAAGCATGTTACGCGAAATTGGCTCCTTGCAAAATTCTTTGGCAAAGAATCTACGGCATCATTATTTTTAAACATGTAAAATTAATTGGCATATAATTCTTAATAATCATTAAAAAATAATTTTTAATATTGACATTTTGAAGTTTCTACCAAATTTTATGCAAAACACATATTGAAAAGATGGATATCGAGGAAAATATGAATTTTATAATGAAGATATATGATTAATTATGTTTTTCAGAGCAAATAGAGGTAAACTCTACGTAGAAACCGACATGTGCATGAAAATTTATGAACTATGAATTGCTTTATCTGGTAGTACCATACAGGTAGCCTGGTCATACAGTAGAGTGTTGTAAAAATTCAAAACAGTCATATCACTAGCGTAATTTTGTCACAGGAATTATTAAATATCGTCGCTATCAGAACTATAGTTAGTTTTACGTAATCAACATTGCCTAATTTTTGTATATCACTGTACATAGATAATTTAAGTCAACTTTGACAGTGGTACTAGTCATAGTATAATTGACGCATACATTTGCAACTTTAATTATAAAAAATGTGACTAATAGTGTCTAGTGAATCGACTGAGGGCGAGTTTCGCCTTTCAGAAACTGGCAAAATTATCTATTAGCGGAGACTTTATAATATCAATTGTTTACTCAAATTTTGAAAGCTATATTAATTTTACATTAGTAGATTTCAGATACAAAAGTTATTCAACTGAATCTGCATTGAATTGGAGCATATAAATTTATGAATATTTCATACAGCATGAATACATATAACAGATGTAAACGGTTATCATTCAATGAAAGATTTTATTGCCAACATATTATGACAGTTACTAACAAGGTTGACAAACAAACATGGATATCTTCGAAGTTGAACATTGAAAAATGCTACCTTTGATACTGCATACTCAACCAAAATGTAGCGCACATGCCTTACATTAATTAATGTTCAATTGTCCATTCGCCAATTGCTTTTATCATATGTGTAATGCTACTATGTAGTATAAATTTAAAAATCGAAAAGTAAATCATGAAAAAAGTGGTTCACAGAACATCTTCAATGTCCACAAATAATATTATAAATTGAATAAATTAGTTTTGGTATATTTCATGGTCTGTTACAGAGTGATTATTGTCTACATCTTCAGTCGAGGTGCTCATAGGTTCAAGTCCTAGTAAAAACAATTTAATGACATCAGTTTTTAAGAAGTGGATTTTTGGTCAATGGTATTGTCGTAAGTAATGTCTATATCCGTTCATACTCATCCTTGATCCTAAAAACGGGCATGGCGAGCACGATAATTTAACTACTGCCTATATTTTACCCCAATCCCTGTCTCACCAATATTGGGAGAGGTTGAGAGACTGATCTTCAAAATACAATTATAATAAAATAGAGACATGGTATGTGTCTTTAGATGAACTTCTAATATCAACATAATAATAACTATTTCAAATCATTTATAAATAATATGTGAATAAAGTATATTGAAAAAATATTTTACAATGTCAGCGGTAAAAATTGTGGTTATTATAGCTTTGGTAATATAAGTTTCAAAAAGTTCACAAAAATAATAAAATCTACTAACGGTACTTAAATTATGATTCTTGACAGTGTTCATTGAGCTGTTGTATAATAAAATTAAATTATATTCCACAATGTAACGTTAATATTGGTATACATAATTATTAATTGCAAATTATGCAATGACAAAGTTTAGTTGGTCTGAAGATGACTTTGAAAGAGGCGAAACACGTGTCAAAGTTAGTAATACAATACGTGGAATAATCAAAGTTATTTTAAATTTTATATTAAAATGAACTTCCACAAAGTTACCACCGAAACCATCGAAAATATGACAAAGTTTATTTCGAAATATTGCAATCGAGATTCGAATATATCACAACTGTACATGAAGTAAAGATAACAATTAAATACTGCTACTAATATCACAACCACTTAAGTAAAAACAAAACGTCGAATTCTGTATTATATCTACATAATAAATAAATGTATATATGTTTTGACTCACCCACTAGCGATAGCCGAATTCTGAGATAATGCTTCAGCGAAAATAAAGTCTTGGCTATTCGAAGAAATCGTTTTGATGTCTGGTTCCCCTGCTTTCACATCACCAATACCAATATCTTCGATATTTAAATGATTTTTATCAAGGTCTTTTTGTATTTTATCAACCGTCTCCAAATCTTCAATGGATGAATTTAACTCAAATGATTCATCTATCGTGAGATTAATGTTATTTTCTGGTGGCAAATCGGCTTCCGAAGCCACTAAGATAAATAAAGCGCAACTGAAAAAACAAAAAACAGTAGAATATATTTGTAGCAATATATATACATACAGGTTAAAATATACTAAAATTTAAATACGGTTTAATAGTATACCTTGACAGAACTGTGGTTAACAAAAGCCATTTGTAGATAGTTTTTAGTTCGGGCGTCATGTTAATGGCGATTTAATCAACCACTTTAATACCATTTTTTAGTTTATAAACTCAAAATATCCAGACAAAAATTACTGCAATATAAAATACGCGAAAATTGCAACTGACGTGTACTTCATTCTTGTTGTCTACAATTGCCAGTATTTTGTCAAGTGACATTCCATAAATTGCGCAACAGAGCACTGAAGAAACATCAACAAATTGAGAACATTATCTAGTTTCTAGGTATCAATGAAACTTTATAGAAATTTTTACAATATAAAATATAGTTTGACATTTTGTATTTTTAATCCTTTAGGCCACGTTTAATATTATTTTATAAATGTTTTATTCTCAATTTTGACTCAAAATAACGATGAAAATAAACGGTATGAATCGAGATAATACAATTAAAAATAAAAAATACATCTAGATTATGACAGCGTACTATAATAATTACAGGATAACGATAGTTATTATTGAAACACAATATTAAATAATATTTCATTGATTGTGTACTACAGCCAACCTATGTAATTTCTTATTATTTATAGTTTTTGGATACATGTAAAAAATATTCCGTAGAAAAATGAAAAAATCTTTTTAGTGAAATTCCTGAGTTGAATTGAGCTGATTGGCAAACATAGTGAACTTTTTGATGATGAGTTTCGAAGCAGGCGAGTGGTGCTCAACTCTTGATTTGACGGTATGGAGTAGATTTGCTTGATAAACGGACAATCAAATTCAGCTCATATTCAGTCATAATTTTTGTGGTCTATGACGTTTGATAAGTTTTAATCACTTATTACACTGCCAACACTGTCCGGCGTTATTATCTGTGGCTACCACTTTGCGACACGTCGGAGCGTAAACAGTTTACATCCCCGTAAAATTTTGTAATTTAATTATGGAAACTTTGTATGCATTGCCTTATAATGTATTGGAGATACCTAATATAAAAATCAAAAAACCGTCATGGCTTCAACAGCCTTCGGCCATGGCGATGTTCTCATTCGTTTTGGTATCTTACTTCTTAGTGACAGGAGGTTAGTTGATCATGCCGGTATTTTGATATTTCAATTTTGACTTGACTTTATCAAAGGAGAATGTGATTTATTTATGTTGTATGAATTAAGATGTATGAATATTTATTTTTGCCATTAAAGTTTCGTTTGACGATGCTATAGTGTTCTCAGTTTACTCTCCTGCGGGATAGTGAACTTGTGTCAGGAACTATCAGCGTCACGATCTCGTATGGATTTCAACATCGTTCAATACAAAATATTGTGTTAATTATTTACTCAACAACAAATACTACAATAGTCTATTCAATTTCTATGTTAGATATAAAAGGATGGTGAAAACTGGATTTCAAATATTTTGGCCATAAATTAGTTTATTTTAGAGATTGGAAGTGCTCGTCTCACTCATTCGTAGTGTTATTTGCGACTAATCTAAGTGATTAATAAAAGATTTCGTTAATTTTTTTTCTGTTTAGACCTAAATTGCAATTTATTATAACATTGCAAACCATTTTTATTGTATCAATGTATGAACTATTTACTGTATAAACATGGAAAAATATTTTTCTAAGACCAAACTTGTCATATTTTCTATATGAAATATCCTACCCAACAATTAATATAGTCTGGAAACTAAGATCGTGCATTCCGAAGACTCAAAAATCAATCATTTCTGTAAACTTATGAAACTATCATAATATATCTAAATACAGTCAACCTATTGTATACTCTCTAATAGCGAATTTTCCTATAATGAATGTAATTTTTTCATATAACAGTCCTTATAAGGAAATTTACTACAAAATGCAAAACTTCAAATTAGAATTTTCGTAAATATGCTCTACTGTATAATTGAAAAAATTTGCTTGTCAACAAACTTAGTCAACAGAATAATTATTTATAGATTGAGCCCGTATTATAAAAAATATTTTCTTTTTTTAGATTTGGTGATTTTATTCAATTTGTAAAAATATAATTGAAAAAAACTTAACCTGAAATTTTGTATCGGTGACGATTGACAAAATGGACTTCTACTAGTGTGGTTCTAATATTTATATTATAAGAGGGTTGAAAATACATATATTTAAACTGCGATAATAATTTTATTGAATTTGTGATATCGGCTCCGGGTGCTTGATGGAATTTCAATATCAAATTTGAATTCTTGAAGCTTGAACGATTCCACATTTTTTCAGACTAATGACACGAGTTTTGACTTTTGTCATTTCTATTGCATCTGTGTGATAGAATCCGTGAAGATGGCGAAGGACGAAACCCGGTTGTTAGTAGTAAAACGTGGAATTGTACAAAGTTTCAATGATTTCAATTTAACAATTATATCATTTTTAAAGCATAACATATTTGGTTTATTCCAAAAGTAGAAAATATAATTAAAAATTTTACGATAAAAAAAATTAGTAAAATCTGCGCTGAGATTTACATTTACCCTGAACATTTTTTTTGTTTCCAGGAATTATATTTGATGTTATCGTAGAGCCTCCAAGTGTAGGATCAACAACAGATGAACATGGCCATTCTAGGCCTGTCGCATTCATGCCAAACAGAGTGAACGGCCAATATATCATGGAAGGATTGGCATCAAGTTTCCTCTTCTCCATGGGTGGATTAGGTTTCATTATTCTTGATAGAACTCATAATCCATCAACGCCCAAACTCAACAGAATACTTCTTATATCTGTAGGATTTCTTTGCATTCTTGTTTCATTTTTCACAACCTGGATATTCATGCGTATGAAATTACCTGGGTATTTACAAGCTTAGATATGTAATGTAAAGTTTGTAAAACATATTCTCTTTTGCATGCTTGTCACAATTCGTTCTTAGCTGTAATATGTAATTAATATTATTTCATACAACCAGTTTTCGTTTAAAAAGTTATTCATTACATGCATACAGTGGCGGATTATACACTTGGTTGGCTCTAAGTGCAATTTGGAGATACTATTTTCGTAATGGAAAAAAATTACACAAAAATAAAAAATCTTTGATTGTAGTCTTTTAACTCACTGGCTGCTAGTTAATGTTCTACTGTTGAGGCAGCTGATTGAAGTATATTGATGGTTGATTCTTCAAAGTCTAAGAGCCTTATCAGTGTTGAAACTTTCATTTGTAATCTAATCTTTGCATTAAAATATGACCTAGAAAGGCACTCCTATGAAAGAATTAAAAAAAACACTATCAACAGGTTGCACGATGCTAAGCTTGTCAATTACGAGCTGTAAAAAATGTGTTAATATTTGAAATAATTTATATATTTTGTTTTTAAGAATTTATTTTTAACTGTATCCATACCTGTATTTGGTGTCTCTAGCAGAACATTGCCTGTTGCGTGCATATACAGACTTAGTCTTAAAATGTTAATTATTTATTCAACAAAAGCAATTTTCGCAATATAAAAATTCATAATATATTAAATATTTAAAATATTAGGGATACTCTTAATCCGTCACTGTCTATATATGTTATTTGTTTTATTTTTGCTTCAATTTAATGTAATCCCAAAAACGTAAGTTTTTTTAAAGTGCCAGTTTTCTTTTCAAAACTTCTCAATACAAATTTATATATGTTTTGTTGTCACTTGTATTCTACTCTTACAAAATAAATTTGTTTTAACAATCAATATAATTTTGAATAATCATTTGAACTTTTTGTAATCCCTCTCAAAAAGTAATCACTGACTACTCCCAATATTATTTTATGACACTAGAACTGTGAGAAAGTCAAGTAAAATCACAAAAGAGCTTATCGACTCCCACCTTTTACAATTAAAACTATAGTTAAGACTAAAATCCAGAATGGGGCAATAAATGGGATTTGATTATATTATAATTGCAGAATTGGTCTACAGTTTTTTGTTGATAATTTCATTTATAAGATTTATTATTAGTAAAACATCAATGTGAGGGATAAGATTGAAAACTAAAAAATCCTGTTACTGGATTACAAGCTTTAAAACGACAGCCATAGTTTGTTAATAATTTTCTATGTATGATAGAAATATTATCACCATAACGTTTACAGTTTGAACTGAGTAGCTTATTGTTTATTGTATTGTTTTCTTTTTATTTTCTTCATGTAAAACAAACAAAACCATATTTTATTTTGAAATAGACTACCTTTTAACAGTTAACCTCCAACCCCCTGTTCGTTGTATTAAAGTTTTACTGTACACCTTTAATATAATTTAAAATAATATGCCTTTCCATCAAGAAGTGACGGTCAACACTTTAAAAAAGCAATAATATAATAATAAGAATTAAGCTTGGTTCAACCTTTGAAGCCTACTTTGATAAATTAAGTAGATTTTGAATGATAACTTACTGATTTTTATTGATCTGTTTATTTAACATAAAATGATTCCTCTTTCGACATTATCATTTATTTCCTAAATCAATAAAAATCTGTAATATGGATGTAAATAATTTATTAAAATTCAGAACATTAAAATATACACAATACGGTAACACATAATAATTTAGTTAAATAATTAATAAGATCAGTTGGCATTTGTGACTTAAGTTTGGATCAGTCTTCAGTTTTTGTTGAGTCGGTTATCACAACCTGATGCGGAAAGCACTGAAAAAAATAAAACAATAATGATGAGTTATTGGCTTTTTAGGTTTACAGTATTACCAGCAAGCATAATAGTTGTGCTTATTTGTAATCTGTAGATTAATAATTATTCAATACATTTCTAGCAATTTTGAGAAATAGGCTAAAACACCATGGTAGTCAACTGGCAGAAGGGGCTATGTTAATTTCAGACATCTTATTTTGTAAAATTGAAAACATTCCTTTAGATAATATAGAGCAGCTGTTGGCAAACAATCCATGGCTTGTGAAAGATTATAGATTTGAGATGTTGTTAATTAAGATTACCAAAATCATTATGGCAAAGTGCTTGATCATCAATATAAATATAAAATGAATAACACCTTTTCATCAGTAAAAAATTATGTCAACGTAAGCTAAATACTTTCAAATTTCAACTAGAAACAAACTAATTCTCGGTATATGAAATGTATTATTAAAAATTTCTGTGGTCTTATTCAAAGATATGTTAGTGTCAGTAAAGATGTGTCAGTAAAGCCTGACACCTTTAAACTGAATGTAACAATGAAAAGCATTTTCAAGCAAGACTTTATAAAGGGATTATTGCTTTCAGATTGTATTATGTGGCGATAAGCTCGAAACTATTCATCATTCCCTGACGTACGCCCCTTTCAGGTAAGAAGGTTGAGGGATTGTCTAGTAATATTGACAGTGAAGTATAAGATGCATTTTATGGTAAATGTTTTTCAAATTACAGTACACATCATAAATATAATATATAACATAAAATATATTACTGAGAAAAATCGGAGCTTTTATCAATAATGTGCTCAAATTCTGCAAAAGACAGCGCTCCATCATCATCAAGATCTGCTTCCTGCAGTAAATTTTCAATCAGATGCTGCATTTCCGAATCACTAAGCTTTTGAGCTTTTCCACACAATCGTTCGATGACTTGTCTCAGATCTGAGACACCCAACATGTCATCACCGTCAAAATCTGCAACATGATATAATTATTGATAAAATAACGAAAACAAAAGTTCCACTAGTTAGTTCTGCAGGGGATTATATCAATAATATATTACAAAGGATGATGATTCTGTATCCTTCAATTTACCTACAAAACAAACTGTTTATTTTTGTAAAGATCATGGGTGTAAAGGTAGAAATGGATAAAGACAGATAGACTTGATACAAATAGAATAAAACTGAGATTCAAGCTTTTGGCAGAGTGATCAATGTTGTTGGCCTCGATTGCATGTTAAAGGGTTTGAATTCCAGTATGGTCAGTTTCATAAGTTGATAATTAGGTGTCAATATTTTTAATTCATCAAATGATTTGAAATACATAAAATGTTAGCGACGTTTTAATCCTATTTCACCAATTCAATCCTAACATTTAGAATTTCATGCCCCTACACTTTCCAAAAAAAAGAAGCCAAGCAAAAAAATAACAAGCAGGACGTGTAAAACATCTTCTCTTGAGTTGAGTTTTAACCATGGCAAACATGGTTAAAAAAAAACTATTGTATATAAGATTATTTTACATACGTAAATTCTTACCAAAAATTCTGAATGCATGCTCTGCCTTTACTGCCTTTGGGGCACTCTCACTGAATACAGACATCATATCCAAAAAATCCTCAAAAGTGCAATCTCCATCGTGGCTGGTGCTGAATATCTTACAGATTCTGTCGCCAAACGGATTCACTTTCAACTCAGGATATTGCAATATCTTATTGATTGGCAGTTTTGCATTCTTGTTGTGTCCAACTTTTTCTGGAGCTAAGGCTTTGAATTTTTGGTGAGCACTGAAAAATAATAAAATTGAAATGAAGAATGTTATTCATAAAAAATTTTAAATAAATATATTCATATTTCACGTAAATTGTCGGTATCCTAATTCCCTTGTATATCAATTTTACATTTGTAAGAGTAATGTGTTGTACAGTATGTCTAAGCAATACAAAAATCTCAACCTCAAAACAGATATCAAGCAAAAATAAATTATTGTACTTACAATAGAACTTCTTTCTTGGTGAAATATGTTAAATCCTAAAATAGAAAGAAAAATAACGATTAAGATAATATAGCAAATAATGTTTACAAATGGGATAATTCATATTCGTAATAATTCAAAATATTTTAGCACCTAAAATGAAAACAATGATTCGATCCACTTACCTGATAGTCTTGGAGTTCTTCTTCAGTAAACTGACTTTTTCCTTGGCCCATTTTTTGTGATATTTATTGGCAATAAGAGTTTAAATTTAATTAAAAGCGCTTGTTTCATAAAAATACTGTTATAACAACTTTCATTCGCAAAGAATAAACAAAGAATATATTAACCAGTCAAAACATATCTCCACACGGCTGTCACCTCACAAATTATATATGTCACCTGTCATAATAGTTGCCATAAGATGGGAATGTACAATATTGCCAGAACAAAGAAATTCGATAGTCTCTCCGTACAATTTTAAACAAAGATAAAGGGCAAGTTTTATTTTCAAAAAAATCCTGTTACAATAATTGTAATTTATACTATAGTTTCTTATAATATTAAATTATCAGTAAAAATATTGACAAACAAGAATTTCCCTCTAAATTTACTAGTAATTTTATATTCACAATTTTCTCAAGTTATCACTAAATTGAATATATTTTAAGACATTTTTAGTTCTCAGTCAGAATTTGATATTCCATACAGTAACTAACAGGTGGTTCATAAAAATCATCATAATAATTATCTCGCCCTCCTGGATACATTTCGCATAAAAATGACATTTTCCTATGACATTCCACTACCCGCCACATTCTATTTGAGTCAATGGTCGCACAATCTTGTTGAGGATGACGATGCTTCGGATGACCCGGTGCCCAAGCACGATATGTCGTGCACTTTAACGGTTCCCCATTTGATCTCATAAAGTGGCCTTCGTGTTTTTTATCATCCATTCCAATATAAATTTGTTTGAAAGCACCCGTAGTTAAAAGGGTTTCCACCAAAAACGATATTCCAGTTGTACGCGAATCAGTGGCTACGTCAGCTAATGTAAATCCTAATTCTTTGCACGTTTCTTGCGCTTTTGTGTAGTTTTCTTTTGGCGATGTTTGCAAGAAGAAAACACCAATGCCATCAAGACATGACGAATTAGCCGGAGCTAAAATACAATAATTAGATTCGTCATACCACTTGATTTCAAAACTTTGCACAGCTAAACAGCGTTCTCATTTACAAGTTTTACGTGAGTCAAATAAAAAAACATTCACCAGTTGTATTAAAAAAGAGTTGGAATGATTCATTGATGATAACTTCCTACAATATTGATATTTTTATAATACCTCGGCCAATTTATGACAAAGATAATCAAATACAAACATTTTTATATTTTAAAGGTAACATATATTTTTTTAACATTGTACAAATTTCAATAGATAAATGCGGAAAAATATATAACATTCCCAAAACTAACTTAGACTATATAACATATTTCAATGTTGGGATTGAAAGCGTGTTACTAGTATTTAATTCACCTTCTCTTCTAGTGTGGAACATAAAGCTGGAGTCTTAATGAAATTATTCATGTGGATTATATTTTAATTAGTTGCTAAAACTCTATTTTGGAAGAGAGTAAGGGTAGAAGAATAAGATTAGAACATGGGTATTGATTAGAAACTGCCCATACTGGGATTCTGAGATTTCTAGTCCATATATTTCTCAATAGAATCAAACAGCGTTGACCACTGTAAACTGTCGAATTATGCAAACATATTAAATAGATAAAATCTGGCTATCGTTGTTTGAGATGCAACACTTATTATACATTGCTAAAGCCTCCTAGATACTGTGGTCACCAGTGATTACCTTGTTAATAAATTGCAAATCGGCGAGGAGACTCGCGTCATTCTAACATATCACGATTTTGAGTTAACGTTATATTGAAATACGCATACAATAATAAAACTTCTATACGCAACGTGCCGTAATCAACACTTTCCACATATCACTGCATTCTATTGATTAACAAACATTATCGTTTTATATGATATGTTTAATGATATAAATATATAGATTATGGTAATAATGTAAATAAATAACGACTAGCTCAGAAAACTAGTTTATAATAGCTATTGAAATATGAAATTTGTATAATAAAATTATGACGCAAATTTTTTGATTGGGTCTGCGCAGCCAATTGAATTGGAAATAATTTCAAGACAAAATACACGCATAGATTTGGCCATTGATTTCAAAAACTTGTCTGGGGTGTGCTATGAAGGGCTTCGGTGATAAATATTTTTTCTTTTAATATTTCATCTGGAAATTTGCTATATTTGAAATATGAAAGTATTTTACTATTTTAAGCTGTGTATATTTTTATTTAAATCATGTTGGTTGTACTTACGGATCGGATCAGCAAAAATACTGTAATAATCATAAGCCTCATCGTATACAAGAGACGTTGAATTTTCTCCTTCTGGACACGACAAAACCATACAATTTTTAAAATTCTTCGTGCTCAGAGAGTGTCTCCGATTTTCTTCAACAGGGTTAAAATTTATTGCCATTCCTCTTCTATCGTGTGCGAATCGTATACATGCATCCAAAGACATATTATCAGCCTGAGCACTTGTTTTTAGTTTTGATCGATGGCAATTAGCCACTAAATAAAAAATTGGAGTCATTTTTTCTGCCGATTTACTGCACTGATTCTCATGGCAGCATACAAGTAAAAGATTTTTAAAAACAATACCGAACAATATTATACGAAAATTCATATTTTGTACAACGAAAATTATTCAATATTTAATAGTAATTTGCTATAACAACGTCATATTCATCGTCATAGTATGTATTGATAAACAGTGAAACATACAATGTGATAATGCGAATAAAGTATTTATAAATAAAAGAAATTTCATATATTGGTTAATACTACAAATTATGAGCTGTAAAAAAAAATGAAAACTGATTTCAAAGCAACATCTAGTAGAAGCTCAATTTCATTTTATGTCTGTGCCCTACTTGTGTCAGGCAAATTGAGTAAATGCATATTTTCAGGTGTTTTCAACAAATCTCTGAAGGACTCAGAAGCCTCTCTGATTGTTTCTTGTAGCGCTTCTAAGTTCCCAAAAGAGCTATTCACCTGAAACGTAAAGTGGATAAAAATAATTTCAAGCTTTTATATGAAACGGTAGTCAAGAAAAAAACAATTAAAACGAATCAAAAAGTAGATACAGTGTAAACAATAGCTTTATTTCGCTTGACACCGACATAACTTTGAAATGAATTTGTTGATAAGCGCATAGCTTCTAAATTTTAATTGAAAGTTAATTCAATTTACATTCACAATAAAAAAATTCCAAAGAATTCAATCGGAATTGAATTGAGAGTAGTTTTTGTCTTTTTTATTCGGTAATAAAAATCATAATAACACATTAGATAAGGCGATCGAATCATAATGTTCAAGCTGTGCTTAAGTGACTCATTTTATATATTATATATGATAACTATATGTAATGCACAAATCTCAAATTAAAAATATTACGGTAACGACAGATCCAGCTGTAAACTTCTCTTTAATCTTTTTGACTCTTGGAACTGCAGTCTTGACTAGGTTCTGGGCGTGCTGTA
Source organism: Himalopsyche japonica (assembly GCA_028555115.1). Taxonomy (NCBI): domain Eukaryota; kingdom Metazoa; phylum Arthropoda; class Insecta; order Trichoptera; family Rhyacophilidae; genus Himalopsyche; species Himalopsyche japonica. The sequence goes on from JAHFWJ010000821.1 coordinate 26,446, forward strand.
TCTCTTTTGGGGACCGTCCGACTTCAGCCAGTTTGCTTTGGAGCCGTTTCACAGCGATCTCATTGGCCACCTGAAGCGACAGCAGTCTGTCTGGTGTTTTCACTTCGCTCTTGTAGAGAGACATCATTCGCCTGCTCTTAGGAAACCCACAAATAATAAATCCTTTCGCATCGGCATTCTCGAGCATTTCTTCCTTTACGAGATCAAGAATTATTTCCTGAAATTCCGATAAAACCAATATAGTTTTAATTTGAATCACACCAAATAATATACAATACCAAAGAAAATTCGACTCAAATCAGTAAGACCGGAATATGAAATCAGTGCTAGTTTGTACATACTTTTTCCATAACTATACAGTAAATATAATCGAATGTTTTGATGACCCTATAAGACAAATTCATAAACCTCAGGAATATTCATTTTCTGCTCCAGCATCTTAGCGAGAGATGTACCTCTCAGTGTTGTATACTTGGTTGATTCCAGTCTGATGAGATCTCCTGGATTTATCATGTGATATCCGGTAAGCTGAGACAGCGTTTCCGATGCAGTTTGACTTCCGGCTCCCGGCACACCGGAAACGAATATCACCGGAGTGTTTTTAACCGGATTCATATCGTAATCGGCCCTGTGAGACTGAAATTATAGCAGATACCAATGTTGAATCAATTATTTATGCATTATTATTTTGATTCATCAATGACAATAGCAAATTAATATAATGAAAGATTGTGATTGCTGTTATACAATGTAAGAACATAATTTGATACATATGTGTTTATGGCGGTAGTCTGTACACTTTATTTTATATATAATCAAAAAATACTTACCCTGTGAGTGATTATTGTAAATAATATCAATTTATTTTACTGAAAGAGTATAAATGGAAATAATCCTATTCAGGTTGTATTTACTTGATTGATGGCGTGAATCTCACGTTTTTAGACGAAATTTTATTAGTTTTTTTTTTAAATATTTCTCTTTGGAAAGTGTTTGGAAAGTAAAATGGATGTAACACGGTGAAAAAATAGCAATGTATTTTAGTTCTACAAAATTTTGTAGAACTAAAATACATTGCTATCTTTTCACCGTGTTATAATGGAGTTCTACCAAGTGAATGCCAATTCAATCAATAAAATGGATGTAGTTAAGAAGTTAAAGTTATCAAATAAATACGTGTAAAATCGTAAAAGAAAACATTACATCCTGGAACGAACAACTCAATTGAATTGATTAATTAAATTAAATTCTTTAAATTAAATTCTAAGAGAATTGATCAATTGGCTACCGGAATAGCAAATAAATAAATTTACTGCTCGCGAGTTCGAAAGTTTAACTGGTATATTTGCCAATAATCTCGTTGACAGTTGTTCATTGGAACTTGACAAATAAATGTTACCAAAAGATGTTAGACACAGTTTTAGATTACTCACAGTATCTGTACCTAGAATACAGCCCATCACGAAAATTCTTTAATTAATTTAAAAGAAAACTACTGATAATACGCAATACACAAAATAAATGATAAATATTGTTTCACAAATATTATGATGTCAATTTCTAATTCTCAATCGATGATCTGTCAACTGTATAAAAACAAAAGATGTTCTCATATGAGAATTTAGATATTTTAAAAATAGACCTGAAGGTGTAATCATAATTATTTGGTTTTCTACTGTTGCATTATTGTTAGAACATTAAAAATATTCTTTTTTTAAAACTCAAAATGGCGGCTAAAATCGTTTCTAATGTTTGACTTAATAATTTCATTGGTTCTCTTCGCAAAAATGTGCTGGGACCAAAGTAGGCATTGATAAACAAATATTCTTGTGACACATGAATTATGTATGAACATCTTGTGAAATTTAAGTCCGTGAAAATCGTGTTTTGTTATAATATAATTTGAAGAAAAAATTCATACTTTTGGTGGCACTTTTTATTATAAGGTTCAATTTTTATAATTATTAATGAATTATTTTTGAAAATACAGATGTGTTATTTCTAAAAAAGCATGTTTGCTTAAAACATTTCTAAAAATTAATTTAAAAATGTGATCAAAAACGATATAAAATGTTTTAATTTGGTGTTGAAATCTCGTTTTAATATTGTTTTAGCATCTCATTTCTATTAGAAATCATATCGTCAATTTCTTTTTGAACTTCAATGAAAACCTCTTTAGCCGAAACTTTAGCGTTTATCTGAAAACAAACAAAGAGCATTTGTGGTGAACAATGGCACAATTTTATTTATTCAGATCGATACAATCTCAGCTTGCAAACTGAAATATGTTGCATAACATTTTTCACAATGCATGCATTTTTTGATTGCACGACAATTACAGTTTCTATTGTTCTACTGAATTGTTGTTAAATTTTCATTCAATTATATAGCACATATAAGAATAATGAAATTTATCAATCAATTTATAAATAGGAGCGTTTACAACGAGATTATTTTATTTCGTAATCGTTGCTTATCTCATTGTGGAATGTTTAATCAGTAAAGATTTGCAGTGGACTAATGCATGCCTGCTAAAACACCAGTAATTTATTTGATGCATTTAGGTTTACTGATAAATTAATATTCATCATTTATTCGAAACATTCATTAAACGACGAAGTTTTTATCGTAAAAATGTCCGGCTCCCTTAAAGCCCTAAATATAATTTTTTTCTTAGTTTTCAAGCCTTTGGTTTTTTTTTTATATTTCCCAATTATTAACTCAAAAACTTGTATAAATAAGTTTGTTTGTTGTTTTTATTCTATCAGTTTGATAGTTCTCGCGGTGAGTTAAACCGGTCAAAAGCATAGAGTTGATCGTTTTTACGATAAAAACTTCACCATTAATGAATGTTTCAAATTTTTGGACTGGATTTCATAGACTAATAATATATCATATAAAAATATCCTTTGTTATAAGCACTGCTTTTTAAAATATTGTTAGTAAAATTAATGCTGTAGTCATTCGTTGGAAATGACAATTTTGTAACAACAGTTTTCTAAGTACAATAACAAGATTTGATATTTTAAAAACGTGTTCAGCCTTCATACGCCATTCATTTATGATATGCTTATTCTCTATATTCATTCTAATTTATCATATAATAATTGTTCAATGTAAAAAAAATCATATACATAATCAAAATAACAACATACCCGTTTCAGTTTTTCCGGATAATGTCTGATGATTTCATCGTTATTTTTAAGAAACGTCTGTATTCTGAACTTGACAACTTCCGGACTTTTGTTACGCAAGCCTGATGATTCAGCCCTTGTCAATATTCTATCCGTCATAACATCTTGCGAAGCTTGAAAATAAAGCAACATGGTACAAGGAATTATTTGAGCTTCGAATGCAACAGCCTGATCTTTGTTCCTCGGACATCCAGTAATGAGGAATCCCTTCGTTCTAGCCAGCTGGTCAAGCATGGCATCTCTGATGATTTTCAAAACAACGTCATTTTCCACCGGTTCTTTCTTCTTTATTTTTTCATTGATTTTCTTCCCCAGATCGGAACCACTTGCCACTTCAGCTTTGAGTAAGTCTCGAACGCAAATATGTGCGAAGCCATATTTTAGGAGGATGCGTTTGCATTGAATTGACTTTCCTGATCCGGGACCTCCTAGAATCCAGACGACTGGTAAATTTGCTATTTTTAGCGGCTTGGCTTCATCTATTGCAGTTCCCTGTTTCACCTATACAGATAAAAAGATACTGTTGAAATCTACAAGTAGGTTTTAAGCCTTAAACAATCATATTTGATATTCTTCCAATGTCAGAATTTCAACAAAAAGTGGTCAACCTACAACATTTAAACCCTTAAAATAAATTTAACCAAAACCTGAGCATTTAGACATTTGGATCATTTTTAAGATACGATATGAAAAAAAAACTTGAAACCAACTTCGTGTAATTTATATGAGACGGGTGACCAAACTTTTAACTACTTTGGACAACATGATTTAGAACCGCAGGCTAGGCTAAAACTAATACTAAACGTAGTAACTTAAAGCCAACAATAAGTTTATATCGAAAATAAACATAGAAAATATATAAAAACAAAATCAAGTTATTTTAATAACGACAATTAATGATGGCTTTACTCAAACATAAAAAAGTATCTGAATAAAACAAGATATTTTTTAATGACAAATTAGTTCTTGTTCCGAAACATCAGACAGGTGGGCGACTGGGAATGGTTAGACGGACGACCAGTTAGTTGACCACGGTCGACGTTTTGGCTACCCCAGTTATATCGGAATATTTAATATGAGTCAAATCTTCTGTGTGAATTATGTATTTTGGGGGTAGCAAGCGCAATTTGAAGATGTTGGATAGCGAAACCGCCGCAAAATTTATGTATTTTTCAATCAAAATTGAATCAGAAATATTATTTTCTCATTTATACTGTAACCAAAAAAATCGACGCTAACAGCCTCAATACATTTTTAATAATAAATAAACCAAAACAAAGCCGATCAATGTATTTCGGAGTAAAAATTGGCACGCAAACAAAACATGTGACTGCACAACATAATGTTGGATAGTATACTGATAATTGAATAATACTTTTAAAGGAATTATTGTTTGGTATGTATTGTTTTTGCTTGTATTAATGACTTTATAATTGCTGAAAACTGTTCTGTGAACAATGATCTTTTATATATATATATATTTTATAATCCATTTAATGTTGATTTTGTTTTTAATATACAGTCACTTAAAACCAACAGGACGGTGGAAGTTACCGTGGGGAAAATATCGATTAAGGTAAATCATGCATGTTATGAATCAAAACATAAAGCTAATAAATCAATATATAGCTTATCATAAAATATTCTTTTTCGTATCTTTGATGTTTTGTGTTCATCACGTTGATATATTTTACGTAAGTAATTCCGAGTAAAAACATTTTGGCAGAAAACTCACTTTCTTCTTACTGCTTAGGGATCCCATAGCTTTTTTTGTAATAGTTATTAATAATATTGTTTTTGAATAGAACTCATGCTAATATAATAAAAAAATTGATGTTAAGATGGCTCATAAATTTCCACTTTAAATGAAATCATAAATTTCTAATCGACACTCTCTTGTTTAAAAATGTCAAAAAATTCAAACTTGTTTTTGTAATCCAATCTATGGTACATTGATTATGTTCTGTCTTTAAAAAAATATCTGAAATCTGAGTTATATTATTTATAATATTATAGTGGGGAATATATAATACTGAGTTTACTATTATATTCTACTGTTGTAGACCCAAATAATAATTTTTTCCAATTTAAATTATTGAACTGTCAAAATCAAATCTATTCATTTAAACATAAGAAGGTCAACGAAACAAACTGACATAATTTAATCAATACTTAGATCCTTAACATCATTATTATTTTTGGTTTACTGATCACTCATTTTAAATTCACATTGATTAAAATTTTGAAATTCGTTTGAGGTATTGCAGCAAACTTGTAGGCGAAGGAAAAATTGCAAGATTTTCTTCGCTTCAAAGATTCCGAGATTTTAAGCCATTATCCGCATTGCGGGTATGGACCATTTATTTATGACACTGCTGAGAATATTATAAATTAAATTACGTTTTTAAAATTACCAAATCTCAGTTATATAATATACTATTGCGTTATGGAGAATACAACAGTAGTAATTGTCATAGTCAAATCAAAAGTTGCACGACATTTTATGTATATTATATCTCTTAGACCCACTTTTTTACAATATATCGATTAGAGTAAAGATTCGCTTTGATTGAATTATTGACTTAGTAAACTAAATTGAAAGGATTTTGGTAAAATAGGAAATGCATATTTTAAAAAATATATATTTTATTCATTAACATTAGCATGAATTAATAAATTAACAAAAATGGCGAGCTTTGGTGATACTGGATTGAGTTACAAATGAAATGTTATATAAAGCATTTAGCTTGTGATAGCGTCCATAGCGGCTTGGACCTGTCCGAAAATTTCTTCTACTGATGCTTCAGCGTTAATCTGAAAAGAAAAATAAAATATCAAATGCCTTGGATGGCGGGTCAATAACGATTTACAAAAATAAAGCGACACAAGTTTAGTTCTCTTTCAATATCATTTTTTACAGCTTCTCATATTGATGTTTAATAGAGGAGCTTTTCTTGCAAAAAAAAAAGATATTTCCCTGCAATATTACTAAGCGTATAGCGCAGGAAAACATGATATTTTTTAAGTCACATTTTGTTTATTTTCATGCACCATTGTGACTTAAAAATATTATGTTTTCCTGCGCTATACGCTTAGTAATGTTGCAGAAATATATATTATATATGTTTTTTTTATTTTGGAAATTTTAGAGATATTTGGAAAAGTATTTGAAAACACGAATAATTATGTGTGTTTTATTTTAAATCAAAATCTGTCTTCTTTTTTTATTAAATATGATGTATTTAGGCTTAATGGTCATTGAAAAATATCAATTATTTGAGATATAGAAGTCTTAAATGGAAGACAGATTTGGAAGACTACCTGCAATACATTTTTGAATCAATTCAATAAATAAAATCATTTATGCTACGATGGAAGATGAACACATTCCGAGCTGACCGTTTGGAAGTAAAGTCGATTTGATAATTAAGAGTATAAACATTATAATAAATTATAATATAGATTACATACCCGCTTCAATTTTTCGGGGTATTTGGCAAGAACCAAATCGTTGTTCTTCAAGAAAGTCTGCAGCCTCAGTTTGATAGTTTCAGCATTATCATCAGCGCGTCCGGAGCTCAGAGCGCGCCCAAGAAGTCTCTTGGTCAGGGTGTCTTCCGATGCATCGAAGTACAAAATAATAGTGCATGGCAGAATTTCACTTTCAAAAGCTACACCCTGATCCTTTTCTCTCGGGTACCCATCGATGAGGAATCCTTTTGAACTGGAGACCTTGCTCAACATGGCTTCCTTCAGAAGGTCTAAAACGATGGCGTTGGGCACGAGTTCTCCTCTCTCCATGATAGCTGTGAGGTTCTTTCCACGCTCTGAGCCGCTGGCGACTTCAGCGCGCAGCAGATCTCCAGTTGACAGATGGGTGAAGCCATACTTAGCGATGATGCGGTCACACTGTGTGCCTTTTCCGGAACCTGGTCCTCCGAGAACCCAGACTACTGGTAACTTTGCCTCGCGGAGAGGAGTCAGGTCAATTGGAGCCTGAAATTAACAGTAGGAAATTAATACTTTATATATCTGTTTCTTTAAAATAAAACACGCTGTTTTTAATTACTAAGATTTCAGTTTTTGAATTAAGCATTTCGATGTTAGAAAATTTTATAGTAACGATAACAAGCAACTTTCAAGATTTAGTTTCCATAAAGTAAGATTTTAACTAACGTATGTTAAAAAAAATGAAAAATAACGAGATCTTTACTCATATTGATTTTTATTGTACTCCTGGTTTTTTTTTTATCTTAATGGGCATTAAACAATGTTCTGCCCTGGAAATAGTGTTTTCTCTAAATGAGCCTTTATGGAATTCACGTAATATAGAATTACATGGCATCGTTAATTTAACAGTGCAATTATGCAATATTGTTAATACTTTATGTCTTACTTAATATTTATGTCCAGTAAATCTTATTTTTTGACGATATTAAATCATAACAAATACATGAAAGATGATTTATTTTTACATTGTTTGCGACATAAGTAAAGTGAAGTTTTTACCTTAATTAATTAAAAGCGCCCAAACCCATCATGATTGTGTATATATAATATCTATTGAATGCACAATAAAAAACTCAAGTGATGCTAATCTTTACAAATGCGTAATGCATTCTATAAATAAAGATACGAGTTAATCCTAAGATTTATGTATGAGCTGTGAGTTCATGTAATCAAAGATCACGTAGCATTACCGTAATATATTATGATATGTGGTCAAACATTTTAACGCAGTGTTGCCATGTTTACTAATTAAATAGTATTAATTGAAAAGAATGGATGAAAAAAAAATATTGTTCAAAACAAGTTTAGCGTTTAGAATGTGCAGTTTTCTATGTAAAAATCCTACATAAATTAATCAATAAAAGATTTAGGATACATATATATATATATATATATATTTATATATTTATTAAATGAGTAATTTTACATGTATTTTTAATTACAATGATAAAGAATTTCTAGTTAATGGGAATTTAAATTGTTGTAAATATATTGAATAAAAATTTTCAAAGTAAAAATCAAAAATACACCTAACCGCATATTACTAAAATTGGGTGTTACGTGGAACAGAGTAGGAAACCACATTAGTTACTTAAACAAGATTTTTTTTCATGGAAAAAAAATATTTATATTTATAACACTTGTCTCTATATAGTGGAAGTTCAAATATGTAACCAGGCAACCCCAGTTACAGGAAACGTCGGATGAATGCTGATTGATCCCATCTCGCCAACATTCTAATTTCAAATAATTACAATTTCAATTTGAGATTGTCAAGTTGTTGTTCTGTTTGATTGTGGCAAATAAAAAAATGTTACACAATACACGTAACATGTTGTAGTCGGGTCTAATTATATACTGCGGATGACTGATCAAATACCCGGGAAAACTCGACAAGCAAAGAAAGAGATCTAAAATAACGTCTATACGCTGATTTCTCCAAATTAATAAGAAATCGATGTACATTGTGGTGTTATTAAGCGATCAAACAAATTAAATTCCTTTTTTGATTTTATACTATTTGCGTGTTTGCCGCCTAAATTTAAAATAGAAAAAGATCATAAATTTCATATCGGACAGCTTCCATGCAAACAAGTTATTTTGTAAACTAGATTTCGGTACTTATTTTTAAAACGTTTTAATCGTATTCTTGGCTTAGTAAACATTTATATTTTAAACGGTATTATACAATTAGGATAGCATTAAAAAATGCATACTTTTATTTTTAATTCCTCTTTAGAAACATTTTGGCGAATAGGATTTGCTCAAGTCAATTTTATTGAGAAGGTCTTCACCGTCCGAAAAATACCACAACTGAATAAATATGTAATTGACAATCAAATATATTTGTCATGAAAATGTCAGTTTGGTGACCTTTAAGTGACATTTCATGAATTTTTTTAATACCGCAAATAGTTTATTGCAATGCATAAAATAAATATCGTATTCTAATAATAATGTTTGCAGATATTATTATAGTTATGATGTTAAATATTATTTTTAATTAAAAAAAAAATATTTAAATGAAAATGAGTGTTCGATAAGGATTTACAACTTTATCACATTGTCAAAAAAAAAAAAAACAACGATCAAATTGATAAAATCGTAAACCTTATCATGCTTGATAACAACAATTAAAAACAAAATTACAATTTACCAATAAAATAGTTCGACATATTTTAAAAAACTGTTGAAAAAATAAGCTCGTCCTAGCCTAGTAAAACAAAATCATTAGATATAGGGTTTATATAATGGTATTTTTCCAATTAAATAAGTAAATCAAATTATTATTATTATTAATTTAAAAATATTATTAAATTTTAATTTCGATAAAGCATTAGTGGCAGTTTATAATAAAATTATTTGCCAATGTTATTTGTTATTATATATAGTTAAAATTGATAAAGAAATGCAAAGTATTCCATACCATGGCGTAAAGTTTTTTATAGGTTCACAGATATCAGGAAAAGCGCACAGAATGTAGCACTCCCAGTTCGCGTACTAAATTTCAACTGACCGATTTTTTGAAACGGCGCTTGCGCTTTAATCAACGTTATCGTCAAATAGGAGGATGACCGCCATTTAATAAAACTTCACGATAAAAATGGTACGCAACACCTAACATTTTCAACTGTTTTCAATTCAAATTTCGAACTCTTATTTTGAAATATCGTGAAGGTTATTTATAAAGACAGACGAACTGTTTTGTAATCGAGTTAAAATATTTCAAATTCAAGATCACACACTACCCGTCTTTGTCGCCCATCAGACTGAATGCGCGGGAGTGATGCAAAATATTGTAATTATCAAATGAGTCGCATTTTCATTATTTTAGTGGTGTTCTGGCGCGAATTCAAGAGATGGTTTCATTTTCCGCCGAGCGCAGCGCTTGAGGTATATCAGCGGCCGCGAAAAGCGACGCTTCAACCGCGGTGACCTTGTCCTACAAATCAGATACCGAAATAAGCGTCAATGAGCGGTGTTGCTAGAAGAATGACTTACATATTCTATTTAGGGAAAATAAAGAAAAAAAAGGAAATATTAACTGATATCTTCTAAATGTTCTATGATATATTAGCACACATTTTTATAGTATAATGGTTGAAATCGCTGATTATTTAAAAAATATATACTTTATAAAATATCAAAATTAAATGATATCGGCCTACATCTTACTGTATGCGATGTTATTTTAAATTAGAACATTATAAAAATCATACAATACGTCTCCAATATTAAATTATATGAATTAAAAAATGATGTTGTTCAGAAATACTTTACACTTAATAAGTACAATCAATACGTAGTTGTTGACATAACCAAATGATTATGTAAGTAACGTCGTAATTTTCGATTTTACTATTATTTTATTTAAAACTATTTCGACACCATTACAATTTGCGAATATATGCGATAATATTTTTTCATAATCGTGCAACATTACTTCTCAAAAAACTATATGCCACCTGTCACATTATTTTGAAAGCTTTATTATTGGTTTATTTTATTTCATTATCACCCATCATACTTATTCTTTTTGAATGAAATATTTTTGTGGCATTCGATATTTAAGATTATGAAATAAATTACATGCTGTTATAGAATTAAAAATAAAAGTTTAATAAAAAGTGAATAAATTTTTGTCAGAAATAATTTTTAACATTGCTTTTGCTTCAAGTCGATATAATAAACTCAGTGGCATATCAAATCTATTTAATAATGCATTAATCATGATATCAGCTATCCCCGGAAGACAGTTATTTCTCTATCCATTCAAATAGAGCCATTAATGTGAAGATTACACCCAGTCCCTTTTTTACGCGAATTCGATTATACGCGATTTTTTGGACGGCAATTTTTCATACGTTTCTGGGACTTTTTCACGCGATATTGCAATTTTTGGAACCAAATTGTCGAATTATATGAAAGTTGTGATTTTTTTACGCGCCGTTTTCTGGATCGAATTTATCGCGTAAAAAAGGACTGGGTGTATGTGGATATTTCAAGAATTCCTGAACTCGAAGAACACGCATAAGATAATAAAAACGGACCTCCAAAATACTGTGATTAATAAGGGAAAGAAATCTCGAGATCGATTCCAAATTTCATAGTTATTGTGACGTGCGATCATAGGAATCGCCACTAACTGCATTTGGGTAACGAAGCTCGTTTACAACGATGTACACTCGGCATTTGTACTATTTTTTTATTTACAATATATTTCAGGAGGAAAAAGCAGCAAATTCTACAAATTGATGATTTGAAGCTATGCATACCATATTGTGAAAATTTAACAAAGCTATGTTAATTAATTAATGTACTCTATAAATTTGGTATATTTTGAATGCTATGGGGATTCAAAAATGGAATTTCTAGAGTATAACGGAAATTCGATACGCCATTGAAATAATTTCATTAATAACTCATTGATTGGGTCGTAATAAAATTATTATGAGTTCATATTTGAAACCCCTATATAGTTTGCGAGAATAAACTATTGATTTAATATAGCTTATAATTTATACACAGCGTCTGATAGAATCTGAATTAGTTTTGAATATAATATGTATCAATGGTCTTGTATTTTCCATTTAATGGGTCATGCTACAATATCAAAACATTATTAAAAAAATTGGCCACCACCACGATATTTACAAGATTTGGTGATAAGATATCAAAGAGCGAGTCCCTGGTCGTCCTATAAAGATAAAGTATTCGGCAAGCACACATTTGAACGATTCAAATTCAACTAGAATACGTAAAGGATATGTCAAGAATAATGTTTTTCGATGTTACTTAATGGGAACTGCATTGAATATTTTTTATTCGTCAGTATCAAATAAATTTTTAATCTATTACACTTTGACATCAATTTAATATACACACTCGAGAATGCAACTTGCATTGCAATGCCACTCAAACATAGAATGTTTTGTAATTCTGTTAATCGAAGTGCTTTTGGAGACACAATATTTTTTTGTCTATCCGTCCGTCGGAAGGTTTTATGACATGTTAGCAAGCCACATTTAGCTTTCCATGTAAGAAGCATATCCACATGGTCCAGTGTATCATTTGATAGAGTTCGTCCTAATCGAAACCGTTGCTGATCTAATTCAATTACCTTTGCTATCATGTGCCCAACAACCCACCAAAGTTTGATTTCCACCGGACTGGCGGAATAGGAACGCATACGGAATGAACAAACATACATTCATTTTTATGTATAAGATTGTCATCGATTCGTATTTACTCCACTAAGAAATATATCACTGTGTTAACTGTCACTTATCGGTGGAAAAGCATTATATTTTCAATAATGTAAACATATTTTCAGTACTAATATTAAATTTCATATTTTTATAATCACTATCGGTCTCGCTCATCGTGAGATGTGTTTTTATTATTGAAAATATAAGAGGTATGTTATTGAATTAAGTCATATCAAGGGGCTGTAAAGCATTTTATTAGTACAATAACTTAGATTATGAAAAATAAAACACTAATTGATTTCTAATTATCCCACATTGTCAATAACGAACAGACTTAATGTCACGTTCCACGAAGATTTGAATTGATCTAGCCACACAAATCAAAAATCTAATAAAAGCTATCTAAAACAGTGTCGATTTGAATTTCGAAGCATTTTGAGATGACTTTTACTGAAAAGAAAGATGAGTCATATCAAATATAAATACGTGTATTAATGACGTTTTATCTTGCTACAAGTGACATGCATTATCATGTTTATAGGTGTTTGCAATCAAAAAGTCGATAAGAAGCTGAAAAATATTAAAAAATAAACTCCATACTTATGACCTAATATTTATCTGACCCCGAAAAATGCGGTAGAAGTGACAAATGTTACCGTACAATATCAGCTTTATGATGATTTTTGTAGGGAAAATTTCAATACCTTCTATCAATTTTATCAAAATTCTATAACATATTATTGAATAAAAACAATATTCAATTCCCTATAATAATTATATGCGTATTTTTTATCAAATCTATAAAATTAACACCCAAAAATCGATCATTCTTCAGTCATACATCATAATTGTTCAAATTGAAGATAGGCGTTATTGTATTGCACATCTGAAACTATTATGCATTTAATTTGTGAATATGTTACATATAAAATATATATGATAAAAAATGATTTAGTGTGAATGTTTTTGTTATATCAGTGGTTCTGAACATTGCGATACATTATTTCGTATGACTTTCATTATTCTTATACATATATATAGAGTTATACTGTCAAAAATTATGAATCGAGGTGGAATCTGACCGTATTAGAATGAATGTATTGTCAAATTGATATTTATTCAAAGTTGCAAGTGTTTTTCTGACAAAATCTGTGTCTTACTACAAAATTTTTAAAATATAAACCATGAAAACTGGGACGTAATACTTTTAAGTTTTATTTTTTGTGCAATCTAGCGCAGCAATAAATAAATTTAATTTTTTTTTTTATTTTTCTTCAAAATTAGGAGAGCTTATACACCCACCTGCCTTTTAAATGACGTGCGTGCCTGGAGATGATATTATCGCAAAATAAAAATTAGACATTTCTGGATTTCACTTTTACACAATAACTCAGTTCTTCATTACTTAGGCACGTTTCATCCAGATGAGATATCTTTTATCGAGCAACCAAATAAATAGTTTTATTTTAGCAACAGCAGAATGGTTCATACGTGTGTCAACTTTCAACAGCAGCTTTCTTTTAATAAAACATCTGGCTAGATAGAACTTTTTGTTTAATTTTCATTTGACGATAAACTTCATATCGTTTTTAACGTAACTTTATTTTTTGATTCATAGAAAGCCATGCTTAAAAAATCGTCATAGTTTTCACTAAATGGTATAATTTTGTTACAAGGGTTTAGTTGCCTCATCAAAAATACATCTAATCAATACATTGAAATAGGTTATAATTTCCAGCAAAAGGTATGTGACATTATTAAAATTTTACTACTTAAATACATCATCAGCTGTTTTTATTTCAAGGATGCCCGGATTCAGAGAAAGATTGAGGATCACTGGCAATTATAATATGATAGCACGTTGACAAATATTGCAAATGTTTAGACGTGATGAAATGTTTATTTATAATATGAAATTGAGTTCCTTTTTTTTAAATAATAAAAACACATTTTTTAGTACTTATTTCCACAATATATTTTATGATCAGGACCGGTTTCACTCACTGCGAGCGTTATCAACACCGTTTATTATCAGTTTATAATGCTCGCGATGAGCGAAACCGGTCATGATCATAAAATGTATTATGGAAATATGTATCAAAATATTGTTTTTATTATTTAAAATATCATGCCTTTCCATCAAGAAGTGACAGTTAACACATTAGAAGTGAAATTGAGTTCCGTAACAGAAAACAATGACAATCTGCCCGATCTTTCTTTTTCCAAGCCTTAATCATTCAACATTTTCAAAAAAAATATTACAACAGTGATTTAAGGACTTGACAGTAGTTTTTTATAACAATAATTTCAAAGAATAGTTTCATGAGACACTTGCCTTACGGTTCCGTAAAAACGTTCCATAGTCCGGAGACAAAAAGGCAAACAAGGCAACTATCACAACGGGGAACAGAGAGCTTGCATTGGTAGTATTGTTTAAATCGCCATTTTTTCCCGCGCGATAGTCAGTATTTTTTCTTTCTCGGAGATTCCACATCAAAAATTATTTGCATTGGCTATCCCTTTCGGGTTGCTACTGACCAAAGACAACATCGCTGTTTATTTTCCAAATCAGCTCGTGTGAGAAATGCTTTCTAGATGGCGTTTGCGTCAATTGTTTTTATCGCGAATCCCGCCATTTTGTCAAGAATGAATGAGCTGGAATGAATTGGGATCGCCTGATTAAATACGTTTTCGTAAAAATGAAGTATTATTGTCGATTGCTTTTTACCGCGTGTTTATTACTGTTGTTGCGTGGGAATGAAAACCGCCTAAGCAGGACGATGCCAAAATATTATCTACGTTTTGAGACGCACCGAGCGATGATAATATTGCCAACTGTCATAGGCACCTCTTCTTTGAAAAGTTTTCTTCTCTTTTACGCGTTAACGTCAAATCAATTTATTTCAGATCTTGTGATTTCACTTTTAAAATAATTTATTCGGTTTTGGTAATTCGTTGATAAAGAACCTGGTCGACAAAATTCTCAATAATTATATAATTTTGTTTAAAGCACATTGAAAATGGAATTGACTGAGATGTTAGATATAAATGGAATAGTCATGCTTAAGAAATTACACGTTAGAAACTGTAATAAAAACATACCCGCTATGACCAGTATTAAGTGTCAGGCAACAAAAGGCACGATGCGACAAAACAGTTATAGAAATTTGACGAGAATCTGTTTGAACTTTTTATTATGCAATTTGTTATACGTTCATATATTGATAACGTATTTGAGCATCAGATATTGACAAAATTTGTCAACACAATTTCGGTCACACATATTAATTTCGCGGGAAACTTACGTGCAATCGTTAAGATGTTTTGCGTCTGAGATAGTGTTCAAATTGGCAGCAGTTGCTCATTTTGAAAGTGCGTGGGTTCGCGACGTTTAATCTTGAAAATTGACAGAGTAATAGCGCGCGAGGTGGGCCAGAGTTATTCTGAAACATTAATATCTTTGACGTATTGTACGTTGAAATAATAAATATTTACTTATTTTTTTGCGTAACCAGTGATTAATTTGCAAGTGTTTGGACATAATAAAAATCATCTGTTTGACTGCAAGTGCCCGAAGTACGATCGAATGCCGAAGGAATGCCTATCACGGTTTCTCAGTATATCATACTAAATACATGCCATTATATTATTAAAACAAGGATAAAAAAATACAAGCATTCAAACTAAAAACATAATAATAACATTATAATTCGCACATCTACATCAATTACCATACGTAAAAAAACGTAAGCATAGATCACTGATTTTCCTAAAATAAAATTTATTGCATCTCTGAATTTAAAAGGCTAGGACATCATTTCTTCAACTGTAAACCTTGATTGGATATTCGTGCATATTCGATTCGTGCGAAAGCCTTAAGATTTAAAAATACATGAAATGGTAACTACACGACACAAAAGCGAGTTGTATGTTAAATATGAAAATCTGCAATCTTCTGATATTCACGCTTTCATATTATGTGTAAACATCGTATTTTTAAGGGATAAGGTAACACCATGTTCAATGCTTTCTAAATTAAAGCGGTCTACTCGACACCTAAAAAAAGCTCTATATTAAAGTTGATTCAATTTATTGCGGCACTTAAGTTATTTGTACGAGACAAATAGCTTGACATGTAAGATTAGACGGAGCTTGAGAGTGAACTGTGGACGTCTTAACGTGCTTTACTGTGCTTGTAGCTCTGTGCTGTATCGACATCTGTTCGTTGAGTTCGTTTTCATGCTTAGTGTTGATAAACAATGAAATACAGTATCAATCGCCTATCAATACAATTTGAAGCATTGCTCGAAGCGTTGTTACTCTTTTCAATGCTGAACCGTACACAGGATATTCCAACGGAAAATATTTCAAACCTTAATTGGTGTCAAACAACCTTTCGCAGATTACTATAACAATATTTTAATATAATACAAATATTAGCTCTTACACAAATGCTTTGACACTATTAAAAATCTTGATATTTTTATTCACCTTTAAGATGTTGACTATCACTTCTTGGTGAAAACATGATTTAATTAAATAATATTTCATCAGTTGATAATGATAAACAGTACAACAAAATGTGTTTTTATTATTTAAAATTATATTTTTAAGTGTCTTGTCAGCACAATGCGATTTGCCGTCTCAACAGTTGAGACATAATTTATCATAATGATAATCAGAATGATAATTTATGTAAGTGATAATTGTTTAAGAAATTGTCAATGAAAATAGTATTTGTTGAATAAAAATAATTTAACTATTGTATGTGTCAAAGAATTTTTTACTATAAAAATCATCTAAACACGCACGCTTAAAAATGAAGGCATTAAAATTTTATACAATATTCAAACTCTATGTTCTACCTCGCCTCAATGCGTTTTTCGAGCGATGAATCGTTTCTATAGTGAGATGTCCTATCATCGATGCTGATTCCCCAAGCCATCTCATCCCTTCGACTTTTCTCCTTACTTCTTTCAAACAATCTAAAACTTAATTGATCGGAAAAAATAATAACAAAATAATTTGATGATAATAAACTTATTTTATTATTGGTCTTGTCTCCAATCTTAATTTAAAACACATTGTGGTTTTGAGCATTAATCATTTTAATCCATTTTTAGATAACGGCGTCCAGTTCCTCTTCGACTTGCGCAAAGATCTCATCAACAGAATTTTCGGCATTGATCTGAAATATTAAGCAACAATATTTAAAAAGCAGAAAATTAAGAGAACTCGATAAAAATATAACTGATTCGATTCAAGTATTATATATGTATTAAAAACCTTGTATTGGGAAGTACTATCGGATTTTCGATTTGATCTTCTTGCCTTGCTTAAAATATATTTTTTTTAATAATTGTTTTATTCAGTTTTTAGAAACAAAGAAATAACAATGTATATTTTCTAGATCTGTCGATTTAAAATATCAATTATCGGGTTGATTCGTCTTCTGTTCATCGTTTTGCTGCACTGATCATATAAACTTTAATCGAATTTGCGATGTTTCTATGACTTTTAAGTTCTTGAGTACAAAATCCTTACTTTGAAATATGTACAAATAATTGGAATATGGGATATTCCCGCATATTCTCTTAATGAGCATAGGTATAAATATAATTAATTGATAATGTTTTCATAGAAACACTTACCCGTTTCAGTATATCAGGATACTGTGCGATTACAGCGTCATTATTTTTCAGGAACGTTTGCAAGCTTAATTTTATAGTCTCTTCGTTATCATCAGCGCGACCCGAACTCTTGGAGCGTTCCTGCAGCCTGTTAGTCAGCGTTTCTTCGGACGCATCAAAATACAAAATTACAGTCGGACTTGAAATTGCCTTTTCGAACGCCGCGCCTTGGTCCTTCTCTCTTGGATATCCATCGATGAGAAAACCTTTCGAGGTGGCAACGTTCTTGCTGATAGCTTCTGTCAGAAGATCTAAGATAATATCGTTCGCAATGAGATCACCTTTCTGCATGATGGCGGCGAAATCCTTTCCTCGGTCTGATCCACTGGCCACTTCCTCGCGCAGTAAATCTCCGGTGGATAAATGAGTGAAACCATACTTTGCGACGATGCGTTCGCATTGGGTGCCTTTCCCAGATCCCGGTCCCCCTAGCACCCAGATTATCGGCAGCTTGAAATCGCGCAGGGCGTTAACATCGACTGGCACCTGGAAGAAAAAATATTAAACAAATTCTTGATGTCATAAATTATTTTATCTAAATAATATTCTAGATATTTTATTTTTATGTTTCTTTACAACTCTTTAGCAATATTTATAATAATTATTTATAAAACGATGGCAGCATTGAACAGCAAAGCAAATTTAATTTTATCGCTTGATATTGCAGCTAAAAATTCTGATTTTTGAGGTTAAGATATTGATATTTTTTTTAGGTAAATTTTGCAAATATTTCTATTCAGCTCTAATCATTGCAGATCATAAAACTTTTGCATATGCTTATATGGTGTTTTATCGAAATAGTTTATGCAATTTTTTATCACGAATTTTTTAAAGATAAATTTATGCGAATAAATAAGTCATCATTGAAATGTAATCTCTGGAAATATAAATTTACATTTCATACTGTATATAAAAATGCATTAAAAAAAACGTTTTTATTATTTCATTTAAATGCTCAATTTTCAATAAATTCTTCATTTTGCTAAAATTTGTGGATTGTTATTTTTTAATGATTACACTTAATTTATTTTTACAAAATATCCTTGAAAATGAATAATTAATACCACTTTTAATTCACGAATAATATTTTCAAGTGTCAGATTTAAAAAATTATTACCTACAATACCAAGTTAATTTTATAAAAAGGACTGCGTTTTTCTAGGCGAATTATATATATAATACATTTACGACAAAAAAACGGTATATTGATAATGTGACGATATTGATTTTATTTAAATATTAATCGCAATTCATTACAAAACATTAAATAAAACAAATCTCGCCTAACACCTTCAAAATTATTGTTTTGTTATTTTTCATAAAAAGGGTTTTTCACATATTACATACTATCACTTCATAAAATCTGGAATAAACTTATCTCTTATTTAAGATTTTTACGATTACTTTTAAAAGTAGTGTTTGAGAAATATATTAAATGTAATAGCTGTTAATTTATTTTTAATGTTTTCATTTATGATATACTGTTAATAAAAGAAACTCATAAATTTATTCAAACGATACCATGTATGGCTTAAATCACAAAATATTCACAATTGCTTTGAATATTCAGATGACGCAGTTGTCTTTTTAGTTATAATGACAATATAAAATAACTTACATTACATATCACATTTATTTTAAAATAATATTTTAGGTGGTATTTAAATTTTGTTAAAATACCAGGATATGTATGAAATTGTACATGAAATATCAACTACTTTTCACGATTTATATTTGGTTTATTCCTCGATGGGCAGAGTTTTTAAATTATTTATATATGTATTTTAAATAGACTATGAGTGATATGCATAAAAGAGGCAAATATTTTTTAGTTTTAAAAAATGCGTATGTGCTTACCATTTTAAAGTGATCCGGTTTAAAAAAATGACAGGAAGTGTTCACTAAATTTCGCACTCAATTTTGTTCTAGCATCCAATTGGGACTAAATTGGGAGAGCAATGCTCGCTATTTATATAGGGACTTCACATTATCGTTAAACCCCCTGGCTACTTAAATCTGTCATAAAATAAA
This sequence comes from Himalopsyche japonica, assembly GCA_028555115.1. Taxonomy (NCBI): domain Eukaryota; kingdom Metazoa; phylum Arthropoda; class Insecta; order Trichoptera; family Rhyacophilidae; genus Himalopsyche; species Himalopsyche japonica. The sequence continues at coordinate 46,579 of JAHFWJ010000821.1, forward strand.
TCTACCGCCACATATATTTCGGTGCTTTAATTCTTCTAAATTAATTAATCGACCAAAGCTCATCCTGGATTTAAACATGGGATAATAATTTGTAAAGAATATTTATACAAATTTAATTATCAAACAGTAAAGTAAATATATAAATTAATACAATATTAATAGACATTTAATTTAGGATTTTGTGCAAAGTGCAAAGCTACATGCAAGGCAAAATATTATATGACGGACGACAACCGAGCTTTGATTTTCATACCAAAAATGAAGTTTCCTGTGTCGATTCCGGACAGGTTTTTATGTAATATTTACCCAAAATATCGTTGTAATAATTGCTTCAAGATATTTTTCAAATCTTCTACTACTTGTAAAGTTTATTTCAAAACAATATTGAACTATTTCCCAATATTCTAATGTCGAATATTGAACTTTATCAGTTTCGAATAAATAGTAAGCAATTATCATCATGCATAATTTATACTTATTCGTTTTTTTCGGCGAAACGTGTTGATTATTCACAAAAATTAGTTATAGTTGTTTAAATAAGTAAACTTGTTAGATAGATATAATGATTAAATAAACACAACAATTTAAATATTAGGCGTGGTTCCGAATGGTTCTTATTGCTATTCCAGGGGTTGAATATATTATATATAAGAATTCTAAAAACAAAAAATATTTAAATGTTCAAATATCGAAAAAGAGCTGAATAATTTCGAATATTTGATTGCAATCCCTATTGTTGGGAAAGCAATTTTAACCATTATTTGCTTAAGAATAGTGTTCATAAGGGGTTGGGAAAATTGCTTTTGTGTAATGTTTTCATGAAAAACTTCATCTTTATTATGTATATTTTTAATAACATTATGAATTGGTTTTTCGATTAATGTTTGTAAAATCAATAGTCAATTTTGTAAATAACTAATTGAATTGTATCAGTTTTTAAAAAAGTAATTATGATTCAATTCAGCCAAAATCTAATTAAAAATTATAAATAATTTGTGCAACAACTGAATATCATAAGTGACAGCCTGAACTAGTTTTACTATGGATTTCTCACTGATATAGTTATCGTTTATAGAGACAGTGCAAAGGTATGCAACTGACTGTAAAGACATAACACAATACTTACAATTTACACATTATTAGAATTTTTAAACATATAAATTTAACTTATTTAATCCAAAGCTGAAGCTCTAAATTTCATTTGTCTATTTTTCTCAAGTTCATTTGTATTGTTGCTAAGGACGTTTACATATCTTGATCTAAGTATAAAAAAATGTCAGCAAGTATTGCCAATAGTAAATTTATTCAATGGTGTAAAACGATTGTATCTGTACTTTAATCGTTTTCATTGTGGTATCTGATAATTCACGCTATTTCGATTTTCAGTGCAAAATGGTAGCATAAGCAAAAATATGGTTTTGCACTGTTAACAATTGTCTACATAAACTAAAAATTCGTATCTCTATTTGCTCACCCTTTATAAACTATTATTTTATTACTAGCATGTTGAAAAAGGAGCTTTGTTAGCCACATTTTAATGTGTTATCTCAGAACTTTTTATATACAATTGTTTGACTCTATGATTATCTATGAAAGTAATTTGAAAAGTTCGATAAAATCTTCAAAAGAAAAAATCCTCTCGCTGCCGGCTTGGAGTGACGAATTTATTTACAGTGACTAACTGTCTGCTCTGTACTTTGGTGCTAGTTAAGGATGTCTTGTTCAAAGTAAGAAAAATGTACAATTATGATTCACAACGAGTGTCGTATTTGAACAATTTTTTTGTAGACGACGTAGTGGGATGGGTCGGAATAATCGTAATTGTAAAATGCACCGAATCAGTGATCCTACTCAAATTCAAGGACCACAATTTAACGTATCTAACCCTCGGAGCGGTTTCGAATTGATTTCAACTTCAAGGTATAAAATCTTCTCAATTTTCGACGAATATCATGAATTTAAAAAACTTAATGGTAACTTAATTTTTAACTTGTTCGTATTATTTCTTGGCAGAAAAGCGTTATGTTTATAATTTACGATATCGACTAAGGGTGCTTGATAGGATTTGAATACCAAATTTGAGTTGTCGAAACTTTATAACATGTGTATGAATGTATTGTATTATATTTAAATTAATAAATAAATAAAACACAATATTTAGTATTGTTTTTAAAATTTTATAAGATAAGACCACGGATCGGTTTCGGTCATTGCGAATATAATTGGAAATAGTTTTAAACACTATTTATTATTTATTTTCCATTTTCCTGTTCAAGATCCCTAATTTATGGTCATTGAAATATAAAGAGAAACAATTTAACTCTTTTTTTGTACTGTTTATTGCAATCATAATAATTTGAATAGCAGTTAATAGAAGAATGCAGTTTTGATTTTGTTCAGAAAAACACCCTCGAATTGGTTCAAACAAAAAAGAAATTCATGAAAATATCGAAGAATACAATGGCGAGGAATGCAGCTAATTTTAAAGTAATATAACTATACATGTAACTGAAAATATATATTTTACAATGCCATAACCTAAATCTTAATATAAATAAAATTTATATATCGTTTTACACAGCGAATTTATCCGTATCGTTGGATTTTCTTCCTATAATCATTTTTATTCATTATTTTAAATAATCTATAACTCACAACGATTTTAGAGAGAACCAATTTAAATCTAAAATATACATTAAAATCACAAATAATTGCTAACCGGTTAAACCAGTAATATCGTTAAGTTTAAAGCAATAATGAATTATAGTCTAGCGATTGATCTATTTTAATAAAATCTAGTAAGAGTCTATATGTAAATGGGTCAGTATTGCCCATTTTTCAAAGTTAACTTATTATTGCATCCATTTCTTTTTCAACTTGCTCAAATATTTCATCCACTGAAGCATCTGCAATGATCTGAAAAAAAAAACACCTTTGATTCACATTTTAAAACAGTATAAAGTCACAATACTATATTTAGAGCATAATACATACACTAATGAACAATCCAAGATTATTCATTGCTTAACCTATCCACAGTTAATCACTAAGGATCCATACTATCATACCTACATTAATATCGAACTTAGAATTTAGAATTTTGCAAAAAAGAATGCGCTGTATAAAATGGAGGAGCGCTGACTGAAAAATGAGATTTGTAAGCTCTCAATAAGAAATTATACGACTTAAAACGTCATCACTGTCAATTTATGAAACCGTGATTCACTTGAGTTGAGATTTCGGCATTTTAAATGAATTAATTGTATTAATCAAATATTTACCCTCTGTTATATAAAAATATAATTGAAAGATGATATGTGAATAAATCTATAAACAAAAAATACTCTTAGAACATTAAAAAATATACTGAAAGGTAAACGCATAATTAATATACAAAAACTTTTTAGATTTTTCTCATCTCGATCACGTTGAAAGGATTACAATAGTTAATTTTAATTTGAATTAGGGGTTTTCAAGAATTTAGATATATTATATAAAAACAAAATCATATATCTCTGAAATAAGTCGCAATGAACTATGGCAAATTTTTCACATAAATTCAATAAATGATATTAAGCAGTTACGTTATTATATATATAATATTAAAAAGATTGTTAAACAAGAAGAATATTTGTTAGCAATTTTCTAGACGTTGACTATTTTTTTACGTATTTCCTTACCGTCTCTAAAGAATGAAGCAACTGTCTTATATCCATTATCGTTGAAAAATATTCTGCTTAAATAAATCACATTTTAGGTTGTAAGTAAAACCTTTGGCAATATATCATAATGTCGATTGAAATAGTATATGAACTTACGCGTTTTAATTTTTTTGGGTACAAATCAAGAACCTTATCATTGTTTTCCAAAAACGTCCGTAACCTCAATTTAATAGTATCAATATTATCGTCAGCTCTTCCTGAACTGACAGCTCGCCCTAAGAGTCTCTTTACCAAAGTCTCTTCGGGTGCATCAAAGTATAATATAATAGTGCAAGGCAATATTTCGTTTTCGAATGCAACCCCTTGGTCTTTTTCTCTTGGGTAACCGTCGATAAGAAATCCTTTTGACGTCTCCACTTCATTTAACATGGCCTTTTTCAGTAGATCCAAAACGATATCATTTGGCACGAGCTCTCCTAACTCCATTATGCTCGTCAACTTCATTCCGCATTCGGATCCACTTGCGACTTCTGCACGTAAAAGGTCTCCTGTTGATAAATGGGTAAAACCATACTTCTCGATGATACGATCGCATTGGGTACCTTTGCCGGACCCCGGTCCTCCTAAAACCCAGACAACTGGCAGATTGGCTTCCTGGAGTGAGCTTAAATCAATTGGAGCCTTTAAGAAATAAAATATATCATTAATTCATCATTATGACACTCAATTAAATTTTCATTTTATAAATCACATAGCAATCTAAGTTTGTTAACAACCACACAGCAATTATAACAAAAAAAAATCCATGTATAAGAGACGAACCTGAAGAGCTCTGATGCTAACGCGTCATAAATCTTAACGCTCCATTAATTTGATATCCCAAAAAAAAAAGAGTCATATAGAATATTTAAGTTATTAATCAAACAATTAAGTCAGCATTCTTTGCTATAAATGAAAGAACAAGAATAGTTTTTGTATTTCTAGAGGGTCGCTTGCATCCTAGATTATTTTAGTTTTTTTTGTAACTTAACGTTACCCCATGTGTTAGTTTGCAACCGTCAACTATAATAATATATAATTACACCATATTTTAAGGTATGAAACAATAAATTTATTTTAGTTACTTAGAGAAATAATATTATTTACACATCTATCTTCGAAACTATTTAAATATTATGTTGACGAGTGTGTTCTGCTATTTTATTCCTCGAGTCGTTTTCTTAATGGAATTCACTATGTTCTCTGTAAGCTTGTGTTATACTCAAGGATGAATGTTTTTATATATTTCATTCTTTTACACTTCAAGATGTTAAATATCTTCTATTTATTCGGCGGTAACTTAGTGTCACAATTAGAAAATAGTAACACATCCAGTAGAATTGCAAAGTTGTAAATTTAATTTTAATACAGAAAAAAATTGTTTCGAAATTTACGAGAATTTGGTTTAGTTTATATGAATGTATATACCAAAATTCGTAGACAAATGGTTAAATTGGCGACTTCTTGTAGACATACGAACGCAAGTGCAATTTTTTCGTCTCAATCCTTCCCAACTGCTTCAATTGAGCGAAATTTGGCTTAATGTAAGACTGTGAGTGTTAGCATGCATAAAAATACGTGACCATTATATTATATAACTGAGTTAGATTTATTGTACGGTTGGAGTGAGTCTTCAAATTGCAGGAAATGTCGCCCGACTCATTAGCTACTCTTACAGGATGGTATTCGGATGATAAAAGCGAACATTCCATACACGTGTATCAAACACTATTAGAGGTACTGTGAAACGTTGAGAAAGATTTTGAGACAATATTTCAAATGTAATCATCGAGAAATATCACCAATTAATCGATTTCGCTACTTTAATTATTGAAAAACCTAAGGCAACTAAAAACAATTTAATAATAACGCTTACTTATATTATATTGAGTAGGTAATGATTTTTTACTTTTTATGTGTTGTTGACGTCATTTCTTGGAAGAAAGGGGCTTTATTGTAAATAATAAAAATATATTTTAAGTACTATTCCAGTAATATATTTATGAGGTCACGATGAGCAAATCCAGTGCAAATATATTGTGGAAAGAGTACAAGAAAAATGTGTTTTTATTATCTAAAATACAATGATTTTTTTAAATTATACTAGACTTGAAAATATGAAATAGCACAAATTTTCCAAATAAATAATTCACTTTTTTAAATACAATTTAGAGAACAAATCTTGTAATGTACACATCGTCTGATTAAGGGTTATAAATAGAAAATTATTTAGATTAAGAAAAAATGACAACTCATCGAGAGTTTCATTGTATGGAATGTGACATTCTGTATATAAGAATTAATCATTTTTTGGTGGTGCTAATATAGTAGTATAATATACTATGTTTTTGTTTTAATGTTTAAATTCAGTTTAAACAGGACCCAAATCCGTCTCTGTTATATACATGAATCATAATATACACTCACTAAATTTACTAAAATATTACAATCAAATACGTCAAAGTTTTCATCCTATTCATTAACGGTCGTTGAGTTTTGATTTTTATAATGTCGTTTAGGTCCATTATTTAATAAAGCTTCATTTACTTAGGCATCTTAAGAGATTTGAATCTCCACAGCTATAAAATAATAATTCTTCAGTGAATATATACAGAAACGAAATATTGTCCAGTAGCGTGATTAGTTAATGCATACGCCCAAATGCTGTCGAGGAGTCAGCTGCACCCTTATGATTTTACTATTCAAAATTTCAACACGTGATACAAATCGTACTTTATGTATATGTTGTAAATTCAGTTATTCTTATACATGACATCTATTGAAAACTATACAAAGCATTAAAACATAATAAGTATTTATTGAATTTAAATATTATGTTATCGTTATTATATAATAATGAATGCATTGATAGGAATATAATAATTAAATAAAATGTTTTCCTGCTTATAACTTATATAATAAATTATATTATTCAAATCTAGCAAGAAGATTTACAATATTCACTATACTTAGATATAATATATATTTAAATTGTACATTTATACATACTCGTTTATTGCTTGATTGCATAAAGCCTTACACAAGAAAGAAAAAATAGCGAAATTATTGAAGACTATTTACCATGTTATGACAATATTTTCCTTATTTCAAAACAAAACCAGACTTTTAGAATATAAGTTAACAAAGAAACACAAGATTTCTTTCACATAAAACGTATGTCAATTGTTTTCTCGTATTTAGCGTTGGATTCTATTTGAGTTTAGAAACTGATGTTTGACAGTTGGTCGTACAAAGAGACACGCGTGCCCGATACTACGCGAATGGCTGGCGTTTAACCCTAGATACTGTGAACTTGCCCCGAAAGCCTACTGCCCTAGTTCAACGATGGCATAGTTTTGCAGGGTGGGTGTGCTCGTCTGCGAAATTCCAGAATGCGCGCGAAACACTACGTAAAATGGCGGCAGCATTCGATGCACCTGAAAAAGTGTTTGTTAAAAATAATCAATTATTATTGTTAATTGATGAACTAAAATTATGCCAAATAGTGAATAATTCATTTAATTACGCCAAACAAATTTGTAATAATATATTATTAATTATATCAGTTTGATGGAAGAATGTTTTTTTTTATTATTTATCCTTTTGAATCAACGCAATAACGAAGTATTTTTTTATATAATGGGTTTCATTGTATACTTCCTAGATTTTTCAAAATATTTTTTTTTTTTTTAAATTTTTTATTACAATAATATATTAATATAATTTATTGTTTAGATCTTGGAAGAGTACACAATATTATTGCCATTTTATCAACTATTTGTGACAGACAGTAATTCATTTTTTTCCTATGTTAGGCAAAATAGCAGTCTCGTTGTGGTTGACTGCAGTGGGTTATTACATTTGAACAAAATCACCGAATTTTTTATCATCAATATACCACAAATTTTCTTAAAATATATTTTTTCTTGCCACGGTGCTTTAATTGAATAAGACAAGTCTCTTACATTGGTAAAAATTGTTTACGTTCAAATTCGATTAAAGACTCAAACCACATTTTACCTTGGTTGTGCTATAACGATCGATGTGCATCGAGCATCCTGAAGACCTTAACAATGACCTATTTATTCCTTCAGATCGATATTGTACGAAGGACACTGGTGCTATGTCGTTTGGTGTTGAGCAGGCATAGCTTCATTTTTCCGCCACCGGTCGAAAAGTGTCGCTTGACGACGACATGGTGTACCAGCACGCATGCGTGACTTTATTTCACTCATTAATGAATTTATGAAGAACAAAATCGAACTTTTCTGTCACAAAAGATCTTCAAAGAATATCTTAGCTTAATTTTAAAACATCACAAATGTCTATCATCTCCTTACGATTGGATCCTTGAATATCCGCTTTGATAACATTGATATATCTTCACCGAGACGCATTTTTTTACTATGTAGAAAACAATTGGTATTTTTTCAAAATAACTGACTTCAGACATCAATAGTCAATTTTAATAAAAATAAATTTTATTAATCGCAAAATATTATCAAGTAATATTTTATCTATAATATGTGTTGTCCACTTTTGACAAAGAACATAATATTTTACCAAGTAAAAAAATGCGACTAGCAATAAAAAAATATTTTTATCTCACAATTGTTATCAATTTCTACAAAGCATATAGACATTTTTAACAAATATTTTTTATTTTAAAAATAATTGAAAATACTTCACTTTTATGTTCAGTGCTTGTGAGCATTTATTTATTTTTCTAAATACTTACAATACAGTTTATCCTTTATATTAACTTTATAAATATTTTCAAGTATCTATGCAAGATTTTAAATAAATAAAATAATATATCTAAAATAAATTAGCATTAATGCATAATATATTGTAACAGTTAAACCATAAAAAATGATAAACATCAACCACTCCGATATTTATTGTTTTTGAATATGAATAATTTTATATTTAATTATTTTAAGCAAAAAAATAATAATTACTTGAATACAAAGATGAGAATTTATCAATATATTTAGAAATAGAATGTTTTTTCATATTTATTTTTAACAATTAAATACATGATAATTTTTAGATCTAATCTATACTATTTTATACTTTTCACTATCGAATATAAATCAGTAATTTGTTTTTTTTCTATAAATATTTTTAAATTACACTTATTTTCTAACAGATATTTTCAAGAAGGCACAATTGTTCGGTTTTCTTATATAATTTAACACGCAGCTTATTAAAATTTTCATTGCAAAATAATCTATCTTAAACATACAAAGTTTTCATATCTTACACAAAATATGATAAACTTTAAGTTCTATGATTTAAATAATAGGTGTGAGGTGTTCATTAATTAATTCATATTTTCAATTTATTTTTTAGAAATATATCCACAACCTTTGGCTTTAAGAGCCGTTGCAATCTAAAGCAATTATTTTTGAGGAAAGCTTAAACTAACTTTTTGTATATTTTTGATAAAATAAACAAATTTAATAATACCAGTAATTAAAATGTATATTCATGTTAAACATATTCACTATGATTAAAATAATATTGACCCCAACAAGTGCAGCATCAACTCTCAACAAAACAATAAAGTAAAGTATCGTAAAATAATATAATGTTGTTGGCCATTTTCGTTTTCATAAAAACTTCAGTTAATACTAAAAATTGATTATCTAATTGTTCTTATATGTTCTTATAGAGGGGATCATTATTGTAAGATAATGTCAGTACTCATATTGTATATTTTCCATTGAAAAAATGAATTGTTTCACTAGACTTTCCATTCACCAATATTCATTAATTTGATCAATTTTTTCGTTATACAATAACAAACATTTCCTAGTGGAAGAATAAACATTAATCGATGGACACCTTTCATTCATTTTATTTTTTATTTTAAATAAAACACGTTCCAAAATAATCACTATTGAATAGTATTAAATTAAATGTTTAATGTATTTTAAACGCAAAGATCGAAATCTTCTCAGATCTGATTTTTTAAAAGTTTTCAAAAAAACAGTATTTTTAATATCCCTTTTAAACAAATAAAAAATGATTCAAATTTTGTATAAAGCCATTCTAACAAAAAAAAAATACTTTTGATAATAACAATGTTTTACAATGCTATAATAATAATGTTATCATAAGTGATTTCTTTCTCAAGATTAAAAAAAAGTATACTACTTTCAACATCGATAATGAAAATGCATTTGACTTAAGGCTTAAGTTATTTGACATTTTCTTCTGCATACATTTGAAGGAGCAAACTTCTGTTTTAAATGAAAATTGTGCAAGTTTTGTACAAATACAATAAATTTTCTTAAAAATATTTTTTTGAATATCTAAAACTATTCTATATAGTTGGCCCCGGTTTTTCTAGTGACTATTTATTTAATAAAAAAATTTAGTGATGTATCAAAATTACTTCTAAAGATTTTATTTGCTAGTTTGCTAGACAATGTTTATATCATTGTGAATTTATTATATATTTTACAAAAACTCTTTCCGGTGTAAAAAGATGTAAAATTATTTCAATATTAAATACTGGCAACAATTAATAAAGTAATTTATTTTAACTTTAGGCTTCGTTACCAAATATTCTATACGTTAGTTAGGCTCATTTTCAATACGAGCGCCCATATTTCGAAATTTAGTGTCCATACTCTAATAGAGATCGTGCAATAAATGCGAACGTTATCATTTGTTATACACTATTTTTTTGGTTGTAATTAGAGAAATTGACCTCAGGTTTATTTATTTTTATTGTATCATTCTTACAGCTTGTATAAGATATGTTAAAAGAAATCAAACATCGCCAGAGTGACAAACTTAATTGCATTATTTTGCAATATTTAAAAAACAATTAAATGTGTACACCAAATGTAATATAAAATAAACATGGTAAGTAAGCAATTGATATTAAACAAAAAATGACGATAAACGTAGAGTAAATACAAACATACAAAATATTTGGCTAATATATGCCTTTAGAATAGTTTTTGGTCCTTGGACCAGCTAGATTAATAACTATATCTAAGTTTGTCAATTACACTAAAATAATTTACTATCATAATTCAAATAATGATTTTATAGTAAAATATTACATTGGTTATATTTAAAGCGAGAAATAAGAAAAAATGAGTCTGAAAGAATAGAAAGTCGAGCGGTCGAATAAAGAAAAAAGTCTGGAAGAAAAAAATGAATAATCATTTATTCAAAGGGCCATGTTCAGTTTTGAGAAATATTGTGGAGTATAAAGAGTGACCAAATGTCATTTCTCCAGCACACACTTTCTTCTAGTGTCGTTTTACGGTAGCAAATCATGAAACATGATAATAGCTTAAAAAAAGTCAAATACCGAATTATTAGCTTGTCTCTTTTTCCGACCGTTTACAGAACATTCTGGGTGACCATCACATAATATCGATATCATTTACTCGATGGGCCTGAAAGTTCTGACATGTCATGGTATGAATTAGCCACTTGGTGACCATGTTCTCCACAGAGGGAGCGACCATAGTTGAAGTAAAGGATATATGATGAAGGTATAATCATACATAGCAAAAAAGTAAATTTAAGCAGTTGAAACAATTATTTCAGTTTCCGACATATAAACTACAAATAGATTGAAAGATGTTTGTAAATTGTATTTCCAATCAAAATTCTAGAACACTTAAAGCTTCATTAGACGCGTCAAGTCATCAAACATTAGTTTCATCAACAGCTTTTATATAAATATATATAATACTAATTTAAACTTATAAAATTTAACGAACACGTTTTCTATACATGTAAAAGATATTTCTTTGTTTATCTATCCATTGTCTTATTAAAAATAATCTGAAGGCACTTTTAATCATACACAATATATTTTGGATATTTTCTACTAATTAGAGGTTAAAGTATTTTATTAGATTCAATCTTAATGGTTAATTATATGTAAATATAATAATTTTTATTTGATTCTAAATAAAGTGATGTACATAATATACGCTACAGAAAATAAACCACATCCAAAGTAAAAAAAAACATTTAAGTTTATTATGTCAGTAAATTTTCGAATAAATGTTTAAAAATAACGCAATATGAAAAACTTAAATATTATTCTTTATTAAGTGTTGGTGGCCAACTTTCTTGGCACAGCCATGAATCAATATATTATAGAGAAACTGCTTATTTCAGACACATTTTGCAAAAAGATTCTATTGGATAATTTTATAATTTCTGACAAAATAAACAAAACATTTTAATAGTTGAAAATGTATATGATCATAATTTTATTAAAATATTGATACTATATATAATATTTATGAGTAAAATACTAAATGGTAATACAAATATGTATATTTTACTTTATCATAACTTACCTAACCTAACCACAAACTTATATCGAAAAATTGACACATAATAATACGCACATCACAAAAAAATAAGAATAAATCTCTAGTTCCCCTGTCATCTATAATTTTAATTCATTACATGTGAGAATCTAGTCTATCCAATCCCCCCTGATACATGTTTCTCATGTTGCCCACATTGGCCTGCATTGGTGCCACTTTACCCGCTGCCATTCCCGAAAATCCGTTCGCGACGCCTGTCACGTAGCCGTTAGCGTGGCCGTTACTCAAGCCGTTAGCCATATGCTTCACGCCGTTGGTGGCAGCGGGTGTTATGGCCGCGGCTGCGTTTTGCACTTGTTGACTTATCGTGCTAATACCTGGCAAAAAAATAGTAAGACATTAAATATTTAAATGTTTCAAAAAAATATTCACATTCAAAACATTTACATTCGAATCGTAATATAATTGTCATATAAATATTTTTAGTCAAAATTTCGAACTAATGTCACAAATAATCAACTTGATTACTATATCAACTGTAAAGAAAGTATTTAATTGATTATTTGAAGATTGCCAATGTTATAAAATTCGTGAAATATCTCGTTAATTATACATAAATATAATTCAAAAAATTTGTGTTACATAAATAATTTAATGTTTTTGATGAATCGATGAGACAATTGACATAGTAATTGACAAAACACGTAGCTCTACCTGCCTTAAAAACGGCAGGGTACTTTCGCATTATTGTTTAAAAGTCGTCGCAATAAAGGATTCGTATGTAATTTTTCGAAAAAAACTGTTTCGCTGACAAATATATATATATATTATTTCTAAAGAAGGCAATCTAAGATAAAACATTTTCTAAGAAGCCTTAATTGTAATGCAGACCTAAAGTCATCAATAATTTTTGATTACTAATACTAACTTTGCAAAATGCTCTAGCGAAAACACGGGATATTACTAAGAGGGAAACTATATCCGTATTCCATTAACAATATTTTTACAAATAATGATTGTTTATATTCATTTTTGTCATAAATTATTTTGTCATTGTCAAATGAGGAAAAACTCTAAAAATTAAAAACAATATTTTTGTTTCTATAAACTTTACGTTAAAAAAAGTGCTCACATGAATTTAATGAAATCATTCAAAAATATTTTTCTATCGATGTCTATTCCCTATGTGACCAATGAAGCCTACATCAACAACTTTTAGCTTTACCATGAGAACTGGTTTTTACCCATTCATTCAATCATTTTGCAATAAGAGCACGGGCCTCTCTCAATCGGCACTCTTATCCTATGTTTTCTAAGGATCGAATAATTGACATAAAATCTAACATCATACGTTATTTTGAGAATAAATTTAATAATAAGTTAAGATTCAATTTCTCAGAAGATTTATATTCACTTCTTATCAATTCGCTTTTCAGCAAAAAAAAAATCTTATTTGCAATTCTAAAACCATTGTTTTAGGACCAATGTATAGATGCTATTTTCCGATTAAGTTGCATGCATTAATCACTTTAACTTAATAATATCGTAGACACTAACTTACTCCGTTACTGAATCCCTCAGTAAAACAAAGTAAACCTATGTTTCAAAGAAACCACTACAAATAAAACGTACACATGTGTACCAAATTCCAAGACAAAATCACACACCATTGCAGATAGTCCTAAACATAAATACGTATGATGATGTCATGGGACCCCACCTATACGTACCTGGGAATGCCGGAGCAGCGGTCGATCCTGCGGCCGTCGTTCCCATACCACTCGGCATCTTGGGGATCCTAGTCGCCGTGGCCAGATTGCGGGAAGGAGCGGGATTCGATCCGGAGACTTTTGAGGGTGGCTGTGGTACTTGCGCCTCTTGCATGTGCTGCATCATTACTCGATTGAATTCTTCTTGAACGGGAACTGTGTCCGTATCGCCGTCAATCTAAAAACACAGTTTTATATTTATGGTAACGAATAATCCATTGAATACAGTCTGACATATGTATTCACATTATATATGTCAGATTGAGCATAATTTTAATAAATTTAATAACCAAAATGGATCAATTCTGATAAATTGTTGTACTAAATATTGTGAATTACGTATGTAAGCAAATCTAAGCTAGTCATATGCGGCTGCTAGCTGTTAGCTTCGTAGAAGTGAGATCTTTTTATATCATTTCTCATTCCATTCTCAGACATTTCAAACAGTGTTTCCTTAATTTCATTAAAAAAGGTCTTGTGTAAATTGATAATTGGTGGGTTTTTATGACACGTAATCGTTATAATAATCGATGATTGATTTTTTTAAAGTGTTTTTACGGGTAAATCACTTTATTTTATTTGATAAAGTATTTTTTTTCAAAGTTCATGATTTCCGAAACGCCAATTTAAAAAAGAGTAAATCTTCCCAGCGAACACCGTGCACAGAATAACCAGAGAGTTTTTTTTTTAATTCCTTCAGTTCTCAAAAATATTTTACTTACAATAGTCAGCCTCTGGTCAGCGTCCAGCGCTTTCAGCATTGGAAGCGAAAGCTCCCGGAAAAGTTCAAGACGTCGTCTAAAAGCTGCAACACTGTCATCGAGTCGCCCTCGTCCAAGTTGTAACTTAGAACAATCCAGGAGAATCACAGGGGGTTTCTGATGAAACTAAAACCATGAAATATACGGCGATTATTTTACTATATACAAATTCATAAAATAGGTCGTAGAATCAAAACACACAATAGCCGATCAAATTAATTATCTTTTAAAATGAAGACCATTCAATTCGACTGTTCGTAAATGAGTAGCCTTACTTAAATGTTTATCATATTGGCGCTATCAAAATAGTTAGCACTTTTCCTTGTCTATGGTATAGGCAAGATTAAATAAAATATTTCAACACGGTGAAAAAATAGCAATGTATTTTAGTTCTACAAAATCTCACTTGCAAAGAATTGAAATGAGTATACCGAGAAAATAATTATATTTTATTGCTCAGCGAAACCATTATTATTGTGCATTGAGTATCGCTATGTGTAATGACACACTATTATCGAGAAAAGTGGTAGATAAATCATAAATTATGTTTCAAAAAATTTTCAATTGAAAGCAATGCCTACATCTATTCAATTCAATCATTTCTCCGTCATCGATATATTTTTCCATCTTCCTTTCTGTAACATGGTGAAAAAAATAGCAATGTATTTTAGTTCTACAAAATTATTTAAAAAAAAATATAGTTGATAGCTATTTCGGCTCACGCCATCGTCAGAACTATGCTTAAACTAACATTCGCTTATCTATATATAGCTGTGCAGAAAAGGCACACAACACATCCTCTCTCCTGTTCCAACAACCTAGCTTGTTACTTTAACACAATAACCCTAAATTTTCAAAAATTCTAAATGAAACAATAGGTGTCTATGACAATAAGTTTACATGTGGGACGGAAGTGGTCATTACGGAAGCAAATCAGACCACCCCTTTGAAATACGGTTGGACTAGTGGCGATACTATTATATTAGTTTGTTCGTTTAGAATCCTTTGTGATAATTGATGTCTATTGATTTCCAGCTGTTCCAAAGCCGTCATTCTCCGACCCTTACTACAAAGATGCAAACATTTAGGCGCAGAGTTTGAATTTATATTATGTGATTCCTTAATAACGTGATTAGCGAATTGTCAGAACAGAAAAACAGATTCACAATTCGCTTGTATAACAAGAAATAAATACATTATTAATTTTAAAACGTTTACGTTAGTCATGTTTAATTTCGCAAAAACCTTATGCCAGTTTACGGATTAATGATTAAAATGTTTCTTTCATTGTATATAAGTGAAAATGTTGAAGACATTGTAGATATATCTTAATAATTTATTGAAACGTGGCACTGCTTCAATAAATTTATAATTACTTTATTCATAGAAAATTCGCTGATTTTCTAAAATATTCACCGTATGTTTGTCTGTGCTATTTCCCAGGATTATCAAATATGCAACGGGCAGACAAGTTTTTTTTAAGTTCATGACGCCATTTTTAATGGTCGATTATTTTGAAACACTTATTTCAAAAGTTTCTACAAAGTGGTTATTATCGCAGCTGTAGTGAAAAGATCAATACTAAGAAAATTATATTTCAGAGAAGTTCTTGGTTAATATCTATTATTATATTAGAATTTTAAGCAAATAACTTCACATTTTGTTTTTGAATATTTTGTAAAATATGTTTTTTGATTGAATTTTATGGTATTTTTCTAGACCCATTACATCGCCAGTCTACAGCATTACGTCAGAGAGTTTCATCATGGGAGTTAAAAGGAAATGGTGAAAGATTTCTAGTGCTAGTCACAATATTCCATTATTAATATTTGGTATATATTTTAATTTTAAACTAAATTGACAATGTTCCTCTGGGAAATAATGAGCTTTGATACTCAACGAAAGCTGCTAGCAGCTTTATATCATTCTGACCTCTATGTATTAGGTATCAAATTAAAATAACGTTCTGAATCTGTGCAGTAATATTGATATTATTATAAGCTGAATTAAAAGATACTTTTTTTACAGAAGTTTGATAAATTGTCTAGTTCATTGTTAGTCTTTTCACCAAAGTATATAAACATGCATAAAAATATATAACTAATATATTGCTGACAGTTATCTAAAACTTGCATCAAAATAATATTTCTTTTTCTAAAAACACATTTTATCTTCTGATTAGTTACTCTTTTAAAATTTGCCATCAGCGAGACAAAACTAGACAAAAGGTAATGAAAAGTTAAAAAAAAATACCCTGTTTTAAATACTGGCCCTGTATTATCAATTTAAAAGTTTTTTTTTCGTAGGGCATAAAACCCACACTAACAAACCATTTAAAGTAATAAAATTAAAAAATATACAATATTTCAATCGCCTAAATTTAATTGATAAAAAAACTACATTAATTTTCTAGGATTTCAAGGTATATTTTACACCTGCTTCTTTGCAAGTCAGCATTATACTAATGGTCAAATTTTATATGATAAGACTTGATAACTTTACCTGTCTTTCAAATGCATGCGCCTGTTCGACGTCTCTTGGAAAGCCATCAATGATCAATCCTTTCGCTCCGGACAAAGCTACCATCCGCTCCTGCAGCATCTTGAGCACAATGGCGTGAGGAACCATTTCTCCCCCAGAAATGGATTGTCTTGTGATTGAGGCATCCGATCCTGGTCTTAGGTCACCACCTTCAGCTGACAGTCGTAAATTACGTCCGACACTGCGGAGAATATTAATTTTACAACGAAGGTATATTAAATTAAAATATACATTTAAAAGGTATGACAGAAAAAGTATAGAGGCACAATATGATATCATCATTTTGTTATTTTGTCACTTTTTCACATGCAGGTTTTTCTTACCTGAATGCCACAAAACAATTAAATAAGAAAAAATTAAACGTGTTAAGTTTAAAATTTGAATTTGAATCTAAATCGATCGAACGAAATCTATTAAAAAAATTACATAAATCACATTTCTAAACTCTTTACACTTTGACTTTAACTCTACAGTTTGTTGTAATAACCTTATTTTGAAAAGGTACATTATATTATTGATTGAGTTGGCATTTACTTGGTAGAACTCCATTATATCACGGTGAAAAAACAGGAATGTATTTAAATTCTACAATTTTTTAAAGCTATAGAACTAAAATACATTGCTATTTTTTCACCGTGTTACATTATATTATTTTATATATGCAGCCTTCAAATTATTGATAATTTATTTAAGTAAAGTATATTAAATACGTGTAGCCTGCTTTTTTTAAAGAATGCACAGTTACATCCATTTGTGTGTTTTTCAACTTGAAAAAATTAAAGTTTCTTTATAGATAACGAATTTACTCGACTATTTAACAGATATTTTAGGTAAGTATATTCATTTAAATTCAGAATTGAAATATTGTATTGTATTGTAAGTCGCAAATATATATGTTGATAAATTTAGAAGTAATTGCAACGATACCAAAAATATTGATGTAAAAAAGACAGCTAAACATTTTAAAATTGCCGACTTATAGTAAAACACCAGTTTTATCCTTCCCAAAAGACTATATTACATAATTTTTTTCATCTAAAAATCATCATTTAAGACTACCTTTACTTCGGCTGATTTTAATAAACATTATGATTTTTTATTTCTATAAACATTGTACAGCATGTGTATGAATAAAGACAGCATAATAACATCAATTTGACACTATATTTATCTGCAGATTTTTTATATCCACGATTGCTCATAATGTGGATAATACCCTAACGAAGGTATCTTAACGTAAGTTTTTCTTCAACAACTGCTTGTGAATCAATTGCTCAACTTATATTTATCTTTTTTTTGTAAATATTTTTTGGGTATTAATATTAGCTTAAAAACTGCTAGAATAATTTTTATGAAAAAAAGTGGTTGACCTTGTAAGTTTGAAACCTTTTGAATAAATACTTTTATGGCGTTAAATGACACTTCTTGGCGGAAAGGCAATACATTTTATATAATAAAAACACATAATTAGTACTTTTTCCAAAATATGATTTGTAACTATATTTAAAATGTACTAATTATATTGGGGAAATATAGAAGGTATTTTTATTATTAAAAATTAACGAGAACCCAACATGCATTGTGATGCCACTCAAACAAAGACAGTTTTTGTATTTTAATTCTGATTATCGAAATGCCTTTGGACACAAAATATTTTTTGTATATCCGTCTGTTGCGTGCAGGAATAATCGGAAGATTTTACGACATGTGAGCAAACCACATAAAGCTAGCTTTCCATATGAGAATCAAATCCACATTGTCCAGTGTGTCAGTTAATAATGCTCGCGATAAGCAAAACCGGTGCTGATTTATTAGTAATACTAATTCAGTAACCTTTGCAGGTACATACAAAATAATCCACCAAAGTTTCATCACAATTGAATTAACGGTATGGTGACGCAAACGGAACGAACAAACAAGCAACCATTAATTTTTATACATTTTAGATATGTCGATTTATTCTGTCTGTATCAGGTTATGTTAAACATTATTTTCTCAGAGGGTAGCATTTATCTAAGTAGTAATTCTCATACAAATATCCACACTAAATTTTGTATCACTAAAGCCATTCGTTTTCCCCATCGGTGTTTACTTTATTAATTTACCTGACGTGGACCCAGCCCGGGAGTTGCGTCGCTGCTCTTTGACAAAGAGCAGCTTTATTACTTCCTGGTCCTCCTATCACCCAAAGAGCTGCTGGTGGCGTACTTTTGGCTGATGTGTCATAACCTGCCTCCATGTCAGCCGCTTTTACAGTTATGACTTCAGCTTGTACGACGTGCTGTGAAGGCAAATATTATTTGGTATTGTTATTCAACAAATCTCTTATGATACAAACTTAATCTTTAGTCCCTTTATATGGGCATTTGTTTAAAATATATCGATATTCTATTGAACATATGGATCTGATTAAATTTATCAGGCGTAGGCCCGAAGTTCAGAATATACAAAAATATCAAAAAGTTGAATAATAAAACTTTAAAATCTAGAAAGTAATGTAAATGCAGAAAAAGCTTATTAGCTTCAAAAGCTTCAAAAGCTTCAACACTTAATGAAAATTTTTAGTTGAATTGTTCTAATAATATATTGATTATTCAAATAACACCAAGTTTTAATTTATGCCAGTTACTTATAAATACAATTGCGTAAATATTGAGATATCTGTATTTAACGTCCTTAATATACCCATAACCTTAAACATTATATTATATGTAAATATTATACGTATATTTTTAACAACATTTACATTTAAAAACCCACTCACTTGCGAGTCAACTCTGGGCATAATATTGGGCATTGCTTGGACTGCAGGAGGCATCATCGGTGCTGGATCTACTCCGACTATTTCTCCTGGAATGCCGTCAGCACCGGCTCCTGTCACACCGTTGGCAGCAGCTGATGGATTTTCCTGTGCGCCTAGCACTTTGAGAACTGCTGTTCTGAAGTCTTTGTATACTTCACCAGGATTCCGTTCTCCATTCACCTGAAGTAAACAACAATTTTTACATTAATGAATTTATCAGAAATATTTTTTCATCGTGGTTTTGAATTTTTGAATGGTTTTTGTAGTCAGCTGATTTTTTTATCATATTTGTATGTTGGTATCTGTTTCTAAATAAATGAACTATAGTTATTTTCGTATTTCTTTTCACCTTTACAAATCAAGCAAACTGTGCGTTTAGAGCTTTCAGACAACCTTATGCTATTCTTAGAAATAAACTTTGCAACATGTTGTCATCAGATTACAACTGCTAGAATACTCCACTAGAAATACATATGTAAGTGTCAAAGTTATTGAATTATTTTATTGATTGGCACCAATCAAACGACTAAACAATATTATCTGTTTTAGTACCATTACTGCAAAAAATGCCGAATAATCTATTTGCTTATAATTTTTAATATTTTTTTCAAGATATATGTTATACATGAGTGTTTGTGGCTCTTTATTGGATATTACCACAAGTTTTTAATGAGCTTTGTTTAAGAATCAAAAAAATGCTTCCGTTATTCATTGGATCATTTATTCAGCTAATTTTAAGCATAACCGACATTAATGATTTTTTTCTGTACACAAATTTAATTATGTTTGTAGACATTGCATTAATCGTTGATTTCAAATGTAAAATGAAAATGATTCCACAATTTAAAAGCACAACCGACGATTATTTCTCCAAATAATATCCACTTTTAATACCAGTTTGACCGACTGCACGGCAAAAGTTATATGGGCGGGTTCATGAAATACTAATGACGAGTACATAAACGTTTCTCCTTGCTTCCTCTCTTAGACGCCCACCAAGCTAAAGTCAACCTATAATTTTGCCCGATTAACTATTCATATTTTTCGCCTCATACAAAATACATCGGCGAAATATCGAACGATCACCGAGAGTCTTACTGAACACCGACAAACCGTTTCTGGGAAACGATTGTAAAGGACTTGATTCTTAATCGTCATTCAAAGAAATCATGCCATTGGCAATGGTTTATTGAAAACCATTAACCTCGTATTTTTTTACAATTTTATCAGCCATTTACATGACACACTTCTTAATCAAATAACAAGATTATCATATTTATGAAATGTAAATTTCCAGAAAATTTTCTATCGATACGCGTATTAATGTGTTTAGTAAACATTGTTCATATCAATATTTCATTTATTGGAAGCATTTTCTCAAACTGTTTATCCTTTAATACAATTCAAATTGGTTTGTTAACAACCATCAATTTTACTTTGAGAAATAATTCAATGGGAAAAAATATGTAGCTTATTTAATACACAATAAAATAACATTACTGAACTTAGATAAACGAACTCAAATAAGAATAATTTATATTCCTATAATACATAAATAGTTATTTAAAAAGAATAAAGTTTACATTAGATAAAATTTATTTCCAAGTAAAAACTTTTGTCTAAAATATAATTCTCCATATTACTACAAAACCTATTAAAATCTCAATGAAATAAGAAAAATATATTGTTATGACAATATAAATAATACTTTTTAAGTTTGCAGATAATAAAGTTTCAAAAAAGAAATCCGGCAATCTTTTCCACGAAGAAAAAAATACTGAAAGAGCATGTTATTTTTTATTACATCGTCAGACTTTTTTTTATCAAAACCACGGTAAGCCGAACAATAAATTTGATCGAAGATAGTCAACCATATTCAAATGTACAAATTTGATTTTAATTTTTCCCATATCTTTATGTTATAAATATTAAAACCGAAAAACCTTAAAAATAGGAGTGCCTAGTATACTAGACAAAACTATAAACGAGAACACACACTTTACTTTTATAAGTATCACGCATGTATCCAAATAAAGCAATTATCACATACAAATTACTTGTGAAAATTGACTTATATTATTATATTACTGTTGATAATGCTAGCGATGAGCGAAACCGGTCCTGATTAAAAAATATATTGTGGAAATAAGTACTAAAAAAATGTGTTTTTATTATTTAAAATATCATGCCTTTCCATCAAGAAGTGACAGTTAACACCTTAAAAGCAGATACTTTGTATTGAGCTGCGAAATTCACCTCTGCCTAACATCATAAAAATATATAATTATTGGTTGCAAATTCTCTCTATCCGAACAAAACCAGTCAATACATCCAGTCGTACCTTTCCAACACTAAGTTCATTCAATATATTTTATCTTGAATGTTTATTTATTCATTAAAATCGCTCGACAATTTCATTCACAGAGATTAAATCAAACTATATGTTTAATGCTTTTAATTTATTAGTAGCTAATAGGTGTGTGAATTGGCTACTAGGCAATCCATTCGACGGTAGTAAGCAAAATTTTTTCTTATTTCCATGACCTTCCATTATCGAGCGCCCTTCATCGAACATTCTTATGATATTACAAAAAAAAAAAAAAACAATTGAATTGTAAGAAATTTAGATTTTATTTACAAGTAAGAAATTTCTCGACGTTGCTTTGAATATTTAATTCACATTTCAAATACGATTGATTTTATAAACTTTGTGGACAAACTAACTTCTGACATAAATTCTGTTAAATCAGTCTTAGAATCGTCGAGAAATAATTCAAACATGGACTCATTAATACTTAACATTTGTTTGTTGAAAGATTGCTGTTTTATCATTATTTTGTCAGTAGCCTGCTGTTTTTTATGCTATATGATATCAATGACTTATTGTCTTTATTTATAACTAACTAACTAATATATTATATTTCTGTCCATTATATTTCAATATATTATATAATATACTGTGTATACAATACATCAATTTTTAAAATGTGTCTTAATGGTTCAAAAGGCAACCTTTTGTTTATAACCGAAACGACAAAAAAAATATTTTTTGAATAACCCTAGGTGATTTTACAACCGACATCGTTACCAAAGAATAACTACGAAAATGTAATGTAGATATATTTGCCTATTCGCTGGGCGACCAAATATGTCATTTTAAAGATACACTTACGTTTCTTATTGATCGTTAATATTTAGATTAGATTGATGACTATTTAACCAGCCCTAAGTATCATTATATATATGTCTGGAATAATCTGTCAAATGGTGACTGTTAATCAATAAGGAATTATGAAAAAATGTTTTTGTCGCTGTGCTTTCATTCACATTGCTTGTTAATTGAAAACAATAAACCACAAATTCTACATCTAAGTAACGCAAAACATTTCTTGATTTTTTAAAATCATACATTGAGAAATTAACATTATTTGCTGATTGGCAAGGCATTTTCAAAGCAATGAAACATTTTTTTTTATTTTAACAATTCTTATCCTATTTGACTACCATTAAAATTTCATATATTAAATATTTAAGTGTAGGTTATTTTGTTTATACAATTTCTCACTAGTTACTTCTCATAATGAGTTCTTTATGATTGTTCAGAGCAGTTAATTGATTTACCTTAATTTTTATTGAAAATTATTAATAAGTGATTTACAATTTATTTTTAAATTAATTTACATTGTTTGTATCAATATTGCATGATTTCCTGTAAATTGTTTCGTAATTCTTGAACCCATGGTTTTATGTACCTTTTATCTCTAACTCAAAATTTTTGTATATGAATACTTGCTTGTAAATTGTATTCTATCAGTTGATAATGATCGTGATGAGCGATACCGGTCTTGGTAAAAAATATAATGTGGAAATAAGTACTAAAAATGTGTTTTTATTATTTCAAATATCATTCCTTTTCATCAACAAGTGACGGTTAAAACCTTTAAAAAATTCTATACTTACTCTCTTTGTAAACAGAAAGATTGAGCAATTAACTGCAAATGCCAAATGATAATTTTTGCATTATTTAAAATTCGTTTCTTTTTTTATCAACTCATCATATCGGTACAAAGTAGACACTCTATTTGTTATTTTATTGGTAATATTATACACTAGATGTCGGTACCACTTAGCTCAGCACTCTCTAAAACATTCTTACAGTATGGATTATGTTACATGGTATGGATTTTCCTTTACTGATTACTTCTTTGTTAAAAAGTAAAGAGCATTCAAAAAATTAAGCTAGATACAGTTGCAGCATTTCAAGACAGCGCGACAACAAAGAAATAATTCATTTTACCGCAATCTCTTCAAAATGAGAGGCAAGCGAAAAAATTGGAAGCGGAAATGCTGAATCGAATATATTATATATATTAATATCAAACTATCTCGAGAGGTATTCCAATATTATTTAAATCATTGAGTCTTACCGCTATGAGCATATTGCTTTGATCGAAGTAGTCTGCTACCGGCATAACGTTCTTGTAGAAATTGGTCAGTTCCATCCTTGCCAAACTCAGTACCACGTGACCCAGCCTGGCTCCGTATTCTATCTGACGCTCCAACACTTTTTGTCTCCAGCTTACCAAGATGACACCATTCACCACTTGAATCTGGTCAAAAATATAAATATCAAGAAACAATTTAAAAGCTATACGACATTTTGCTCATCACAATTGAAAGCTTAGAGTCTAGACCCTGTCCCCTCTACCAAAGCAATGACTACTCATTCCGTGAGCTTTTTTCTAGTTGTCAAGATGAATTCTTGTTTAATCTTTTGTCCTAATCATTATAAAACATGTTGAAATAAAATTATAAGAATAGTTTTGTATTTTTGAAATAGTTTATTTAAATAGTTTATTGATGCGATATTTTTTTACGAAACCCATTCAATGCAGTCAATCTAGTATATTTAGTACTTAATTGCAAAAAATCTAATTGAATTGCCTTTTACCGATATGGTCTCTTGAGTTTTGTGGAAACGATTAAAATGCAGTACCTAATAAATGCAGCAAAATACTGAAATATTATCATAAAATCTTCATGAATTGTTATTAATTGAAATTGGGAAATGCATCATTTGATTAACCTCATCCTTTTAAACTGTTATTCTAAGCGTTAAGTAGATAAGAAGCTTTCCCTAAATTCTAATATTTTTTTTTCAATAAATCATTTTTTCTCAATCAAAATTTTTTAAATATTATTTATTCCGATCTTCAATATCACATTGTGTTTTATTTTGGATTGAACAGATTAAAAAATAATAGATTGAATAATTACATTGTTGTATATTCTGAGATTATGAACCTTTGCGAAATCAACGTATAATAGAGGCGCTACTAATCGGTGACTGTAATTGGATTTACTAAAAAAAATCATTCGCTAAAAATCTTTTAAATTTGAAAGGAACGGTGTTGTTTGGATTTTTTTTCATTGTGAGAAATGCTTATCACGATAGTTAATAATGAATTGATGTTTACGTTGCTTATATTTGTTCAAAATGTAACTTTTATTTTTTATTTATTTTTGCGATGGCAGTAAAATAATACACTACAAAAAAATACATAAGCTAGTGTTTTCAGGGCTACTGGGAAAGTTTAAAATTATTTGATTAATTTTTGGAAATCTAAAGCTCGCAAACAATTGCTTGTGACCTATGCATGCCTGATCATTTTTAGAAAAATATGACGTACTAGTGCATTGTAATATTTCTAAATGTTTATCGGAAAAAATAATTTAAAATAACCGAACGTGATGCACATATAACTGATACCGTGGTTGAATTTTGGCTACTGAAATATTTTCAATTATTGCATATTTTATTTGAGTAAATTGTATGATGTACGGCAGTGCTCTGCAACCGGTGCACTGGTGTGCCGCGCATCGACGCTAGGTGTGCCATGGCACAATGCACTACAATGATTTAATTAAACAATGTACTTACTTACTAATGTCTTCAATATATATATTTAGTTATTCTTTTGGGACCTTCTTTCAACATATTGGAACAATTGATATCACTTTAAAGAGATCGAAATATCTGCCCAGAAAGCATCCAGACAGTAAGTAGTTATTTCTTTTATGTGTGTAAATATTTATATTTACCACCTTGCTATAACTTTATTTTCAAATGTATTGTGATAATTTTTGTATCTATATATACATACTTTTTGATTTTTTACACTATGTTTAAGTTAACTTGTTAACTGTTAATAGAAATGTTAAATTGGTGATGATTACAAAAAATTTGCTTTTTAAAATATACACAACAAATAGAAATTAAATGGTTAAGTTATAAACGATAGCAAATTAAAATTATTTTAGTAATTCACACATTTTCGTGTGAAATGTGCTGCGAAATTCTGAAGACTTCTTTAGTGTGCCATGGATGACAAAAAGTTATTGAGCACTGATGTACGGTATAATAAATTAATGAAGTGTGCGAAAGGCCGTAATAAAGCATTTTTTATCCAAAAATATTTTCAATTCATACGTTGAGGTGATATCTCACATCAGAGGAGGTATACTTGTCTAATATGATGCATTTCAAAATACGTCATTAAGACAAAAGAGTTAAGATGCAATCCATCCGGGCGACATCCTGTGGATGTTTTATCGGCGGTTCTTAATATTTATGTTACAATATGGCTCTTTGTGTCGATTTGGACTGCGTTAATTATGCCTATATTTATACCCTGTACAAACAGAGTTTATTGATAGTAAAAAATGAATTTAAAGAAAAGGATTATGATTGATTTGAGTACAATAACAGATATAACGCTATTCGGATGTACAAAAGTTTGACAGGTTATCAAGTTACTTAAAAAAATGGTTAATTCGTCACCCACCGGTTCATCAGTATTACGAAAATCCACAATTTGATGCGTCACATATAATCGACGTAGCCAGCAGTAATGGTTGTTGGAAGTCATAAACGATTACACTAAAGTGAATAATGTGCTTTGAACTTATTCATAAATAATCTTTTAAAATGAAAAAAAAATGACTCGTATTTCAATACGTAGCGTATTGTTTCAATGGAAGAAAGGGAGGAACTAATTTCATCAATATATTACTGACAGAAATTTACGCTCAAAGCATTTGTTGTAATCGATTCAAATCGCATTTTTTTATTTTATTTTAATATTTCAAAACTAAAGATTGCTTGTATTATAGATAGACAAACATATTTAAAACGTAAGTTCTTTTGCTTGAAAACACTATTACTTCATACCCTAAATAATGTTAGTAACAGAGCTCGCCATTTTTCAAAAAAAAAAATACGTTATTTATTTTATGTTGAAAAAACCTCATTATAGGTATAATTAAAAGAGTTAATTCTCCACTCTAAAATTGCAACCTATCTCCATTGATTATCTTCTTTTTAACCGCTTAATTGCTAATTTTCTATCATAACAAAAAAAAAGAATTTATATAAATAAATATCCACCAATTTTACTAAAATAAAATCCGCTGACATGAATATTAATTAAAGGCTCGATGATCTAACACTGATGAAACAAATATCGAAGTAAATTTTTGTATCTATTTTTTGAGGCGATTTTTAAGCAAATTGAAACAATAAATGTAATTGATTGAATCTGAATGCATAAAAATGTAATTCTTATTACATACATTACGTTCTCTCTTTGTGGTATCCTTAATATTTTGGCTGCATCCATTATAATCTTTAAATGAAACGACACAGCTAATTTAATTATGAAGCCATTATTTATTGCGTTACAATCGTTAAGCCTTGTATGGTGAACTGAATAGACCCATATTTAATTGCTTCTATAACATACCTGTCTATGATATTCAAATCGAATTAACTTCAAAAGCTAACGATTTATATATAATCAAACAATCGTTTATGATGTACTTGGCACCTCTCAAGGTTGAAAATTTTCATTTCAATGGCAACCCATTTTCCAATACATATGAAAAACAGCCTAAATTTGACAACATAACATATATATGTAAATCAACGATACGTAATTTATTACCAATCAATATGTTTGCTTCTAGCAAAAGGAACGAAAACGTACCAATTCTTTGTATTTTTAAATAACCTTTAAATGTAATTTAAAAAAAATATTGGAAGTTTTTTTATTGAACACAGTTGCATAAAAATTAACATATGATTATTGTTTTCCATGTGGTTTGGAACTTTTTTTCTCTTTATTAAAATTTTTCTTTCCCTTAGACAATTTTTTTATAAACCGATTTCAAATCAAAAAATGACACACTTATCATTGTCAATAGATAGATCCTTTCTACTACTCTCTATTTTTATCTGATCGTTTTTTGCACGTCATAAATTAAGATATGGCAATATAATGAAGCTTATTAATGTATATGAAAAGGCTCCGTGGTATGATTCGAAAATTGTTTAAATTATTATCAGTTGAAGAAAAAAATTCGTATCTTTATAGCTCTTTTGCGGATTTAAACATTACAAATATCTTAAATTTTAACACGGTGAAAAAATAGCAATGTATTTTAGTTCTACAAAATTATTTTTAACAAATATAGTTGATAGCTATTGTAGAACTAAAATACATTGCTATTTTTTCACCGTGTTATAATGGAGTTCTACCAAGTGAATGCCAATTCAATCAATATCTTAAATTTTCTTTTGTTTTTTGCAGTAAAAAAAGTAAATTTATCTAAAACTTTCCATTAAAAAATGTGTAGTAAATTTATATCATATATTATTACAAGTGCCGTGCTATTTTATTTTAAAAAAATATGAAGTTTGCATTTTTCACAATTTTTATTTAGTTCAACAATTTCATTTTTTATACAGTTCAACAACGTAAAGATTAATAATTTGTTCAACCTGACTTAATGACAAAATGTTATATTAAAAATGTAATGCTTTCAATTATTGTACAATTCAATTGGTTTTAATAATTGATTCAATAAGACTTAATGCATTGTATGTTAAATGTTGTTTAAATATGTAAATATCCAAACCATTCGGAGAATCGTTAAAACTGATGATTATTCATGTGTGTGCGACATAAATTATTTTTTAATTTTTCGTCGAATATTTAGTTATTATGTGAGAAACCAATACGCATTTAATATAAGTCATAGTCATAAATAACTGTAATTTCAATAGTTAAATAATATAACCTTTTAGTTATACGTTGAATTTTATAATCAATCAGTCGTTAGTTTCTTATGAATTTTTATCATACATCAATCACGTTCAATAAGATGATTTTTTTCTCCATTTTTTAGCCTTGATGAAAGTGAAACTTGAAATATTGGTTGTCGTTTTGTGAAAAATTAATGAAAACCGTGAGACATGCGTGTTTCCAATAATCACCCCCAAACAGTGTTTTTATTGCAGAAAAAAGTAACTAATCAAAGTATATGCCTAACAAGCAAGCTGTTGTTGTGATTTTTGAGTAGGAGTCAAAAAGGCTATCATTTTTTTATCTGGAGTGCTTAAGAAGCTCTAATGAAAAATAAACACCTTGAGAATATTTTCCAAACACACACACACACCTTAGATGAATTCGGAGATGGCGCGGTCGCAACGCCAGTCTGGGAAAAAATTAAAGCACACAAAGAAGAATGATTTTGGTGAATTAAGTATGCTTACATTAAAAAAAACTTGTAATTTAATAGATAACTACAAAAAATATCGAAGATAAAAATACACATCTGCTTAAAAATTATCAATGATTTCTTTAATTTGAATTAGCAGCAGCTTTGTGAGTATTCATTTAAAATGTTATTTTTGTGTGCTTGATGCCCGACTAAATATGACACGTGTATCGCTTGTTTGAGAATAGTCGTCAGATTATTGTTCTTTTGTGTTGATTTTTGATTCTAATCTCGGAAAGAAACTTGAACGCTGACTGTGATAAAATAAATGAGTAATATAGACATTTTTTTTACTTGTCTCAAAATTATTATGTACAAAATCGTAATTTTTTACATAGGTGAATATAAGTTGATCTTGAAGGACTTCTCGCCGATTCAATCTCATAATTTTCCAATTACTACCAAATACTTGGGACATGGGTATTATTTGTGAGGCGCCAAGCATTGTATCAAAAAAAAAACACATATGTTAACACAATTATCAGACTTTTGTTTGCTATTAACATGAATAAATTTATTTATAAAGTAGGAGAAATATCAATCTTCAACCATAAATAATTTATTTATTGTGATTGGAAACAGTCAATGTGTTAATATTTTATTTTAAAATTTATAGATAAGCTCAATGAGAATTTGAAAAGTAATTTAAAATCAGATAAAGAAAAAGAAGAAATCGCATGATTTCGAGTCA
Organism: Himalopsyche japonica; assembly: GCA_028555115.1. Taxonomy (NCBI): domain Eukaryota; kingdom Metazoa; phylum Arthropoda; class Insecta; order Trichoptera; family Rhyacophilidae; genus Himalopsyche; species Himalopsyche japonica. The sequence continues at coordinate 76,781 of JAHFWJ010000821.1, forward strand.
TTACTTTAATTTTTTATGGTACCCAACGGTGTACCCAGCATATGCCACTTTGGCTTCACAATCTTTTTACATTGTGTATTTGCTAAATTGTATACGTTATTAATAATTGCTTACTGAAAAATGTAAAAAAAACATATTCAACAAATACCAGTGTAAAGCACTTCATTTGCAAACGTTTCATTGTGTTGTAGTCGGAAAATCGGTGGGTATTTGTTATAAATCATTTTTTCTATATTACTCAGTTATGTTATGCAAAAACATGTACACTTAGAAAAATCCTGTGTTATTATCTAAGCTTTATCGAAAACAATCATCAAGAACTCCAATGGATAATTAGCAAAAAATGTTTTATACTGCCAGTAGCGCACAAATAATCTACTATTTGGTGGAAAAAGAAGAAGTTAAAATTGTGAATAAAAATATCAGGAACTCTATTTGTTTGATTGTTTAACATCTTCTTATTTCGAAGACAGAAAAGTAGAACAAGACTTAGTGACTAAGTAATATGTCACGCTGCACGCAGTTTTTTTTTTTAAATATTATCTTACTCATATGAGGCTGTTTCCAAAACAAAATTGAAGAAGAAAACAATGTTTAAAATTTGAAATTTATCAAAATGTTTAACTGTGATGGCATGTCGGTTAAAAACGTATTTGGTTAATGACAATGAACTTAGATAGAAATCAATTTCCCCACAGTCTAACCGCAACTAATCAAACTTTATTGTTCGATCATAAAAACCGTATTTGTGGAATAAATAAACATTTATAATTAGCATATGCAATCGACTGCAATTTTTTGGTTATGCCACTGTGCAGAGCTATTTAAAATCAATATTATTATAATCATGGCGATATTCAGACTGTTTTCTGTTTGTCGTAGATAAAAATTGATGGTGAAATGATAATATTCATTGGATTAGTGGCGTGACGCGACGATAGTACTGTCGGGGTGGCGTCAGAGAAGGGGCACCCCTACGGTCCGGGGAGGAATTGATAGGACGGGGTATTAGGCAGACAAGGACTATCAATGAAAAACTACACATCGTGTACTGTAGAATTGAACAAATCGATTCTAGACGAAAAATAACATGTGACATCACAAGAGCGCATGTCCTAAAATAATGTTGTTTTTTGATCTGACTCGAATGCTGATTTGCCATTACGCATCTAAAATTGACGGAGAGAATTAATATATTTTACTTTGTAGCATTCATACATCATTCTTGTTAAACAGCTTAAGTAGAAACAATACACAAAAATGCATCTAATATTTTTCATTATTTACAGTCTGAATAATGCGTATAGTGTCTTTAACAGTTCAGATATTGGACAACCCATTTTTTATATGTACGTAAGATATTGTAAGATCAGTGACACTGCAATAAAATTTTACATATTAGCTAAACATAAAGATAAGTAAAAAGACAAAAACGCAGTTAGTCGGAAAATTGGGTGCTTTTAAATGATTACTATTGCATCTATGCAATATAATCGTATCTTATAGCTTTTTAAATATCGTCCGTTTAGTTCCATATTTCAATGTACGATAAATTCTTTTTCTAAATAACACTACAATAATATATGTGGGTATAATTATTAGAAATAGAATAAACTGAACAGTGTCCTTAAACGTACATCGTGAACCTTAAATGCGCGTTTGAACTCAAAGTGGCACAATTCGAAAGCTTCTCAATGCCGCATGTGTTAAAATCTATTATTCAAACAAAACGTATACGCAACGAGAGGCCCTCTTTCGAAAACCAGAGGCCTTCAACGCCACAAGGCTAGCAAATACATTTAAAATAAACTTTCTGATTGTCAGCATGGGTTTCTTATTAATATGATGTTTGTTTCTTGGCCTTGATACAGTAAATAGGAAATATAATATTCAATAAATGCTTCGTGCCTGAAAAATTCATAGTGTAACATTGTTTTTCCAACTTTGTTTCACACAATCCGATGTTATATCTACGATAATTTTTATGCTGATTACATATCGACTGCTTTAAATTAAAGTTAAAGCAGTATGTTAGTATGATTTAATTGGTGATTGAAGTTAATATTATTGAGTAAATTCTCAATCACTTATCACAATACATTCCGTTTTTATGATTTATTGGAAAGGTTTTACATTTAATCAATCAAAAACACCATAATTGACAGATAAACCATATTTATGTCAAGCATAAAGATGAATTTTCACGATATTTATTTTACCATTTTCGTAATAAATTTGCAAAAATACATTAATTTAGCATACACTCTAAAACGTTAAATCGTTTAAATAAAAACATTTTGAAATGCTTTATCATATCAGTAAATATTATGAATGAATAAAAATTTTGGTTCCTAATTTAAAAAAAAACATTATATTTATTATTACTTTAGAAAAGCGATCAATTACAATAAATGTTTCTCAAAAATTAATATAGTTGTCATTTAAATTACAACCGTTTTTTTTATTACTGAAAACGTATTGGCTGATAACAAAGTTTTTTGTTAAAAATCAATACCGGTCAGTAAATATACAGTGATTTGAACGCATTATTACAGCTTTGATTTTAGACTTAGACATTATTATCGCAAAAGAAGGGGTTCTAAATGACAAATTATTCAATATTGATTTAATAAAAAATATCCCTTGCCATAAACATGACTAAAATGCATTTAATAAGGTTTGGTGTGAAGGGTATATAGATTAAGCATATTGCTAAAACTCTATGACTATATTCAATAATAGAAGGAAACAAAACAATGGATATATAATATTTCCACTATACGATTCAATAAAAAAACTAATTGAAGTGCACAATCTAATCCAACTATTGTACGTTGAAACACTAAAAAGCTTGTTTTGTTTGTTTCTTGGAACTTCAACTACACAACGGAAGAATATTTAAAGGAGGTAAACATTTTAAACGTTTTCATGTCGATTAAGATCAAGTCAATACGTGTATAACTTCATGTTTATATTTCATTTCTTTTTAATATTTCCGTGTTGGTATTGATTGAATAAATGGCGGCCACTTGAACGATGATAGCTTTATTTTCATTTTCGTTGAAACATTATAATACATGACAGTTATTTCAAAAAACGATAATGGCGCCCAGTTCTCTCTAAAAAAGTGATTCGATCACAGGGAATAATAGTTCATATCAGTGCGATTGCTTTTTTTTAAATTTAACTTGTAACATTATTTCAGCAATATCTATGTTGTTTTATCATTTATTACTGTAACAAACATTTTATTATAATCTGTTCCTGGTTTGTGACTAAAAATGTATTGTATAATATTATAATATAAGCCTTGCAATCAATTTTTAATGCATATGCGTACATTGTGCGCAGTCACTTCTTCAATAAATATTTAATTCATAATCTATAAATTCTTTCGTCAATCTATAACTTATCTATTTAAATTAATCTTTAAACACAGTTTTGGTAATATGCAACCGGAGATTTAAGAAGTACCTGATAAAATATATTTTAATGTGAATTTTTTAGTGCCTAACATCTCTTGCGTCTCCCTTTTGAGTATGTTATTTGATAAATAATGTATTTATTTATTTGGTAGAACTTAACCATAACATGATGAAAAAATAGCAATGTTTTTCAGTTCTAACAAAATGCATAGGTTATATAGTTGATAGCTAGTTAGATTAGAACTAAACGATGAGAGCGTACGCCGAAAAAGCTATCAAATTTATACTGTGTGAAAAATAGTGCTTTTTTCTATTAATGATTCTTTTAGCTTATAAAATATATCTTGGTGTCTCTTTAGTGAAGATATCGGTTTGGCGGGTAGAAATTATATCGACTGGAAGTACATGATTAAATTTCAATATTAAATTTGAATCGTTTAAACTATTAAACATTTCTCTATAACTTAGTGATATATAAAACTTTATTTGAGGTGATCTAAATTATTTTTTTAATATCCGAAACGACACATCGCCTTAAATAATATCCTTTTTTACAGACATTCAAAACTTACAATAAATATTGAACAAATCTAAATTTCCCCCCCACCTAATCGTTAAGTTTTACATTAGAGACATTTTATGTTAAACTTTTCATGATCCGTTAAAAAATAGACAAACACAATATTTAAAAATGGAACTTATATCACGTTTTTATTGTTGTTGTTTTATTGTATCTATGGCGTTTTGTTAAGCTACAATATTGTTTCAGTATATTTGGTGTCAAGATCGATGCCCTATTGTGACACTTTCGCTTCAAACGAATGCACAAAAGTAGCACATTTATCAATATAATATAAATGAATATACCAAAAGCCTCGTACGACAATTATATCGGTAATCATTCTTTGTTTTTTTTATTGGAAAATAAACTTTAACAACTAATTTTAAAACATATCGATTTGAATTTCAACAAAATTCGTGAAAATTTTTAATATTAAAAACACTTTGCCTGCTGAAACAACTGGAATAATTGCTAATGTTTTCGGTAGCGAAACACTTCTTTGTATATATATATATATGTATATTTATTGTTTTTATCTTTTAAATGTAGTCCCTCTCTGCCAAGAAGTAACAGTTAACAGCTTAAAAGCGAGTGACGAAACATATCAGAAACAATCATAATATAATGCATCTTCTACAATAGTATTAAAACTTTTTATTTATATAATGGCATAAATGTTCTTAGTGATTCATTAATGCGGGTGTTTATATATGTTTAGACTTTTTATTGCCATTAAAAATTGTGTCAAAATGAGATTCTAAGAAATCGTATCAACCTGCCTTTTATATTAGCAGACAAAAGAAAATTGGACGCCCTTGGTACAGAGTGATACCTATTGTATTGTAAAATACAATAAATGAACGCACTTTTGGATCCTTAACCTAAAAAAATGTACACATGGTAAATGTATTAACGTTTTATGCAAACTTTTTGTACACTCTGCGTAATATTCAAACTGAAAATGCGAAGAAGGTTTTTAGTTTGAAATGGCAGGTGTATGATATGTTATATTTGAAAAAAAAATAATTACCTTCGATGATAAGCGGTTGGGAAAATTACTAATCGTCTATAAATAAATACATGTTATCAGACGTTAAATACGTGATAAACTCAAAAAGTTTCCCTCGTTTCAAAAATAAACATACTATTATAAAGGATAATGTTTTGAAAGTCAATCAATAGAGGAATTTTGCATTTTCATTCGAGATTATCAAGTATACTGTAACATATGTTACGCAAATTGTTATTTTTTCGGGAACAAAAAATTGCGTAAATTTTTTTATCGTACACCAAGAATCTTGACAATCCTGTCTAGTGATAAAAACATTTACCGTATAGTAAGAATTGTTCAGAACACATCATCTATTTTTTAACAGATCAATTATTGGATTTTAAATCTATCAACATACGTCCGCCTAGTTTGAAATAAATGGAGATTAAAATAAATAAATATTTGATAATGAAATTATACAAAATAACTCATGAAAAATAAATACTATCGATCATACTAAACAGCTGCACTATGTCTTTAACATTAAAAATACATCGAGAGTTTATAATACGTAAGCGTTTTTTTTTTTGAGAAACTTTGGAAGATTTTCATTTTCACAAAAAACAGTCGTGTGAAACCTTAAACTCTTCCTTATAATTTTTATTTGCTAAAATCAACCCGGCGATCATAAGAAATGGTATGTGATGCCATAAATGCATGAATTAACGCCTCGTGATATAATGCATAGAAAAAAGAAAATTTCATTACCTTATCTGAATATTCAGCCACGTCTCTCATGGATCTTGGATACCCAGAAACCAGGTAAGTCTTCGCAGCTGGAGCCATTTTCATTTCTAGCATCAGAACTTCAGTGACAGTTTTGCTTGATAGTGTCCCGAAATCTTGCATGTCTAAAAAATAATAATGAGAAATAAACATAAGTTTATTTCGAGTGTTCAGTAACTAAAGAAAGTTATTGAGTTAATTTCATAACTGCTCAAAAAAAAACATTATATACACATAGGCCTCATATAACACGGTTTTATACAACACGGATGAATAAATTGTGACATATTTTTACACAACACGCTTTATCTAAAACGGCTTAAGGGGAAAAAATTTAAATAAAGTTAAATATTAAATGAATCTACCACAATGAAAAAAAGCTTGAAAAGCAATTGCAGCGAAGTGAGTACATTTTTCACATTAAAAACAATAAATGACGACTTGGAATTGGCTAATAAATTAGATTTTTTTATTGATAATGATCCTATAATGGAAAGGAGTTCGAAATTCAAGAGGGAATTCCAAAGTACTTTGGAACCTTATAAGGAAATACGTAAAGATTTCAACGCTAAAAACAGATAATCGCTTATTAACGATACGACGTCCTCCGTCCCCCGATGATAAAATCTCACAACCGATCTTGAAAGAGAGTAAAAAATATAGAATTCTAAGTGATAGCAATGCTGAATGACTGGTATATTATGTTATTAAAGTTTCTTTCAAGTAATATGTAAATGTATATTTGTTTCTTTAAAAAAATAAGTACATTTTTAAATAAAGTATTTTTTGGAAAGCAAACCTTAATTTTGTATGAACTTCAAACCATGTATAACACGGATTTGTATTACACGAGGTTTTTGTGGAGCTATATAACCGGATTATACGAGACCCAGGTGTATATTGCGTCTAGAATTTTGATTGAAATCATTTTAAATGTGTTTCTTGAAAGAAAAAAAAATATGTTTGCCATTTAAAGAGCGCATATTTATACAAACAACTTTTGTATAAATATGCGCTCTTTAAAATATTTTATATAGCTTTTGAAAAAGGATCAATATTTAAAGAATTCAAAATTCTTAATAATTTTCAGTGTTTTCTTTATATTGATTTTATAGTGATCTATATTTTCAATGTAGCATATATTAATAATTAGGCTTAGTGTGTCACCAATTTAATATACGAAATTATATTGTAGAAAGGTTAAAGTTTCTCCGCCTTTGTTGTAATTAGTGCGCTCCCCCCTAGTCCATCAAAGAACCGGCTGACCTAACATACATTATTTACAAAAATGATTATTCTGATACGTTTTTTGTCATCATTTTTACAAAAAAATAATGTGAGTGTTAATTTACAAGAAACATATCAAATTATTCCTGTTTCATATTTTGTATTAGTTTATAAGCAAATTGATATACACCTATCTCTCGATTTACACGGCACTTGTTTTTTACACGAAAAAAAAAAAAATGTTGACTCAAATTGGGAAGAAAATTGGGTAATCATTTTGTACAAAATGAATCAAATTTTTAACGGGCCCTTCGATTCCAACGTGATATTAATCAATGCTTGGCTTAATATGATGAGGTCCATAAGATCTAACAAGAAATTCGAAACAAATGTTAATAACGGATTTTATTACCAAATCTCTTCAAGGTGTAAATGTTTCTACTTCAAACATCGAATCGGCACAAATAATTTCGATTGTTGAAAGTGACTTTGAACCAGTCACAAAGAAGAGATTGACAATGATTTTTGATAGTGATGAATAATAAATACTCCACCAACCGTTGCAATATTTGTTTTATGAATCTTTTGGATTTCATTTTTTTGTTCTTCTGTATATGCTTTATGTGTATTTAATCAATAAAAAAATATGTATATTTATAATTTTTAACAATTTTGCTTTATTTATATATTTTAGAAAAAACCAAATTATGCGTTTTTTAAGCACTTTTCGATTTACATGGTTTTACATAAAAAACAAATACAATTTCGATTTACATGTTTTTCTCAGGAACCTATCTACCGTGTTAATCGAGGGATAGGTGTAATGGTACTACATTTGTAGTATAACTTAGCAGAAGAGACGCATATTTTTCTAAACTAAATGAAGATGTTTTATAAACGAGACAATATGTCGAATCAGGTAACACTATCAGTGAAATGAAAAGGAACAACACTGATACTTGAAATCTAGAACATGCTAATACTTTCACCATAATCTGAAACAGCTGTTTTATTTCCCAGTTCTAATGTCAACAAAACCGGATGACTAATAAGTGGCATCATTTCAGGAGTAGATTCGTGCAATCGCTCACCATCACGTGATGCAATTGACAGGTGACCATGGCTTTGCAACTGTCATGTCAATTTGTCGCGATAGATCGCGCGACAGTTTAAGTCTCTACCTATCCCCTCGTGTTATTATAACAATATTTAACACCACAATCAGGTGGTCGAGATTGAATTTGTGTAAAGTAGACTTGGTCGATGCAACCGTGAAAATTTTGAATTTAGAACATACATTTTTGGCAGTCAAAACTCTTTCTTTCATTTTGAGACTTCATTTTCAATCATCTTAATTTTCAAGCTGCCGTGATTTTGTAACATTGCTTTCTGTTTAGAACTTTAAAGATATGAAACTATCTCACTAATTATGATCTGCAATGCCAGATCTCTATTTTATTTTATAAACGACTTTGTAAAAAAAGTTTCTAACATTCAAGAGATCTTGATTTAAAACCAATATTCTGTTACTACTTACTCCAAATTTTTTTAAATTATCATCAGGTTTTATTCAATTACGTTAAATGCTATATAATAAACATTAAATATGACTTGTAACATATATGTGAATAACTGTGAAAAACACGGAATATTATCACACTTTAAATCATATAAATCAAAGACATTGCTTATTTACGATCATATAAATAATTGAACTTAAATTCACCACAATTCTCAAATATTTTCTTTATGGAATGTTCTAAAAACAATCATTCGATATAGTATTATTAATTTTTTCACTACAATACTGCATAATTATTTTGCGTATTTATATAGATTTTTCTAATATCCGTCTACGATTACGGGGTATTTTCCTATTTTTGATTAAATTTCCACCATAACTGTTTTGTTATTATCGGAATTGACAAAAATCTCAAAATAAAAAGTTGTGAATTATATTAACATTAAGCTAACGTTATTTAAAAAGAAAACACTTTTTTTATTTTTATACGGCTATTAATAAATCTATAACATTGAAACGCTACCATAGATATTGTGTTTCGATAGATTTTGCACTGTAGATGGACGATATAATATAATTATCATTAGTTTGATTATAAAAGTCGTTTATCGCTTACGTCAAAATAAAGATTTTTTTTTTTATTTTGACTTATTTAAAAATACCATTTTTATACAGGATGCTTTTAATTTACAGCTTCTCCACATAAACTTGTGAAGAATAAGTAAAATGCAAAAATAAGGTAAGACTTATTTCCGGAGCTTTAATAAAAGTTTGATACGAAAAAAATCTAATTTCATTAAGGATGAGTAAATATAAAGAACTATTCAGTAATAAATTGACTAAAAGGTCGTAAAAAAAAAAAAATATTGTCTGAATTTTATTGAAAAATAGTTAAGTTCGGTTTGATTTGGTTAAGGTAGTTAAACTAGCCATTTATTTAAATTGCTGACCATGTAGCTTAAATACCGACTGTTTAATGTAATAATTGATCACATACATATTGATACAGTAGATACTGACCAATTATATGATTTTTACTGACCGTTTTAGCGTATTACTGATCAAAATTGAATAAGACACTGACCTATTTAAATGTATATACAATAAAACTTTAGTGCAGACAAACAACAGTTTTTAAAATATAAACTTGAGGAATGTTATAAATCGTGTTTATTTTTTAAAATTACCACGATTTGATAACTGTAACAACATAAGCTTCATGAATTTGCCAATATATAAAATAAAAAAATGAGTAGGTAATTTTTCCATTTCGTTTAAATTGCAAGTAGGAGAGTAAAAATCTACTTATAATTTTTTAATGCTTCCATGAACCATATTATCACAATTAAATTGTTAAAACTGTTTACATATGAAAATATTATATATTAAAACAGGCACAAACCAGCAATGCACAATATATACATACATGCAGTCTCAAATGCATAAATAAAATATGCATGAGTAACGATCCCTCTTGAAGTGACGTAATCAACGTAATATGACATTGCAAGTTGCATTTTTTTAAAGTAGCTTGTGCACATAATAGTAAAAAAACGTCACCTGCTATAAAAGTTTTTCGGTGAAAACATTATTATATTGGTTGCAACATATTGAAAAGGGGTAAGTTAATGATTCATTACAATATATTATGTGTCGTAAATATGAAATAATTTTAGTATTAGTCTGTTCGCAAATATTTTAATATTTAAAAATATAATGAAACATAATCTGTGATTGCTAAGGTTGTTATAACTAATTTATACTGAGCCTATTGTTTCATGTACATCTTTATCTTTCAATCGAGTTTTTCTGTTTCGAAAGAAAGAATGCTTATGATATTTAATAATACATATTATTTTAAACTAACACACAAACTGTAAAAAACAGTTGATACAGAAAAAACCTATGTTAACATCGGTTCGACTAGGAATGTTGTATGCTGAACTTTGAGAAAGAACATAGTTTAAAAAATTATGTTGTATTTTGCAGAAAAGTTGTATTTCTACGTAAATATATCCTATGCGGCACAAAGCTTAGAACATCTCTTAGTTTTAGGTTTAAGTCATATGTATCAATATTATTACTTTATTACATAATAAATAAAAACTATCATAAATAAACATACTTATATCATATAAAATTCACCATAGCCATCAAAAATGACATCGTTTTAAGACATTTTGTTTTAACATTCAATCGTATCAATTTTCACTGTTAATTATGGTGAAAAATATTAAATCATAAATAAAAGTAAAATTCTTTACAATTCTGTTGACTTGAAAAAATTTATTGAATCAAAAATATCTGTAATAATAAAACATATCTCTTACAATAAAATTGTTTTGGTATGGTTAGGTCGAATACTTTTGGAATGCATTTTTATGATCTAAATAATTGACACGAAATAAAAACAGGAGAACAAATTTATCGACACGAATAAAGGATTTAATGGTGTTATCCCATTAATATGAATGAATATCCACTCACCATTTCCTATCGCGTACTGTTGAAGAAGATCAGTCATATTGATGTGGACTACTCCCTTCTTCTCTTGCATCAGGTTGTCACAATGTGTCACCTTTCCGCTTCCCGGGCCACCTATAAAGGAAACTCGTTATCAGAGGGAAAGGCTATTAATGGAATTTCGTATACTCTATGAGCGTCGGAATAGAGTGAATGCCTGTCGATCAAAACGTATTTTTTGACTAAATATTTACATTTTAGTTTCTAGAGATTCAAGATATATGAATTTATTGTTTTGGAGAAATAATTATGTATATATTATACATCGTTATTTTTTTTTATTAGAATTTTAACGAATCAAAATTTTGTCTGAAATACAATGTACAATAATCAGTGCAAAATAATTATCTTTTACGACTTTTTTGCGTAAGTCAAAATTTTTGACATTTTTTTTGCATAATTGCAGCATATATTATATGTACTTAGAATTGAATGCATAAAAATATGTAATTTTAAAATACACGTTTCCATTGTTCTTAAATCACGTACACATTTTCATTTGCCATACAATTATATATACAGTGGAACCTCGATCAATCGTTCTCGCATAATACGTTTACCCGGATGGAACGCTTATTTTTTATAATCCCATCAAACTCCCATAAGAACAATGTTAAATAATCCCGCATTGACCATTTCCCGATTCCCCGATTTCCTCGATAAACCGTCAAAATATTTTGGTTCTGTCACAAATATTATCCCGATTGACCGTTTTTATTGCATATTTCTCCGTATCCCGGCAAGCAAGTTTGACACAGCCGAGTGCAGGTGTTATATCTGGACAAGTTGGAATGCGCTATACATGTCAGACGTAACGCATTGGACGCATGTGCTATTTTTTGGGTTGAAATCCACCACACGCGTGTTATTGTTTATGATGCAAATGTAGAGTTGTTTAAAATTCATGGTAATAATGATTCCTGTACATACAAACTTTTAGTCACAAGTTTAGTAACAAGTCTTTGTTCCGATTAAAGTGCCAAATAACAAAGAAGGAAACTAACATAAATGACTTTTTTATAAATTAAATTTTATATATAGTATGTACAAGTAACTAATAAATAAATATTTTTATGGTTTTACTTGTATATTATTATTTGAAGCTTTCCCGCATTCACCGTTTCCCGCAATTACCGTTATTTTTTCAGTGTCCCTTGGAAAACGTAAAATCTAGGTTTCACTGTATATAGTATAAAAATCGTATGTACAATATTTATCTCGATTTCTAGACTAAAATGGACAATAAAATTTAAAAATTACATATGTTGATTTAGATCAAGGTGTCTACGGAATCAAGACACATTACGCTGTATAATAGTGTTTTCAAACCTTTTTACACATGCGTACCGATAAAAAAAAAGAAACAAAATTTGCATATAATTAATATTGGAATAAAAATGATTTTATATAATATTATTTAAATATTTTTAAATTTCATATTCTGACAGATATAAATAACTATGACTAACAAATATACATGTAACAGTGAATTTAGCAAACATAATGATTTTTTTTAACAAACTAATGCGAAACCTGCTGTCACATCTTTGCTAATATATATTGGATATTCTTGGCTGAAGTCTTGTCTCAGACAATTATTATTTAGTTCTTTGGTGTCGCATTACCCTATCAATTATTGATACTCAACATAAACAAGAAAAATAATAGTAAATATACGAGTTAGCATGCAGGCGCAAAAATCTTATATTTAATATTTTTACATGAAGAATTTCTTGAAATTGATGGGACTGGGTATGGGACCGCGGTCGGTCTAACTCGGTACTATAGGTAGCTCAAATATTGCTAAACTAATGGAAACGTTTTATTAAAAATTGATTTATTTTTAGCATTATCATTGGTCATGAAAAACGATATCGATGTTGAAAAACTTAACGATGCATATTTTCTCAAGAATAATAATGATCATATGTGTAATAAATTATGTCGTATAAAACTCAAATGTCACATGAAAGAAAAAAGTTCAGATTCAAATTTTAGAACTTTATGGGCAAAGCTTAAAATAATTTTCCGATCAGGAACAATCTGTTCAAAAAATACCCAAAATATAACTTCTAAATAATATCATTAGTAATACATGTTAGAGTAACTTATTCATAGAACTGCATTATCCAATGTTTGTTTCTATTGAATGCCATGCTTATAGATCCATTATTCTTCGAAAACTCTTTATTTCAATAAAAAAAATACTTCAAAGCATATGTGCGTGTTGATAATAATAACGACAATTACTTTAATCACATTATCATCACAAATATATCTATTTGAAAATAATCATTAGTTTTATCTTGTGATATTTATTATACAATAAAATGGACAGCATCATTTTTATATGCCTTATACGAAAGTTAAATTTATTAAAAAAATCTTTTTTATTGAATACTAGTGATTGGATAAACAGCAGTAGGGTAAAGTTATATTAACGCGCTACTCCTAATGAAATAATCCGATGGAAATCCACTGTCATTTTTATATTTTATCATCACCAATGAAATACCATTTTTTTCAAAAAAAATGTTAAATGTACTCACCGAGAACAAATATAACGGGCACTTTGGGCGTCTCGAACTTGACATGGCTGTTGTTTTGCATGGGGAATTTTCCGGCGAGCGGAGTGCTGACGGCGGCGCCAGATCTTCCAGCGGCACCAGCGCCAGTCCTGTCGGAAGACCAGGCCGAACGCCCTTCGCTGTCTCGCAGCTCCTGAGACCCATTGTGCTGCTCTGCAAAATACATTTTCATTCAATATGCTCGTGAAAAAAATATTTAGAACAACTAATAAAAGAATAATGCAGTAATAGGAATGCAGAAAACGTCACAAAATACTTAATTTACATTAGGTATTTTTTTTTCAAATCGCTTAACAAATGCACGATTTAATGTTTTTCATTGAATACTCATTGTTTTATTATTTTTATTAAAATAATTGAACCAATCTTTTTTGTGTGATATATCGTATTGCCGACAAGAAATTGAAATTATTTAACTAGAAAAAATTAAATTTTGGAATATTTTTGAAATAAAAAGCCACACGTTTCTATCAAATTAGTTTGAGACACTGCACTCAGTCGGAAGATTTCATTTAATAGAAAAAAGTTCACACATAAAATATTTCTGCATATTACTCAATAATATCATAAATGCTATATATCAATTATTGTTATTATCATGAACAATAATTTTAAAAACTTACACATTGACCGCAATCGTTTTAATTTTTTTGAAAGTTTTAATGATTTTAATCAGACTCAAGTTTTATATAATCAGATTAGAGTATTAAAGAAAGATCCGTTTTAACGAAATTGGGCTTAAATTGCGCACACTTTATAGTGCACAAATATATTTAAATTGCGTCGTAAAAACAATATATGCCCAATCTTAGACGTTACATTTTGACTTTATATACAGTTACGCCTGGGGGCTTAGAAATGATTTTTATCTTAATAAACCTATGTTTTTCAATTGAATACCTTTTAAAAACGCAACTTTTTTGTCAAAAATATGGGTAGGAATGCAACTAAAAAGTGTTTTGAATGGCAGTTAAGAAAACACTACCCGAAATAAACATTCGTTTTTTTAATCTGTTTTTAAATATTTTCACATTAAAGTAACCACAATCAATCGCGATCTTATTAAAAACAGAGATACGACAAACTTAAATGATATATACGTAATTATGTGCGAAAACTGAATGACTGTATTAAAAAAAAAACACATTTTGCAACAATTTTTGGATAGCAAAATAAATTAAAGTTTTTAATCTTAACGTATTATTTGAGAAAAGTCATAAACCATCTGATTTTTGTTTTCGTGGTCGACCAGTAGAGCTTCCAAATATTTTATCAGGTGACATTATCAAGTTGAAATTAGTCTCACACGATTTCAGTAAACGCGCATTCACTCTTTTAACACTGAGTATATACTACTGAAAGCATTTGATTTCGATAAAGTGTTCAATAGAGGAGTGTGTTACGATTACATCACATTGAAAGAAGCGTTAAATACTGCGAAATAAATCACAGTCAAAATTCGTATTGGTTTCATGCTTTGTGCAAAATTGTTATTCTGCGCATGTTTATTTTTTTTATTTTTAGACGCGAAAATAATAATTGATTGTAACCAAACGTCTATTGTCTATTCAAGTTCAAAGAAACCATTTGAGTTTTATGTAAGCATATTAAAGCACTAAGTTTTCTCATCGTCACTTAATTGTCATGTTAGTTTTATACTATATGGGTTTCCAAGTTAAGCATTTAGTTTAAGTCACTTGTAACCATCAGCAAAGTCGAGAATTTGAATCGGCAAATAGTTATCACAAATGGATATATCATTTACTATCAAAGTAATTGATTTATTTAACGCTTTATTCGGTACTTGAAATGTGGCATTAAAAACACAAATTTTTCCTTTCCCAGATTCATCATAATGTCATTTGTATCAATAGTTAACAAATAATTAAACTCCATATGATGCGCTTTTCGAAGCATTAAAACTAATTCACCTATGGTTTTGTCTGGTCAAAAAATGCGAATGTGAATTGAAAGGTAGTCAAAAAATCCTTAGGAAGAGTTCTTACTTCATTCACTCATTTAAAAAAAGATTTGTACAAAATAAACCCAAAAACTTTACTGTTAATTCTAAAGCACGAAGCGCGATAATAATTATTATAATCAACTATATTATAAGATTTTTTTTCATACACAATGAATTTATATATCCGCGAAAAGTATCAAAGTATAATATTCTACAAAAAAACTACTGTTCTGCATAAATGTGTTGAGCAATATAGATATAAGAAGCATGCATTTTAGACAGCCATTTATAAATACATGCTAAGGTTCCTCATTAGGCTCTTCTTATAATATTACGAACGATCAAAATTTAATATAATATCCGTTTTAAATAGTATAATAATTTTATGATGATTAAGCATTCCTACCTATCAATCCAAAATCTTTAAAAATGGGACGTAATGAGAATAATTAGCTCTATATAAGTCCTGTGATCCTTTCTACCTCAACTCTCTTCGAAAAATGAGACAATAATAAACTGAGAAGCAAGCTGTCTTTGTTGAATTTTCATATTTAATATATTGGAGAAGGATATGAAAAATATATTGAAAAAAGCTTTAATATATATCGCTCAAAAGCCTTCAATTTATTCAGTTTCACGATCATAAGTTTAATGTAATAAGTAAGTTTTGAAATCAATTATTGGATTATCATTTGAATGATGTTCAGATCATCGTATCAGTTCATGGAAAGCTAAAGAATAGTGATTACCAAACCCTTATATATATTCTTACAATCTGAAGTTTAACGGCTGACATTTTTTTTTCACTGCACAACTAACTAGTCAATTTACTCTTTATGAGAAATGAACTATCTAAAAAGTCTTTACTTTTTTATCAATACCTGCAATTACGACATACGATTCTTCAAACAAATGCTTTTAAATTTTTCTAATCGGCTCGAGAAACTTTATGTTTATTTTATATGCATTTAAAATAATATTCAGCTTTTCGTAATGCATTTAATTATGATAGAAATACATGTCACACTTATTTTCGATACATATTTCAACTACATACATATTATTTTAAAACGAATCCATCCATATAGGTTTCCATACATCAGTTTTCAATTACACATTTAATTTAGTTTATATTTTATAATATTTACAATGTTTGAGCATTGTTGAATATCACAGATATTGTGAAAATTGTTGGTGATTTTATTTTATTAATTTTCTTATTATGAATTCAAAGGTAGAAAAAATATGCCATCTATACTTTTTTTATCCACTTCTGATTGAATATAATTCATGTATTGGCTCAAACGGTCGTTTTTAGACATGTTATTGAGTATTTTAATTACTCTTAACGTTTACAATACCAAACCAGTCAGACTTTTGAGACCTTTAAAATATAACATATATGTTTACATTTTCCCATCGTACAATTATTGTCGATGCCATGAAAAATTTAAAACAAGATAATATTATTATTACATAAGAAATATAACGTTTTTCAATAAAAAGATGCATTTTGTCAAGAGCAATTCATTCAAGGGATGTAAACCAAACCCAATTTTACAAAGGATTAATAATCATTATAATTCACTTAATTTTCTAGCCAGAATATTTTATTTGACCTGAAATATTTCCAAAAACTTGGTTTTTTCTTTAAATTTTACATGGGTATTACATTTTAATTTTATCCATTGCATGTATTAAACAGGTCACCAAAACGGCTGCTTTTTGAACTCATCCTGTTAACCTGATGGTTAGCTACGATTTTATTACAAATCTTAAAATCTAATGAATGTAGGCAATCGCATATGCATTTGACGAGTAACGATAAACGATACATTTTAAATCATTTGCATTACAATACAGATTCTAAATAAATTTTCTTTAAGCTAAAATCCAATTGTACATGACTATTGTTTATTCTTAATTTCATCATCTGTATAATTATTTGTCATTGTTTTCGCATTCGAAACTCCCATATCCATTTATTTGCAGTATTTTGAATCCAATTGTACCCGTTATCATTAACAAATTCTCAATTTCAATTATGTATTCTTATATAAATCAATTATACCATGATTGATCATTTAAATGTTTCTTAAAAAAACGGTCTAATAGCTATGTCTACTTTCCAAGTTAATATAATTACATTTTTTATTGAAATTTCCAGATAAACTAATACATTCTTTCGGTATCGAAAAGTTCACCACTCCTTCTTAGCACATTTAATAGAATAATTTGTACATAATATTATACATGTTTATGATGTCTTTATACATAAAAAAAAGCCTGAATTTATATTAAGATGAGTCCATTTAGTGTTAATATTTATTTTAATATATCATGATTAGGGATTGGAAAACCGTTTTTATCGAATCCGATATTCCGGTATTTCAACTATGATTTTTCATTACCAAAATATCGATATTCAATTTTCAAAACACCATTTTTATAGTAATTAAATTATTATATATTAGCAAGATTATTTCGCGACTACATATCCAATAAGAGCTTTTTTTCTTCGGTCGAACTTATTTGAATGATGTTCCGACAAATACTTTTTATTTCACGGTGAAAAAAATAGCAATGTATTTTGTAGAACTAAAATATATTGCATTTTTTTTTTCACCGTTTTATAATGGAACAAGTGAATGCCAATTCAATCAATACAATACTTTTTATTTCATTTCTAAGTAAAAACAAACTAAAGCTTATAATAAATATCAGTCTTCTAAACACTTATGATAAATAATCTATTTTTAACCAATGATGATTTTTTTCTTAGTACTTCGATGCCTATGATTATTAAGGCATATTATATAAATGTTTATAATACCGGTAAAAATATTGGCAATATCGGGATATTGGTATATTCGTTCGGTGGTGCAACCCCTACACATGATATGAATTATATTAAATTTTGATTTAAAAAATTACCTGTATCTAAACAGATTCCCATAGTCCATGAAGATCACATATAGTTGCCTTAAATTGTGGTGTCTTTTAGATGAAAACAATCCATTGACACTCGTCAACTTCGATAAAAATCACAATAATAATGTTCAAAAACAATGCGCCAAAAGAAAAACACGGCACACAACCGTCAAAACAAAAACGATGTATTTATTTATCGACCAATCTTTCGCACGATATTTTATCACTGTTTCAATTAAGATTTTTAAATTGTCATTTTGTACTAAAAATCGAACGTTAAATTCAGCCTTTTTGACAGATAACGTTAAAAATAAACACTACATTCTCAGCGATATCGGACATTGAAATTTACCGTACAAGCCATCCCTCATTATCGATTTCATGGTCGCATTCCGCGTAAATAGATTGTTATGTCGTTTTCCGATATCGCTTGAAACAATAACCTACAATTATTTCGCAATCAATAGTGGTTCGATCTTAAATTATAATAAGTAAATACTATAATTACATAGAAAGAACAGAATAAACAAGGCGAACATATGTCGATGTTAAAGTAAATATAAACTACAAATAAAATTACACGTGGATATTTCAAACCAACTATAAATCAAATAATGTAAAAATGCCTATTTTTTGTAAATTTCATTAACATATGATAGATATCTTTTAAATTAACTAGGAATAAATATTCTCTTGATAATCAATGATCAAAAAAATCCACGGAAAACTTATTATTTAATGATTGTTTTAAGTACTCTTATAAATTCGGTTTTATATTTAAGTATTGTTATTTGATTTTTAAAACACTTAAATGAAAAAAACTTTTAACGTTTATCTGTATATAATTGTATTTTTAAGTAAATTTTAGGCGTAAGAAAACTTTGTACCAATAACTCGGTTATTATTATTAAGCATATGTTTTTAAATTGCCGTTTATATAAAATAACAACACAGGATGCTCTATAACAGCCAGTCACGCGTCAAATGAACTTGCAGGGCAATAGTTTTATCGGCGATAGCGGTTTTCCGTCGAAGCCTCGCTGTCCGGTTAGGGGTGCGTCACCCTCTACGCCGTTCGACGTCGATCATGAAAATATTTTAATTGCACGAAAATCGAAGGTGCGACATCATTGTATGATACACAGAAACTTTTCCGTGTATAATTTACATCTGAAATAATTATGTGGAGAATAGTAGTAAAAAAAACAAAATAAATACATAACATAATTCACGAATTAAAATCGATACTATTTCAAAATAGCCAGCTGATTTAACGTTTTTCAAAAAACCTCCAAATGTATGTTTAAACCAAATGTTCCAAATTCTGTAAAAACCATAAAATTTCCTGGCTATAGATTATTTTCAATTCTCTTATTTCAAAGAACATGAAAAAATTTACTTTAACTCAGTTTATATCTATATTCATATTATGCACAAGCAAAAATAACTACTAAAACTATTGTTCACAAAGGTATCGAAATAATTTGCTAATAGTTTTAAGCGGAAAGAGAAAAAATATAATTCACAAAACTGAGACAAATGATAAATCTATAGAAACGAATGAAAAACGAAAGAGTTGGTTATTGAAAGAATCAGTCGCTAGTCGACAGCTTTTCTGTCCCCCTGGCCGAGACTGGCCCTATAATGAAAGTCTATTTGAGAATCCTATGTAGTGGGAAAAATCTTAAGCCCGTGGCCAATCGCTTACGGGCTGGTTGCAATATCAGCAGATAAATATACTTCTAAAAAATTTTATTGTGATAAAAAAATGATCGTCCATTTTGTCACCCCTGTCGAAGTGCGGTGGCTAGACTGCGAGAAAGTTCCACCGTACAAACGGCGACCAAATAGGTGGTTTTCTTGACAACTTTCCCGCTCTCCGTGACATTATTTCTCAGCATGGAAATATTGACGCCTCTCTAAATAATTGATGGACCTCCAACCGATATGGCAATTGGTACAGAGCTTAAAAGGGGCATAAAAATTAAACTGGTATATCGTATACACGTATATTATCGTTACGAGTAACTATAATGCAATAATTATCATTTAACAATTTAATATCGACTATTTTATAACACTTAAATATTAAGGATGCATAAAATCAACCATGCGATAAATATTGTAGATGAATTATAATAATTTATATAAGTAGAACAGCTCAAGGTAAAAAATAAAATTAATTATTCAACTGGTAGCGATTTATAATCATATATTTTACGAAGAGTAATTTCAAAAAATCAGTAAACAGCACAAATAAAGTATCTTGAAATGTTGCAAAGAGCAGAATAATCATGTAAAAACCATTAGAAAACATTTGTTTCTAGTCAATATATGTTACAATATAATACTTGTGGTAACCGCCTACGATCTAACATACATACATACAATAGACAGTATTACAACATGAAACGGACAGGATGAAACATTATCATTAGTCAACTGTTGCGCGACTACACTCACTTAGTATATAGCGAAGTAGTTTTTTTTTACCCATAACAAGACAGAAATTCGTTGAAAATTAAGTGATACAAAAGTAATAAATTCATTCCAAATTGAATAAAAAAATCTAGATTTAATGTCATCCAATCATCAAAAAATTTTAAGATATTTAAAAAGTATTGTAATTCATCATATGTGATTAATTTAAATTAT
The DNA here is from genome assembly GCA_028555115.1 of Himalopsyche japonica. Classification (NCBI taxonomy): domain Eukaryota; kingdom Metazoa; phylum Arthropoda; class Insecta; order Trichoptera; family Rhyacophilidae; genus Himalopsyche; species Himalopsyche japonica. The sequence continues at coordinate 97,954 of JAHFWJ010000821.1, forward strand.
TCAATAATGATTTACTTGACCTTTCACGGTGACGATTTATCAGCTCCAGTTTTTCGAACACGTCTAAACGGTTTAAATATTTTGTTAATATTGTTGTTAATTAAACATCTACAGATAACCAGATAAAAAAGTATTCTATTGTATGTCCGAGTATGTATATATATGTTAGCATTTCTTTGCGATGCCCGTAAAGCAGGAATGTGTGTATAATATATTAAAAACATTTTCTGTCTTTCTTTTTACAATTTTACATTAATTGATTACAAATAATATTCAATGTTATATCAGTATCTATTCTTCGCAATTGTAATATTTTAATCGGATTAGAGTTACTACGTGCGTTATATTTTATGAAATTCTTGCTTTTACATATTTTTTCTTTTATACATCTAATAAAAATATTTTTAGTTAGATAAAATGTAAATATCTTCGTCTTAAATAAAAAAAATCTATTCGTTTTTTGCTATTTGATATATGCTTTTACAAACTATATAAAACGATTATTTAGTATAATATACATCATAAATATGAGATTACAGAAAACACGCCGTGTTGCACATCAAACTGTTCGGAAGGACAAGTGGAAGCGAATGCCATTTGTTTCAGGGCGATCGAACGTCATTTGGGGGAATTATGTAAAAAAAAAGACAGTTTTTTCAGTCTCAATAAATATTATATCACCAATTTTTAAGAAAAAAATTGTTAGTAATTTTTGAGAGCATTTACCAAACAGTCTGTGGTTGAAAGGGTTGCAATAATACCGCCATAAAAATATTTTTTCCAAAACTTTAGTGAAATATATTTTCAAACATTTTACTCTTTTTCTTCGGAAAGGCGCGAAAATTCTTAACGTATTTTTATTATAACTTCTTGGATGTTTTAATATGACGAAATTAGCAAAGTCTATGAGTAAATTGCACTATTTTACTGCGTCAGAAATTTATGAAAAAAAAAATCATACAGTGGTAATCTAATAAACAATAAACAACGAATAAAAGTGAAATACCATAATTAAATTATATTTAAAAATCAATATACGTTTGGATGATATCAAAAGTTTAACTACAATTATGTTTGATGAAAAACGACAAAAATTAGTAATAAATTTGATGCAATCTTTATGTTTACTTTTCACTTAGGTGCAAAGGGTAAGCAATAGACAATGGGCGTTAATAATTACGGCAAGCCCTAGAAATCAAGGTCACAATATAACGTTAAGAATCCTGTGATATTTCGATTGATTTCAAATCTTACCAATATATTTTGTCATATATCTGATAGTGCCATCTAGAATTTTAGCATTTTATTATCTGAAAAATTATTTCATTTGAAAACTAGTTATATTTTACAACAGATGACTTTGTTGTTTGTGTTTATAATATTCATTGTTTGGTTAAGCCTACAAATATTATCAAACATTTCTTGTTACGCCGTCACAGAGCTCATTATCAAAGAAACATTTTTTTAAAGAAATAGAATATCTTTATATACTTGTTTTTTTAAAACGTATTTTTAAGTAAATTTTTCTTTAAATATTAACCAAAAAATTGGGAAATGTATGTAAAATTACTTTCTTACATTTCAAACCGTTATAAAATCATTATTTACAGTAAATTTGGAAATTTCACGTCCATCACTTTAAGAAACAAGCATTTTTTTCTTATATGTCAAATATCTGCAACGTATGATAATCTCTAAAAAAGTTTTGAAGAAATTAAAACAATATATGGAAAACAGCTATCAACTCTTTGTTAGACGAGATTGAAATCTTTACTTTTTCTATGGAATAAAAAATGCATTAATGTAAAAAAATACTGTAAAAATCTAATAACTTATAGTTTTTTCATCAGCAGTTCATTTTATTTAGATGATGATAAACTATGACCAATAAGTGGGGAAAACAACCAAGTTATGCCCTCTTAATTGTGATGAGTAAAAATACAGTAAATTCATCACTATTATATAGTATATTTCACTGTGGCCGCATTATAAACATCAGCTGCCCCATGGAAATGTCTCATGGCCGCACCAAATGTGATGAAAATAGTTTCGATATTTATTTTTTATATAGTGCATTACACTGAATGATATTTCACAATATAAAGTTGTAGGTAAAATCAACAAAATTAATAAAGCAAATGTTGTTTATTATTGACTTGATTGATGGTCAAGATATAGCTTTGACCAAAATTTTTGAACAGTTTTATTATTAAAATTACACTTTACTTTAACTCGACGAAATGCTGGATAAGTCAAGCTTATTCAATTCAATCAATTTTAAAATAATAATAATTTTACAAATTTATTTTTAAAAATACATTTTTTTAAATATCAATATTTACTATAAAACTGTTGGTGGCCATAGCAAACTCCTCTTGTTTGTTTTAAAATTGCACATGAGAACCACTGGCGTAGACCTAATGAATTTGAATTTCTTTTAAAGTGATACTTAATTTCTAATAGATGAAGACTGAAGATCTACCCGATCCATTCTATTACAGTTTTGATTATAAAATTGTAATGTGTATTTAATAAAACAAATCAAATTTTAGTATCATAACATTTATTTTGGAAGCACTTGAATACATTCATAACTACATTTTCTACATATGCCCATCATAACCCTTCGACTGCTTAGTGATATTTTGTCCGTTGTCATAACAGCAAGAATTGCTAACAATGATATCACTGTCATCATAATGATTAAAACATAAATTCTTTTGTGAACATACTACTACGCTAGTGAATCAGTGTTATAAAACATGTGTTTATATATTTCACTATCACTTTGGCGCTTAAGTAAAATGAATAAAATTAAGAATGTCTTCTGTTGAGGACTCGTGCTTCCTACTGTCAGTCGATAATATGCCCTCAATGACAAAATGACACTTAACCAAGGCATATTGCTAAGTTGTGCATGCATTTTTTTCGCTCACTTACAATTTCCATGACCAAGAAAAAAATTGCTACTTATGAAATTACATAAGGTACATTGCCGGTAAAACCGAGTGCGTTAATATCTAGTATTAATTATAAAATTAATTATAAGTGCAGTCATTACTTTTATGACATCAATATCTTGTGTCCTATCTGAACATAATGCAGGCAATATACAAATAAATAATGTCATTAAGAGGTTTTACTTACAACTTTTCGAAAGTGGTTTGTTATTACAGTGTACCACACTTGACTAACTAAAATAAATCACGATTTCGCACAATTCATTAGAAAAGATATTTTTTTACTAACAAGAAATAATAACAGCAAAACTTACTGAGATTTTGAAAAACGTCATGGCAGCCAAAGGGTTAAGGAAAAAGTCACCAACTACTTTATGAAGTGAAAATTTCACATATAGCATAGCTAACAATAAACGTTAAATTTAAATAGAAAATCTAAGTAATTAATAATGACTACACATTTAATAAAATGATTGGAAAATTTAATTTGTAGATTTTTGTTTTTTTAGTTGTTAGTGACCTTCTCTAAACAGGGACATTCTACGAAAGGTACAACAGATAGTAGTTTCAAAATAAAAATCACATCAAAAATTCATAGACAAATAAGATAAAAAATTTAAAAAAACTTATTGAAGCTCATAGCTGTAAAAATAATTTTAATACTTATAAAATATATCAAAAATGATTATTTAAATTTATATTAAGTAACCAAAAATTGCAAATGTAAGACACAAATATATTTAATTAAGAAATGGTATAAAAATATAATTTTTCTGGAATATGAATATTTTCCATGAAATTTAAGATTATATAAATAATAACATTAATGATGAAACAATACATCACATCCCACCAATTTGGTAAAATGAGGTTTTAATATATTTATTTTCCCAAGTATATAAGTCGCCAATTCTGGCATAGGTGCAATACCATAAACAAAGCAAATACGAAAGGTGTCTTAAAATTATGTTTGGTTGAAATTTAAAAAGTGTAATATTAAAAAATATGGATTTTGATAAAATAAAGGACTGTTTATTGTAACTGACACTAGTTTTTTTTGTCTTCTCTAAAATTTTTTGCCATGTAATGTATGAAGTATTCTTTTATCATTAGCGATATTATACTTATGGAATATTTGTAGAAATTCCTAATAAAATACAAATTTTATTAATGTATTCTATTCAATTTCCATAAAACATATTAATTCCTTAAAGAAGTGGCCTACAAATAGCAGTATGCATTCCTCGTAGAATACAGAGACAATGGTTTTTAATATTTTTGAACAATTGCAAGTGACAAAAAATATTACAATTTAATAGAGTACATAAAACTAAAAACCTTTTCATTTTCCATATAAGCATACCAAGTAATTTATTAATATTTAAGTAAACAACACAAAATCAATACTAGAAAGTCATCATATTCAGTACAAAAATATTTTTTATTTTGAATAGTTTGCAATCAGTCTTGGGTCATCTCATAGACGACTGCCGACTTACGTTTTTAGATAGCATTTAGCAAAATAATAGCACATATGTCATTCTGTAAAAAAATCAGGCTACCTTTAACTATTGAAAATCTTTCTAAAGTTATGAAAATAAAATAAACTTGTATATATCGGCACAGAGAATTTCACTTACTGTCATACACCAAGGATGTTTGCAAGACAAAAGATTATTATAATTTTGAATTCACACAAAACTATCTCCCCACACTGCAGTTCAGATAACATGATATTTTTGATTGGAGAAAAATAGACAATGCAAACAACAAAATAAATCTGAAATTAGTTTAAGCAACATACAAAGATTTTTGCACTTCATTCACTGCTCTCTGGTGTGACAAAAATATTTTTTTCATAATTTTTATAAACAAAAATATTACAAATTTGCTGATATGGATGTGGCAAATTGAATACACTGTTTAAGTACGTGATTGAGTGCAATCTTAACATTTTGATCGTAACCAGTAACAAAGTAGAAAATGATATAGGAGACATTGCAGAAGTAATGAAACAAATTTTAATATGTGCTGAATGCGACGAAGAATATGTGACCGAATGATTCGCTTGCAAACGATCCTGGATTCCAAATTTTTAGTGATGATAGAATAATTAAAAATAGATCAAGAAGACATTTGCAAGTAGTGAGATATTGGTCCTACATATTCTGGAGCTTTTCAGTGTTTAGGTATTGCCATGATGTGGTTTGAGAACAAGAGAAGCAATTCAAGACAACTTATATGTCTTAAAAGTATTTGCGATTTGGCAGTATCGAAAAGAAGATCTAACTTTAAGCAGCAATCGATAATTGATTTTTTCAATAAAAAATAATTTAATATTAAAGTAGCTTATTTAAATAAATAAAAATAGTTCATAGTGAATATACTTGTATTTTCCTATCAATTATGATTTTTTCGATTACCCGGACTGTCTTCTTCCCCAATTAGTCCGGATAATCGAGGTTCTACTGTATTTGATTATACACAAATTTTTTTAACTAGAAAATTTACATCCTACTAGGAAAATAAAGCAAGAAAATGTTTTTTTTTTTGATATGGAAGTACTTGCTCAAAAATACTCTATTACAATCATATAAATAAAAAATATTTTTTACATAATATAATTATGCTACTAAATAATAACAAACACAAATTTCAATGATAAGTGTGTATATTAATTATTTGATAGCTTATAGAATTTCCCACTAAATTGTATTATTAATTCATTTTATGATAACATATTATAGTTTTAAATAATCTTTATCTTAACATGACTTCCAAAAAGTATACATTTTATCATTCAAAATTATATAAAAATAAAAAAAAAGCGTAAAAAACATAATAATAGTTAACTAAAACATTTATTTTAAGGTTTAATAGTAGATTAATGATTCATTGCAATTCTTATTAAACATACAGTGTAAAACATAACAATAATACACACAATTTTGTTTATTATTAAATCAACATGAATACTGTTAAAAAAATATATATTTATAACTGTATGATTATAAACTAAGCAAAACCAGGTGTAGAGATTCAATTTAACCCATTGAAATGATATTTTGATGGGTTTAAAATCATTTGTGGAATTCAAAATTTATACAAATTGATTCTAATGACATGGTGCAAATTACCATATTTTTAAAAATGCCAGTCAACCGACTAATCAATCTATCAAATTGCATAATTTAGTTTTTATACTGAGCCGGAATAAATATTATTATAACTAATTAAATTGATGAAAGGATATATAGTGATTTGCAAACATAATTACAAAATTTGATATAAATAATGAATTCCAGGAATACATCCTGTTTTTAAATTGAGAATTGTCTGAACATGTTGAAAGATAACACCACAAAGGGTTGCCATTACAAACATCATCATATCTAAAATTTATTAATCATTAAAATAAAATCACAGAACTGACAATACGCTGATTTAAAGAATTATATTCATCTAACCTGTTGTAGAATAAACCTTAAATGTGTCACCCGCTTCGAATGCATCCATTCCCCTTGCAACAAGCATGCTTTATTAGTGTATTACAATTATTTTTAGTAAAAATATAAATATATTATCATTATAATTTAAAAAAAAAATGGAATATATTGTTGACTGTAATAGTCATTGTAGACAATTGTAGTTATAATAAAAAAATATTATAGTTTCAAGTCATAAAACAGCTTTTTTAACAGATATTAAAATAAATAATAAAAAATATTAATTTTCATTAACTACTCGGACACTGGCAACACTGAGACTTTTCTTTTTCAAGAAACAAGCATCAAACATTTAAGCATAGTGTCAACTACTAGATTATAATCGCAGGTTAAGATCACTATAATTCTAGCAATTGTCAACAAGACCTGCAGGTATAATTCTTCACCACATCAGTGATGCAAAATTTAAGGAAAGTAATGTGTGCAGGGTTTTTATTGGGACATCGTTCAAGTATATTGTTGGAAATTATTATTTATGCTAAATTGCCTTTTCTTGCTTCTCAGTTAAACACACAATCACAATGAAGAGGAGATAATTTTTATTTCTCCATGAGTGATAGTGAGATCAGCATTATTTTCACCTTTTAACTTAATAAAATTAAAAAAATAAATAAAAACATTTCAATATCAAAAGCAAATAACATATTTGACACGGATTTGGTCACAATGTCACAATTACACCAAAGATGTAAAAAGTAAACAAAATGAATAAAATCAACTTTAAATTTCAGAGAAATGTGGAATTTAGTATGTTATCTATAACAAAGTGAATACATGAAGAGAACAAAAGCAAAAATAATTATTGATAAAAATGTATATACAACATTAAATTGATTGTGAAAGATTTTTACATATGCAAAAAAAAAACACCCAAATAACAATACTCTAAGAAACTATTCAGTACCCATAACATTGGTATTGCACATTTAAACATAGGCATATTGTATAAACAATGGATTTTGGCTACTTTAGCCAGAAATGGATAATACACAATCATATGTAGGTCATAGATGTTTGATGAAAGCACAATCCTAACTGGACCATATTATGGTGAAAAAAATACATAAATTTGACATTTTTAACAATAAAAAGTAAATATTGGTTCTATTATATATTGAAGAGCAATAAAACTATTGATTTATATGGTAACAGAATAAAATGAATATACGTCATAAGGATCCACTAGTTGCCTAGTTAAATCAGTCATGTTTTTCACATTGAGAGCACACATGAGGCTGTTTTTTTCATGGAATTATTTTGTGTAATATTGCAAACGGATACCACACACAATAACAATTTAAGTAAATAAACTTTATCACTCAAAGAGTAAGGGCTAGGTAGCCCAGTATGAAATTTATTTATATTACAATGCTAAAGGCTTGCGACCAACAGTATTTTTTGGTGCGGCGAACTTAATCACTTCTATTGCAAGATTTGTAAATTTATTGTTTAATCCGAATTTCATATAAACTTTTACTGTTTATCAGAGAAAGTGTTTTCATTATAGAAAAAAAATTAACAAATAAAAATGCAAGAATAAAAATGCAAGAATAAAAATGCATGATTTGGTATTACATTAATTATTGGATATAATATTTTTTTTTTTTAAGAAGCTTACTTTCTTTAAAATTCGTGTCCTTTATTGAATGATTTATTTTAAAACAAAAATAATTCAGATATTAAAAAAAAAACTTTTAATAGATTTTTCATACAGGAATTCTGGAACACTTGCTTGGTCTAATATTCTGCATAGTTTCAGATGCTTTATATTTGGATTTTGGTATTATTACGGGAAAAAGGTTTTGCTATATTTACAAGCTGCCATCAAATATAATCATTAACATTTGACCATAAATAAGATTTAATTTATCTGCGATGCAACCAAATTCATAAAAGATTAATTACTTGGATGTTTTGACCATGTAACATCCTATTCAGTAGAATTCTACCGACACACGTACAAATTATATGCTTCAATTGTTAAAACATACTCTTTATTTTTTTGGTCGAACCTTTTCATAGAAAAATGTTTGGACAATGCTACTGGGGTCCTTATTCAGTAATGTTTTCCTTTTAATAAAGTTAAATTGTTCAAGAGCAAATTCATAGAGCTCGTTTTCCATTTTCCAAACTATTGAGTTCTGCATTCTGTTGACCGTTTTTTCTGAAGGGGTAACCTTCGCAGTGGTCTGCCGCAAGTGTGACTTGTTGCTGCTTAGAAAGTGTTCAGTGGCCCCTCTAAACATTCTGGGTAGCGTTATTTCTAAAATGGAAATAAAATCCAGCATCTCTTCGGTGACACCAACAATAAGATAGTGATCTAAAAGATTTTTTTTAGCCTGGTCAAGTGCCCATTGGTTTCCTGGTTTCCTGCAAATTAAATTTATTCAATAAGTACATTACTTTTGAATAAAAATGAACAGACAAAATACATACAATGAAGATAACTAATAAATAGTACATTAAAAAAAAGAAGAGTTGTTTACCAACAGTCCACTGCATGACCACAAAAGAAGGGTATTTGTAGCCACATATTGTTTGGATCACAATCAGACTGACTCCGTTCTACACATTCATCAAATGTCTAAAAAAAATAGTATTTTTTATTGATAAGTTAATTAATATATTTGACAACTTTGATAAAATTATGTAGACTAAAGATCTTTAGTTCAATTTGATTCATTTGGTTTTATAAATATAATGTTTGTTGGTGTTCCTATTATATTTATGGCTATGTGACATAGGGTAATGGCACTAGTGCCAGTTTTGTTTCTATCTAGTGTAAACAATTGAACATATCTCAAACTATTATGATTTACATTAATTTATCATTGAATGAAAATAACTTGTAATTGTATGGACCAAAATCTGACTTGTCGAAGTTACAACTTAATAGTTTTAAAATAATTAGTGTTATAAATTCACAAAATGATTAAATGTTGAAAAATCTTCATTTGTTTCTTCCAGCATCTCATGCAAAATGAAATCTTGTCCGCCATTTTGATGTTGAATAGATGACCACGGCACATAGAAAAAATCATTTAATGTGATTGAAAGAAATAAGTTTAGATGGCAGTGTTGTAAGACAAAAATATTTGGTCTGGAGAAATAATATTTAATAAGATAAGATGACTCTGGTTTTTTGTTTTATGAGTTCAAGGCTTTACCCACTAAAAGCTTCCTCCTTAGGCAAACTTTAAGCTGGGTTCTTTGAAAAAAAAATAAGCAGCAAAGAAATTCAAACAGAAATACATACTGTAGTATCTCCGTGTTTTTTCCTGATCAAATTTGCCCTGAAATTATCCCCATTTCTTAAAAAATAGTAATATGATACAAGTCTATCCAAAGGCTTTCTTATCAGATTGATATACATCGGCTTAGATGATATTCCTAACCTGTAAAACAACATAATATAAATGGAAAACATATTTATGAATATATCATAGCTTAGATTAACTGTACAATATTTGTTTACATTTTTATTATCAAATGCAATAACTTTCCGTGTATCACAAATTTACATTGTACAAAAAATGTATTCATATAATAATAATGATTAAAACTACACATGCCTTTCGGGTAATGATTTATTTCAATTGATAAATATAATTATAATGATCTGTATGACATTACATGATGAGATAAATAGTTATATTTGAAAAAGATTTAAATATAAACATACATTTTTACAAATTTCACTGAATGGTAAATAAATATTAATTGGCATAAAAATTTCATTTATATGTATGGTTTATTGTCTTACAATATCACCTAAAAATATTTCTAATCATTGCAATAAGAACTATATTCTTAAAAAGATTGAAATCTCATTAGCCCATTCCTTACATGTAGATATGACCCAATATTCGACATTTAAATGGTTATTTCAGGAGGTTATTAGTTTATAAGATTGTTATAGGATTAATGTTAACTCTTGCTATTTAAGCATCCGAGGATAAATTGGGATTCGAGGCTCGACATGGAAAAAGTTAAAATACAAAAAATTATATTATTGAAGGCGATTTAATCAGAAGACATGTGTCAATTTTTTGTTGTGCAATTAACATTAAGATTACAGTACACAGTTCAAACAAATTCAAATTAAATGAACATATTAAAATATCATACAAATTGTACACATGCAAAAATAAATATGAAATAAGCGTTATCTTTTTTTAGGAATATAGTTCTCCTTCATAGCCAATAATTAAAGGAGAATATATCGTTTACCGATGTAGTAAGAAATATTATATAAATAAAGAATATATCATTGGGATTTTTGAAATGTCCCGTACAATTTACTATCACTATGTCATCAAGTATAATTTACTCTAGTACAATAATACAAAAATAAGATTGTACACAAAAGTTTTCGAATTTCAGAATGCATATTTTTATGTAATAATTAAAACCGAAAAGATTTTTATGCTTAATATTTAGTAGATTAGTTTCAAAATACTATTTTACCCATCGACTGCTAGTCATTTTGAGATGTTAGTTGTTAGTAAAATTGCAGTTTATTGATATATAATAATCTAAAATATGACAATTTGTTATCAATGTTGAAACTTTTGAGACAAGCTAATTTTTGCTCAAGCTAACTCCATAAGTATGTTGAATAAGCACTATTATATTATTTTTTAAATATTCGGTGATGGAATATCCTTTACACAATTCAGTACTGAAATGGTGAATAACAATAATGAAATTGCAAAAAAATCATTGGTACGTACTATTCACATCAGAAAAACAAAAGAGTTCAAAAAAAAATATGAGAAATGGAACCAATGATATAAAACTTAACCTTACATATATGGTTGTACACGATAATAGGGCAGTAGAAGTAGTTGGACTAAGTAGGGTGATAGTCATGAAACAAAAGGTGTATTACCTGTTGAAATTTAAAAACGCCATATGCCCATGGTAGAGAGCTGGCTTTACAGCATTCCATGTAGTTATATTTTGGGCAAACCTGTATTGATTGTTTAAAGACATCACATGCATGTTGGCCGTTATATTAATATGTAACACTTTAAATGCATTCTTCTTGCAGAGGTCATAGGCGACACCTACAAAACTAGTTGAGCCAGTCTTGGGTACCCGGTTGTAAACTACAACGAGCTCATTTTCACTTTCTATATGACTAACTAATTTACTTGCTTCGTGCATAGGAGTATCTCTTAATCGAACCCGTGCGACAGATAATTCTGCAACAAACAAGATTTGGATAAAGAAAAGGAAAAAAATACACAATAAATTAAATCATACCGAACTAAGCGTCAAAATAGATAAATTAAGGCAGGCATTTAAAATTAATTTCTGATATTCTGAGAATTAAAAAGATTGCACTCTTTTCTGTGTGGGTGATATAATTTAATGTGATTCACTGTAGAAAAAAATACACATGAGTTTTAATGCGCACATTTTTTTAAAGATTTTTTGTATCATAAAATTGTTATCGTATATTGTAAACAAAATTTTATATATGGATCAATGTTTATATATAGATATAATTCAACTTAATCAATTACGCGAGTGGTATAACGAAGCAATCACTTACCTAAATTCCTGAAATCATCTTCTATTCTGTTTAACTGCGATTGAAAGTAAACAATGATTACAGTAATGATTACTAAAATTAAAAACACCCACAATCTGGGATGCATTGCTTTATATTATTGCCGGTAAATTAAGTACACAATGCAAAGGACAAAAGTTAAAAAGCTTCATTTGGAATATAAATGAAAAATAAAATCGACTAACGACAAACTATACACTAACATTTATTTGTGGTAAATGACAAAACTTTTTCCACCCAACCACTTACAAGAATGGCCATTTTTTATACACTGTTGACAATCAAACGTCAAACTTGCCCAAATTAAGCAGGAATCTGCAATCCTTCCAAGCTACTTTATCAATTTAGGCTTTCAGAAACAGAATGCAACAAGTCCACTTTTTTTCGAATACGGTGTAAAGATTTTCTAAAGATTCTGTTTTTTAAAATCTACATGATACAGAGTAAGACAACTTCAGAAATACTTTTTCAAAACAATTGTTACATTTCTGCAATTATCTTTTATCTCTGCTTCATTTCTTAATCTGTATTCTGTTCCATTTTTATGCAACCATTTTCCTCTTTTTATTGTTTAATTAACAAAAATATATCGAATATATACAGAAAATTTGAAAAATCATTACCATCTGTTAAATGTATTTTTCATATATTTAAAATTGCAGTCTAGAACACTTGACGTTTTAATTTACTGCGTTCTGTTTCTCAGCTTCAAAATTAATAGTTCAATGTGATTTCACAGATGGAACTGACAATATGCATTATTTTTTTAAATAATAAAAATTTATATACGTATGATTCACAAATTTTTTTTTACAATTACTTGAAGAAATATTCGAAAAAGAAGATGTAGACAATATTTAAAAAAAAACATACACATTAAATTTCTTTATATTAAAATAGTATATTGTAATAATAAAATTATTTTTGAATACACTACTTACCGTCCACGAACACAAAAATTCGTCCAGCCCTCAAAAAATTCTCGATTTTTGTAAGTTATTCATTTATCTCATAAAATTGTATGGATTAGTTGTAAACTCATAATATTTATATCAATTTACCAAATGAGATAAGATCAGGCAGTGGACAAAAAATAAAAAAATTAAATATTTTACACCAGTCCAGTTAATTGATTTTGATACTGAAAATGATATAATTTTTTTTTGTAGTGCTATGAAATTTTGGGGAAAGACTTAAAAAACATCTTTAAAATATTAATAATGTTAAAAATTTATTTGTAAAAACCCATTTTTTTAATATCAATATTTACGGTGAAGCTCTTGGTGACTGCATTTGAGAACAACTGATCTATACGCATTACAAATAAATTATTGCCATGTGGGCTATAGTAAATATATATTTTTAAAAGGTAAAACATTCGTCGTGTCTAAAATACTATTGCAGCAGTCGAAATAAACGAAGCTAATGTAAATAAATAACCTTTGAGAATTATTATTTCTGATAAGTGAGTCATAGAGTGTGGTCCATTTCCTTTGCCGCCCACTTTCCAACAGCTGTCATCCTGACAATACTTTACGCGAAATAGAGATAGTTACAAAAATAACCAAGCACAAAATACTAATTTTGCTAACACAAATCCACAGACTGCTCAGCGCGTCTCTAAGTTTATCGCAGCAAACGCATCCTAACAGCATCTTGCTTGCTGTTTCGGTCAAAAATAAATTAAGAATATCATCTCATAGAATAACTAAACAGGGAAATAGTCATCCCCCTCTCAAATTCAATGTTTAGATAAGTTAAAAGTATAATAAATAGTCTATGGACAAGTTCTGCGTTTAAAATAGTGATAGCAGTGAAGTTATCTGTTTGTGACATAACTAGAGTTGCTATTTATAAATAATTTGACAAAGTGGACGTTTTCTTGCACCGTCGGAATGTGACGTGATTATTTGCAACAGAACTGCATGCTGAAAAAATGCCTCCGATGGTATGTAAGGAAACTGTTTTTTTTTCTTTCCTAAAAATAATAAAAATTCGTTTATAGCTATCACATGTTTCATAATAGCCGAAAGATGCAAATGTTTATTTATCTCAGATGTTATGCATACAAATAGTAACACGTGTTAGGAGTAAATACAAATCATTTAAGTTATCTCTTTTTAAACCGATACTCGTCAGACAATTCTAAAGCACATGAAAACAAATAAAGCTCCCTTACATATGCGTCCATTTTTCTCGTATAATTTTATTTATCTATTAAGTACCATTCATTATTTTATGGATCTATTACAATTTAGTACTTACAAAGACTTTTCAGAGATAATAAGGCCTAAACATGGCTATGAGCTTGTCCCTAACCATCTTAATAATTTAAATCGATCTTTAATTTCAATAATAAACTATTTTGGTGTTGAAGTAATTATTTTAAAAGCATTCTTATCAAAAACTTTGTTTCGTTCTTCAACACTTGTGCCAAAAATTAAAAGTCAGGGATAGAAATATCTTTTGCAAACATTATATAAATAAATAGTTTATTGATTGAATTGGCATTCACTTGGTAGAACTCCATTATAACACGGTGAAAAAATAGCAATGTATTTTAGTTCTACAAAATTGTAGATTAGAAAAATTTTGTAGAACTAAAATACATTGCTATTTTTTCACCGTGTTAAATAAATAGTGTCCATCAATCTCATTGTAGATGATGGCGATATATGATAGATTATTTTTTTAGAAATGAAGTACCATTAAAATATCGTCGGAATAATGTTCGTACTTTATTGAGAATCCGCAAAATAAATTAATCAGAAAAAAAAGTTTCAGTAAAATACGCTCTGTGTTCATCATTATCACACGCGACTGAGTCTTGCTAGACTTCACATGAAAATACTTAGAGATAAAACTGATATACAATAGTCGAAAAATTAAATTGTTGTAAATTATTTAAATACAATAAACTCACGATCATACGGACTAATGATAAGTAGAGGTGGCACTAATTATCGAAACACACAGGTAATCCGAATTAAGCTTTTATATTTATAAAATACCGTTATATTATACATTTCTAATGCGGATAACTATTAAAATATATTTAATGCTCGTTATTTAGAAAGGAAATCTCTTCTGGTTTTGGTTTGTTTCCAGTCATTTTCGTTACGATAATTTTGTTTCATTAATGTGTTTACCACTTACTATGTCTTGAATTGAAGACGTTCCATTAGATTGTCAAAATTCTGGCTGTCATTTGAGTGAGATAAGGCAATTATCTAATAACGGCACTGCTTTCTATATCATCCCAATTAGTTTTCGAAAAATCTCTCACTTCTGGAACCCACTTAATTTCAAATTAATCTTCAAAATTACTCATATCCATCCATGCTCTTTCTTGATTTAATAATCATCACAAAGACTTGTAATTTTTTTCATTTTATGTGTTTTCAATGCGTTGCCGATTGACATAGTTCTTTATATGATTTATGACCCAGAGAGATTGTTTCCTTACAAGATACAAGTGTATTTGTAAGCAAACGCTCATGATGTCAGACTGTCTCATGAATACTATATAGTTGAAGGAGTTGCAAATCTTTTGATTATAACTATTGTTTAAATTCAATGCGGAATTTATCAGCGGTCGCTCTTCATTATCAGATATACTCGATAATACGAAAATAAGTTAACAATGGAAAAAACGTACATGGATAATCGAGAGTTTACTGTATATAATGGTTACAGATATAACATGAAATGAATATTTTTTTTTGCGTTTTAAATTACATTCAAAATTACCATTAATTCATTATTAATTAAAGAGTGCCTGGGGCGGAACAACTTGAAAATAGATAATAATAAAATGAATATTCATAAAAAAATAAAACATGTACTTGAGTTTATTCCACACTTCTATTACGACCAGGATCAATTTTGCTCATCTGGAATATTAACAGGATATTAAAAATTAAATTTAAACAATGTTAAATATTTGTACATATATATTATCAGCTGTTTTTTTTAAATATATATTTACTTTCGATCAAAAATTAATAGTCAACACCATAACAGGAATATTTAAATGGATTATGTATTTATCTTTAATATTTACTTTATGTTTAATTCTGTATGTTTTTTAGAGCAGCCCTTGTGATATAAAGTATAAATAGAACAAATCGAAGTCAGTTTGAATGTAAAATAAATACTTTGAAGTATTCAAAATCCTTGAATGAAACGAAGCGATTATAGATAGAATGAAGCCCTATTCATCTCTATCACCACATCAGAAAATGCTATGTCTTCATTGATTAATTTTGACGCTATATTATGCGTAGTTTTTCTATTTTAAGATTTTTTTTATCAAATACTTAGTTTTCTGGCTGCACTATGCCCCAATATAATATATGTCGGAAAAAATAAGAGAGTGAACGCTTTAATGGTGTCATTTTCGACCCTTATCTAAGGAAATGCTTATTTTAAAATGAATTTTACATCCCTTAAACGCTTAAACCAAGCCGGAAGAGATCAATAAGTGAGAAGTGAAATCACATGTTTTTGTATTGGGGGTAAATATAGATCTTTGGGGTTTAGGGCCGTTAGGGGTTTTTAAACTTTAAAGTCTTGAAAGTAATTGAATCGGTGTTTGAAAAGAGATGTATAATACATATGTATTTCTTCTAAACGAAAATAAAATATATAATACTATGTCTGCCCAAAAGTACCAACCAGCAGTTTGTTGTATAAAATATTAAACGTTAAACGAAAAGTTTTGATCTAGTCCCTTTAATTTCTTCATTCTCGACATTTCATCCTTCACTATATAATAAAAAAAATAATCGTGAGAAGTTTGTTCTCAATCTTTCTTATACTACAAGGTCCAACCATGGAGCGGGTATGGCTGCTAATATATATATTTAAGTATCTATTCAGTTTGTTTCAATAAATTACTTCGTTAGCCCTTTTAAATAGACGTTTGACGTTTCGTTACGCCTGCAAGGGGGCGGGTTAGTATAAATGACTGCGAAAGAAATTCAAAGTTCCCTTGTGCTTACAAAAAAATACAAACATAATATATAAAGAAAAATATATATTTAAAGGGGAAGTGCATGTCGAAAATTGTATTTTTTACAAACATTCCTGTAGCTTATGTTTAAGCAAATGTTAACTGATAGCTTTAAGTTTTTACAGTAAATTTAAATTAATATTGTAATTTTTGGAAAGGAACAAAAATATTAATAATTTTTATAGAACTGTAAATAGTCAAAATTCCATTTATAATCAACAACATCGTAAATAAATACGATAACAGCAATCCTGGCACGTAAAAAAAATATACCATAAGTCAGTAAACACTAAACTTTTTGATCAACGAGCCGGATTGAATTTTATTTAAAACTTGATGGCTGAATGACAAATAAATTCTAACTGGAAAATGTTAACGAAATGTTAAATGAAATACTATCTGTGTAACCTTATAACTTACATAAATAACACGTGCTTACATAGATAGTGTAAATATTTTATGCCTTGAATCTTTTACATCGGGGTCCATTATTTAATTTTGTCTTATCCCAAATTTACAACTAAAACATAAATTTTATAAAATTAATATTTTTTACTTGAATAATTAATTTACATCTAAAAATCTGGTTTTTTGGATGGCTGGAAGAAAATCTCTGTCGGACCAGATGAGACCCGCGAGCCGAACTTTGGCGACCACTGCCTTGAATTTTCGAAATAAAAATGAAGTTTTATTTAAGAAGAACAGATGTTATCGTCATAGCTTTCCTTATAGTGAGTTGTTTTTTTTCTCTCCAAATAATTTTGTTATTTATTAAGCCTAGTACGCTTCAATTTCGAAAACATCTTTATTGATTCTGTAATTGATTGAAAAAGTAAAATCTTAAATGCCCTGACAGTTTCATTCGTGTCACATGTAGTAGGTTTACATTAGCGGATATTGGAAATTGCATATTTATTTTAATCAATCTATTAATCACAGAATATTTAAAAATTTTAGATTTTTTTATGATCGGATTCGCTTATTGCGTGCATTATCAAATAAACAAAGCCGGTCTTAATCATTAATTTTTGTGAGTTATCGGCATTATATTTTTAAATGTAATCGGCTTTAAATTTTTTAATGTAATACTATTCTACCGATTCAATCGACAGTTAAAAATTGTAAAGTAAAAAAATATATTACATAATATAATCAATATGGGACTTTTGTAGCTGTGTTATTTTTTCTGTTTCACGGACTATTTTCACGCAGGTATTTTTGTACTATGAAAACATAAAGGCCCTAAAATATTTGTAAATCTGAACAAGAAAGAGAAAATTCTCTTTTTATTTACAGTGCCGGCTTTTCAATTTCATCTGTGACGAAACGCTATTTGGTGTTTCAAAGCTGCGACCTTTTAATGGCTGCTGTAACTAATTAAGCACATTAAAACCAAACCAAATCACAAATGTTACTACTGATTTACTTAAAACAATAACAAACTCTTTCTGAACATAAACAGAAAATTAAAACAACCATGTGCCTTGACGAAACGTTTATTTTTAAATTAAATCACAAAAACCTTCATGATTTGAAATATTCTTAAGCAAATAGATATTTATGTTTCACCTTCTGAAGAAATCTTGCTTTAAAAATATGATATGCTGCTTAACTAACTCGCAACCTTGACTAGTTGATTCAAAATAAGTGTTGTTATATTCAAATGTAATCAATAATAACATAAATCAACATAAGTCAATAGCAATCTGGTTAAATATTTTCATATATTAGAATGGATTATACAACTGGTTCCGATTTTGTGGAATATATTTCATAATAAATATTATACAAACATAAAGAATAACAATGTGTAAGAGAACCACTTTTACTGGAAATATTGGTTAAAATAAATTCAATATTCAGCCTGGGCTAATAATTTATTGATTGGCCAAGTGCAGATGATTTATAATCAGGGCTGTGAATTCGGAGTCGTGGAAAACTGACTCCATTTTCGAATAGACGATTTTCAAAAATATTTAAATGAATAAGAAGAAATAAATCGTCCTCGTTTGAGTCATATTAAAGTAAAACTTGGCTATTTGCCGGATTGGTTGATCTTTATTTATATGCACAAAAATAGAAAATACAACAAAAAAAAACTAACAAAATTAAACTTTTTTTTTTAAATTGGAGTCGTGTTTTTTTTAACGACTCCACAACCCTGTTTATAATACTCGACAGCCATTTTAATATTTAAATACTAACATACTAACATATAACAATTCAGTAAATAAAAAAATGACTATGAAACAGTTTCAAGCAAATCAGTAATACACTTCTTGTATTATAATTATCAATTTAAATAAAGCTCGCAAACCAATATGATATTAAATTTATTTATAGCTTCAACAATTCTATACTCATCTAAAATACGTTTCGATATAATGTTTGCTATGTTATCAGTTTTAAATATCATCCCACTAAATATTAATTATTTTGATACTGTCATCCGGTGGAATCATATTATAGTTTCTTATATTTCAGCGCTTTTCAAGCCCACACATTGAAATTGCATGTTCAGCTAACCTAGGTCATAAATTTAAGTCATGTAAAAGTTCCTTGAGTACGTGATCAGCAATAAATTAAGAGACATATTGAGTTCGCCCTTACCCAGACTTACATGACGTCATTTCTCCTGATAGGCTTTTTCCTGATTGCTTAACTGAATAGAATTATCTGTCTGCACTCTTCATGTAATTGTGTATTTAAATTACACTTGAACCAACAGATAAATAATGCAGTTTGGCAACACAGAACATGACTATGTGTTACTAAAAATAATTGAATCTCCACATGTTTTATGAGAAAATTTCAATTTTTTTTATTATTATGCGGATAATTAATATCAAGCTTTTTTATTGTAATCTTGTTATGACATTTGTTTTAATGCACTTTCTACTAAAGACTCGTGACCGAAGCAATGTCGTATTAAACTACTTAAAATAATGGTCTTTTTAAAATGTACTATGTATATCGACTGAGGATAGGGTTTGATGGAATTTCAATATCAAATTTACTGCGGCATCTTCAGGCATACTGTCACACGGATGCAATAGAACTAAAGACAGTAAACAGTTGTTATCGGAAAACCACTCGCTTAAAGTGGACGAAGATTTTAAATTATTGCATCAAAACACGATGTATGTCAAATAATTTATCAAAAAATTTTAGAAACAAACTGAGCACAATTAAGTCCAATGTCTCTATTAAACGAGCAGTTAAACTTTATTTATTATAAGATTATCATTTCCAAAATTGAATGTCATTATAATCAAAACAGATATTTAGGATTTTTTTAGATATAAATGTATATAGCGCCTAGCCCTAGGGTCCATACTTTTTCTGTCTTGAATATAAGCGATGCAAATTGTTTACTGTCTTTCAGATCAATTACATCCGTGTGATAGAATGCTTTAAGATGCTAAACAGTGAAACCCGTGTCGTGAGTGGAAAAAAACATATGGAAACGCAAACGGTATCAACAATTCAAATAATGGTTCTATTCATGGAGCATATAACTAATAATTATTCAACACATTTTTTTCCGTTCGTGACAATTCCGAGTAAATTTATTACATCGGAAATTTTTTAAATATAATCCGTGTACTCATTTCAATGTTCTAATTTTCAATACTATTGTTTAATCGTCGAATATCTATCTTCTATAAAAATATGAAAATATTTTTGTACAATATCTGGCATTGCGATATACGCGAAGTTAATCATATAAAAAATAAAGATTTCCTCTGAGAAAAAAAGGAAATTTTAATGTCTAGAGTTTATCTTACTAAAGAACGATTAATAATCAAACAACTATGAAGTCTTAATAACGTTTGAGACTATTCAGAGTTTAGGTGATCCGCCATGTGTGGCATTTGTAAAATGGTGCCTGTATGTTTATGAATGGTTTTCAGTAGCGTCTATATTAATTTATATAATTACCGAGATTAAGACAATGAAGCTTAGCTGATGAAATTGGATCGTTCACTAGGATTTTTAATAATTAGGTTCAAATTAATTGCAGGCAATGTATCAGGATTTTATTTATCAACCTAATTGTCGTATTGGTGTCTCGAATAAAATATATTTATTTAACAGAATTTCTTTTTTATTCTTAATCAAATGTCAAATAAATCATCAAACATTTTCTTAATTTATAAGGAAATACAATAAACGTCAAATAAAAACCCACTTTCATTCTTCTCAGATGCTGGGGACACGAATGTCAAAATGTTTAATTTCATACATTGATTTTATAATCCATCAACACTAACATTAATAATCATGTAAGTTTCTATGCTTCTTCACATTAATATTAGAGTATTGCTGTGAAACTAAAAACTTCATATATGTTTCAACTTATTAGATTATGCCTTTTTATTGTTTATTAAAAAATAATGTGGAATAATATATTATATTACGTTTATCAATGACGCCTCTGTATATTCTGCTACAAATTGTTTTAGGCGAGTCAGTAGATATATCAATCAAACTCCAGAGCACTGATTTAATACCTACCAACACTGCATTCTCAAATTTCAAAACAGAACCGCTTTAAACTAAGATCAATCTCTATGCTGGATATGTTTTAAAAATATTATTACTTGTTCCTTACAAGGGGTCGCGTTTTCCCATTGAGACAAACAAACGTTCGTATTTATCATTCGTCGACTATTTTGTAGAGACAAAATTAGGAGTAATACGTCCGTAATGGGTGAATGGATTTATTTTTTCTTACTGTGATATTATGGAATATAATTTATCAACGATTTTTTTTTATATAAACCGATGGCAAATAAGAGAATAGGGTTTCAAAACCCAGGAAAAATGGAAGCTCTTATATCCGTTATTATTCAGCTATAAAAAGTTATAGAGGTAATCTTATATGTATTAAGAAAATACCAAAATTGATAAATAATTATTGATGATTATGGGGATTGAAATACAATTCATTCATCAATCGGTTCCATTTCAATGTTTCTGGCTTTGTTTAAAGGCAAATTTAAAACATATTTTAAAAAATTCACTCAACGTGTAAAAAAGTTATTTTTGCTTACCTTTTACATTCAATAATCTTTTTATTAATATATGCATACACATACTTCATTATAAGTGTAATTTACCCCCAAAACAAATGTCTATAAACAATCTTCTTATTTCAATAGTTGGTAGAAAGAATTATGTAATCAAGTTTTAGATATTTTCGTCATCTTACTTGTGTGCCTGAACCATAAGTCATATAATTTCAAAACTTGTAGTTTATGAAATTATACATATGTACATCCGATAATGTTATTCAAATACATGGGGTAAATTCACATTAGTCAGATTTATGTAACTAATTCTCGAAAAGTTTTTGTTTCAAGCCATGTTTTGCAACACCGTTGACGTTTCTTTTTCTGAATTTTATGTTACCAAATAGAAAATACCGTCTCCTGAAAATCTTGCTATATTGACATATGTGATTGTTCCCCTATCTTCCCATTTAGTCATTATAAGCTATGACAATAGAATTAAATGTTATATCACGGTATAATTGACATTAAATTCTTAACATTAAAAAAGTCTGTGCTTTTACAAATAATTTTGCTGTGTTCCATTTGTGTAAAATAGGTTAAACGTTATTGATTAATTCAGAGTAGATATGTGAAAGTTTTTACTCTCTGTGGAAATAATGTTGGAAGCTTTTCGAACAAAAATAGTCACATGAGGCTTTCCACATTTTCCTCAATAAATCGGCATTGAGAGGTTTCAGTCACGTGGATGCCTTACAAGCGATCTTACCTAACTATTAACACTAAGCAGCTGTCAAAACCTCAGTACGGGAGCGCGCGCATCTGTGGCGGTTGTGTGCCGACATTTTATTCGACGTGGCAACATTATTTTGCTGCATTCGATTTTCAATGTTGGAAAATGTCAAATTTTACCGCGGAGATTTTTTAATCATTTTTTTTTTACAAATATTTAAAGTTTATAACGATAAAATTCTAATTTTCTTTATTTTTACTTTGTAAAATAAATAATTTTGCTTCTATTGGAAAATAATAATTACATTTACAGCTTTACACAAAACTTTTATTCAATTAATCCGATTGTGATATACGGAACAAAAATGTTTATTTCCGTGATACTTAAACCAATTTATTGACAGTGTTCTCAATTTGAAAAGTAATGGAAACTGACCAAGTGCCGTATATCTTCGGTAGTTTTTCGCGGCGCAGACAATCGGAGGAACCAATTGCCGCCAAGCGTCGTTCGTTGGGGGCAGCAATAGCAGCGGTTGGGAGTGGCGCGGGCAGTGCAGTTGACAGCGGTGCGTGCAGTGGCGAGGGTAGCGGTGCGGGAAATTCTGATGAAAGATTTGCGTGTCCCTTGTGCAGGAGAGCTTACTCGGAGCCGAGGGTCTTGCCATGTCTTCACACTTTCTGCACGAGATGCCTTAAGAGGCTAAGACCTCCCGCCAACGAAGACGCCACAGCTCTACCTTGGAACGGGATCGATGACTCAGATGGTAAATTATTTATTTTAGCATATCTAATATGCATTTTTTTTTAATTATTCTAAACAGCTAATAGTAAAAATATATCACTTAACGTCAGATCTAAAATTCAAATGAAGGTTTGCCAACACCGACATTTTGAAACGGTTTCTCTTGGTCAAGGTTGCGCAACCTTTTTTTAGGGTGGGAGTCATTTTTTATTTGAATTTTTATGGCGATTAATTTCCAATCAGAATCAAATAAGAATTTCGTAAAAAATGTTTTGTGGTTTTTTGTACAATAAAAAATATTTAAAATTTAAAATACTGTTTAATATTTTTAGACTAATATAATTTGAGTATATGAAAATTGTAAAGTTTTCTAAAATTCCCAGTTGTAATTGGGATCGACTCGATTTTGCTTCACGATCGACCAGTTTCGCCCCTTTGCTCTTGATAATCATTCTTCTATCTCATATGCTAGAGAAAATTTTTTTAGTCAATAGCTAACTAGGACATGGGAAACACAATTCGATTATATTCTATAGTCAATCCAATGCAAAAACAATACAAAGTATGAAATGTGTCCACCTTAAAGCTCATACCAAGGTGATAGCGTGATTGATTTGAAGATTTAGAATAGATTTGGGACAAAGTCTTTTCACAAAACGTATGCCATCGCTCTTTTCTTCTACAGCAAAAACATTATATTCGGATATCTGTGAGATCTGGCACAATTTTGAAAGCACTAGGGCATAGGTTCCCAACCTTTTTCGGATGACGTCCCCTTTTCATAAAATCCATGTGACCCTCGACCCCCCATGCGATCCAAAAGCATACAAAAAATATATTTTTTTAGTTGACCGTATAAATTTGGGATAAAATATAGGTTGGGAGCCTATGCCCTAGGGCCTATTCAAATGCGATAATCTTTGAACGGTATTTTGATGTACTCATTGAATTTTTTCGATAGATACTTAGTTTTGCATTTTTTAAATAGCCTAAAATTTATATCTGGTCAAGAATCATAATTTAAAAACAACCAAGTAACGCAATATAACCGAATATATAGCTAATCAAATAATAAAATAACATTCAGACCATCGTTGCAACTGGTTGGTTAAGCGTCAGGTTAATTTTAATCAAGAATTTCATAATATTTATAAAAGCAGGATCTATAAATCGCAATGTTGATGGCAACATTTTATTCGGCGCGGTCTACTATTTGGTATATTAATTTACGACGTGTCATTGGTTAGATGAGGTGACAAAATCATACAATATTTATGATCGTTTGTATTATATTTCTGAAACGTGTTATACAATTTATGTATACGAATATTTCAATCGAAAATTAAGGATGTTACAATTATACGTAAATTTAAAATCTTATTGAAGCTTAGACGCGAAAAAAATCAATGAAAGAATATTGAAATTTTTATGAAAATATTAATTTCCAACGTTTACCATTGACTGATTATTTAAATAGGAAATAATATTTTGTCATTATCTTACTATATATATATATATATATATATATATATATAAATTTTGTGATCAGGATCGGTTTCGCTCAACAGCAGTGTTCAGTCGTGAATCGATAATACTCGCGATGAACAAACCCCGTCCTGATTATAAAAATATAAAATTGTGGAAAATGTTCTATTTGTGTTTCTACTATTTAAATACAATGTCTTTCCACCAAGAAGTGACAGTTAACACATTAAAAATGTTAAATGTATCAAGTAATCAAACACGTATTCTTGACAACATATCTCCTTTTTTAAATATTGGATTTAATCACTTTATCAATCTTAGGTATGTTGAATAATGAGGCAATGAAAACGAAATGTCTAAAAATTAAAATAAATATTCATTTGCACTATTGCCACACGTAATTTACTTGTATCGTTGAAAATCTACTGACCTGTTTGTTACAATATAGCGAATTTTATTCAACGCAGAAAAAAACTCGCAACGCAAATCCGATTATTGGAAAATAGATTTTCCCTGACGATGAGTAATGTAGAAGCCACATACATTTTATATTATTTACCAAAGACTGTTGTATGAGCGGCTTGTTATAGTTTTTATCGGTAGATATTCTACTTTTTGATTAGTGAAAGAAAATATTGAGAAGAAATTAATTGGGTCACATTGCAAAAAATAGCTGCCTTACATAGCCGTTGAGAAGTTTTTGTACGTTAGAGGAGAATAATTAAATAACATAGATTACGATAGCGTTATAAGAGCAAAAAACGTTGGACCATACATGAAGTTAATTACGGTAGAACCTCGATTATCCGGACTAATTGGGGATGAAGTTAGTCTGGATAAGGACAAATCCGGATGATCGAAAAAATCATAATTGACAAATAAATTATCGATTTCTAGCTAGATAGCTAGCTTTTTCGATGTTGCCAAATCGCGAATACTTTTAAGACATATTAGTCCAGAATTGTACTCTTTTTTTACTCTCAAACCACTTCATGGTGACATCTAAACTCTGAAAAGCAGAATTCAGAATGTGTATCCAATATCTCCTCCCTCATAATTCACTTCTTCGTCTTCTTGATCTTGTTTCTCTGCGGCAGATGTTTCTTTAATTATTTACTCATCATTCAAAACTTGGAATCCAAGATCGTTTGCATCACAACTTAACCATTCGGTTACAGCTTCTTCGTCGCATTCAACACATATTGAAATTTGTCTCATTCCTTCTGCAATATCTCCTATATCATTTTTTACTTCGTTACTGGGACTAGCTAACGGGTTTTTTTCAACAATTTTAAACGTTCAATGCGTTTCGAATTTGGACTATTACTGACCCATATTTTTCATCGGAGTTGTTATTGGAACCAATGCAACGATCAAAATGTCATCAAAAATCGGTGGACGCAATTCGTCACGTGCATATCAGAAAATTCGTAATATTTTTGTTTATTTTTATCAATCCGGATAGTCGTTAAATCTGGATAATCGAGGTTCTAGTGTAGAAATTCAATATATCTATTTCTCTTGAGATATTTCAAAATAAATCGTTAAACGTCTAATTGAAAACGACGAGCCATTCAATAATTTTATTTTTAATTCAAACAGTATTAGTTTTTTCGGAATTTCATTAAAAAAACTTAATAATCAAAACGCTTCACAATCAAAGTAATGTATTATATATCGATTCGTGGCATATGTAATATTTGATAAAAATAATTTTAGTGTCTTGCATACATGTGGATCCCAACGCATTTAATCAATTCAAAATAATCGTTAACTGAATTTATTTATAACTTTTAATGTTTTAACCGTCACTTACAGTTGGAAAGGCATGATATTTTAAATAATAAAAACGCATTTTTAGTACTATCAATCAATTTTTTATAGATATAATTATTGGCCGTATGTTTTAAAGATAAACATTAGTTCTGTCTTTGATTTTTATTTATTAATAACAGCATGTTCCAAATTAATTAACGGGGAAATAGTGATGTTCAAAATCGACCACTTCCCTTGCAATTTTTAATATCCGGTCCACATGTGATGATATAAAGTATGCGCTCTATTAGTCATAAAGATGTTCTCGCATTACTCAACATTTGTAAATAGACTAAAAAAAGGGAAAATCGGAATTCCTTCGTTGTATGCTTACCCGTGTGTATACATTTATGCTTCACACACTTCCTCGATTTAATATTATGAAAAACACTATAAACTAAATGTTATTATGTGTGTGTGTGACTTTGATAGCGTAAGTATAATATCTATCTATCTTATATCTATATATATAAAAATGAATGTCTGTCTGTCTGTCCTATATAAACTCCTACACCATTAATCCAATTGCGATAAAATTTTGTCGAATCATTGCTTAGACTACCGGGCAGACAGACAGGATACTCAGAATTTGATTTGATTACAAAAATTAATTGAATATTTACGAAAAACATGTTTTCATACAAGACTATTGTAATACAGAATGGCCATTTATGACAGATTATATCCATAGCAACGCCGAAAACAATGTTGACGCAAATCTGTCACATTCACTCACCTGTAGGTATTTTAAGTATGTACTTACGTAAGGTACTGAATATTTTGAAGCAAAATTCGATTTTTGAATAAAGTATTTCAATGTTGAATTTTTACCGACTTTTTTGTTTTAGTTTTATGTTGCATGACAGAACGAATTGAAATAAATATTACGTATAAATCGTGTGGGATATACAATAGAAAGAGTTTATTTTGAAATTCGACTTCGACTTCGGATAGTATTATATCAATCATTTTTTTTTATTTTTCAAAAGTGAATTTCAAAACGTAATGTTTACTGTGAAATCAGTTATGCCATCCAACGAAAAGCAATAAGTCACAGTACAACTCAAGCACGAAACAAAAGGGCGAAACAATGAGGTTGAAGTTGATAATCGTTGGATTGTACCGTATTCACAGCGTCTCTCGAAAACGTACAAAGCACACATCAACGTCGAGTATTGTAATTTAGTGAAATCCATCAAATACATTTGTAAATATGTCAACAAAGGAAGCGATATGGCAGTTTTTGGAGTGGAAAATTCAACTGCATCTATCGATGAAATCAACCAATATCAACTGGGACGCTACATTAGTAGCAATGAAGCAATATGGCGCATTTTATCATTTCCAATTCATGAACGGCATCCACCAGTTACTCGTTTGGCAGTTCACCTTGAAAATGGACGGCGAGTATACTTCACAACAGAAAATGCACGTGTAAGAGCATTGTCACCACAGCCAACAACGTTAACTGCATTTTTCTTATTGTGTAAGGATGATATGTTTGCAAAGACGCTACCTTACTCCGAAATGCCAACATTCTACAGATGGAATGCATCAGAAAAAAATTCAACGTCGCAAACAAGGTAAAGCAGTTGAAGGACATTACAATGTATATTCAACCGACGCATTAGGCCGTCTGTACACTGTTCAACCAAATAATGCAGAATGCGTTTACTTGCGATTACTGTTAATCAACATACGTGGACCGACATCCTTCCAAGAATCGAGAACGGTAAACGGTCGAAAATGTTTCATTTATTGTGAAGCTTGTCTCAGATTAAATCTTCTAGAAAACGATGCACATTGGGACACTTCACTCGCTGATTCATCGAATACTGCTGACCCACAACAAATACAT
Organism: Himalopsyche japonica; assembly: GCA_028555115.1. Classification (NCBI taxonomy): domain Eukaryota; kingdom Metazoa; phylum Arthropoda; class Insecta; order Trichoptera; family Rhyacophilidae; genus Himalopsyche; species Himalopsyche japonica. The sequence goes on from JAHFWJ010000821.1 coordinate 126,659, forward strand.
GCGTTATTTGCAGTTTTATTAACAATTTGCTTTCCATCCAATCCAAAAGATCTTTGGAAAAAATACAAAGGCTACATGAGTGAAGATATTTTACATAGTTTGCGTGAAACAATTCAAAATCCACACGTTCAATTTACACCAAACGTGTATAATGAGGCATTGCTATTGATTGAGGACATATGTTTAGTAATCGCTAACAAATCATTGGTACAATTGGGAATGGCTGCGCTGAATCGATATGAAACTGATCGTGATTTCCAACTAGAAACACGCTTTGATGTAGATGAATTGGGTAAATTTGTTCAAACGAATCTTCCGTAATTGGTTCCAAATCAACGTATAGTGTATGACACAATTATGGATGCAATTACAAGTCAAAGTGGTAGATTTTATTTCATAGATGCACCCGGAGGCACAGGTAAAACCTTCCTCATTTCACTCATTTTGGCAGCCACACGATCACGAAAAAACATTGCACTAGCAATCGCATCATCTGGAATTGCAGCAACTCTTTTGGATGGTGGCCAAACAGCGCATTCAGCACTGAAACTGCCATTGACTGCCGTCTGGTGATTTTCGACAAACTCTACCTCTTATATCACGTTCAACAATGGCCGATGAACTTAATGCATGTCTCAAATCATCCGTTTTATGGCGATACGTACATAGATTCACTTTGAAGACCAATATGCGTGTACAACAACATGATGCATCCATTGAACGTTTCGTAAAACAATTGTTGGATATAGGAAATGGGAAAATGGCAATAGAGGAATCCACACAATGTATCACATTGCCAGCGAATTTCTGTAAAATAACCGCAACCATAGACGAATTGATTCACAAAGTTTATCCAAATATTGCACACAATCATAAAAGTCATCAATGGCTCAGTGCACATGCTATATTAGCAGCCAAAACAAAGATATCAATGCAATCAATTTCAGCAGACTAAATGAAATACCAAGAGAAGCGATAACGTATAAGTCCATCGATACTATAACGGATCAAGACGAAGCCGTCAATTATCCAACAGAGTTCTTGAATTCACTTGATTTGTCAGGCATGCCGCCACATGTTTTAGCATTGAAAATTGGCGTCCCTATCATTCTTCTCCGAAACATAAATTCCTCATGACTTTGCAACGGTACCAGGCTTTCAGTAAGAAAAATTATGAATTATTGAAGCTACAATTTTAAACGGGAAATTCAAAGGAGAAGATGTACTGTTGCCACGCATCCCAATGATTCCGACAGATATGCCATTTGAATCTAAACGTCTGTAGTTTCCAGTGCGAGTCGCCTTTGCAATGACCATCAATAAGGCACAAAAACAGTCGTTACAAGTGTGTGGACTGAATTTAGAAAATCCATGCTTCTCACATGGACAACTGTATATGGCCTGCTCACGTGTTGGAAAACCTTCTGATTTATTTGTGTACGCACCAGATAGAAAAACAAAAAACATTGTGTATCCAAAAGCACTCCAATAAATAAAAACACATACGGCCGCAACTGTCAAATTTCAGTAAGAAAAACATAACCTAAGCTTATCGTTTCTAATTGGCTCCGGCCTCGCCTCAAGTCTGACTTATCCAACCGGAAGGCGAGAGGCTCCCGACGAGGCGATTCCATAAAGTCGCGGTTTCTTTTTTTGAGTGGCATTGCAACGCATGCAGGGTACACACTAGTACAATATAAAAATATCAATTCAAACTGATCTATTCGATTCTATATTTGAATTTACGATCAATATTACGTTATATTTTATTTTTGTAAAAACTTCCATATGTTCTGTTTTTTTTCTTTTGGTTCTATTTTCAAAAATTATGATTTTTTTGATTGAAATTTTTAATAAAAGTGTCCCCCTGATATACACAACGAAATCCGTTCTCAAATAAAAATTCATGCAGTACATACTTCTTCAATGAATTTTAAATATAGGTTCCATTTTTATTTAAGAAACGTGAGTAGGTCCGGATCTAGGGTAGGGCAAACGTAGTATTTAAACAGGGAGGCAGATTTGACGGGCGGCAAAAAATATTACTCTCATGAAAAGACAAAATTTTAAAAAATTTCACTATTTCTCTAGCAATTAACAAGCACTGTAACAAGACTATAGACTATTAAAAATCGAACAATATCGATGCCCTAAATCCATAATCCAAGCGTAAAGAAACTCTTTTAAAATAGTTTAGATCAGTTACTCACCTGATGAAAAAGAAATGTAATAATTATTTTGTATATTATTAAAATAATTTTTGCATTTTTTTTTAATAATTACACATATTATGGATTAAATATTTTTTCATAACGGCGAAAAAGCTAGATCTAGACGTGATCGTACTCTGAGCGTACCACTGTTGTCATTGTTAAAAAATAATTTATATATTTAACATATACCCTGATTGGCGTACCGATGAATAAAGTAAGTTTATTATTATACATTTCGACATGGAGTTATAAATAAATACATTGAATGTAAATTTAATCAGGAAGGGCCGTCTGTCTCTCAAGTATGCCGCCCTAATTTTTTTCGTCTAAGTTGCCTCACTTTGATTTAACCGCGAAAAAACAACAAACCTCGGCATCCACTAATAAAGAGTCTTGTATTTTTACAAGACGGAGTATTGTGCACTCTGTGGGCAGAGAATATCTTCGGAGAAAAGGCAGGTTAAGTTAGTTAGAATCTCTCCGTGATTCAGTCTATAAAAACATCAATCTCAGTTGAATAGGCCATGTGGAATATCTTACTTTAGATACTATGTTATTTAAATACCTGTAAAAATTTCATTACTCCGTAAAGCTATGAAGCAGAAATAAATAAAAAAGCCGCAGGTAAATCACGAAAAGATTCAATACACATTTCTCGGAGGTCTAATAAAAAATGTATTTTAAAATATTTTTTACAGTAAAAAGTATCTACGATAACAATATTTTTTTTAACTAAACTATGAATTTAAACACTTTCACTTATAACAAAGTAATTTACAAATATATTTTATAAATGGTTTGATTTTTTTTTCATTTTAAAATTAATTCTACTCAATTTTACTCAATTTTGTTAAAACTTAAATTTAATTTGCATTAACATTTTTTGGTTTTGCATTTTGTATCAATTCTCATTCCATACCTTTACTCTTTAAGTTACGGCAACAGAAAATTCCCACAACGCACTATTTTCCCATTTTTTTTATCCTGATAATAAAAAAAATATTTTGATTATCTTTTGTTAAACTACTGTATAATATAAAGTAATATTACCTTAAGTAATTAATTATGAGTAAAGAATTGTCGGTTTGATAAATTTTATTTTAATTTTTTTTTATTATTTTAATTCTCATAGCAGATAATCATCGTTACAAATTCATATCTGAGTAGATAAATTGGAGTCAATCGGAGGCGAAATCACGCAGAAAGTAGAATAGTAAAAATAGATATGATATCGCCCAAAATAGTGTAAATCTACAACTCCACTAATAAATATCATCGAAATAAGAGCAAAGCTTATATTTAAGAATGTACAGATTTGTTTGTTTATCGTGTTCACTAAAAAAACAACTTCCTCAGTAGGATCAACCGACACTTAACATATATGGTTCGATGCTTAACACACTGGATCAATGTTTTTGTTTCCTTCGTAAATATTTATTTCTCTGATTAAGCTATTGTTAAATTATAACCAGGGATTGCACTACCGTTATTACCGAAACCGTTATCACGTTTCTTCCGATTTATTTTACCGGTTCTGAATAAGCTTACTTACTTACCTGAAAATTTGATTTAGGGCTCTTATAGCACGGATTTATAAATTGTGACATATTTTTATACAATCCGGTTTATACAACACGGTTTAAGGTAAAAAGTTAAATTGAAATGAAATGTTGAATGAACCTACCAGAATTAATGAGTCGGAAAGTAGATGCAGCGAAGTAGCTACATGTTTCACTTGAATTGGCTAATAAATTAGACTTTTTTGATTGATAATGATCATGTCATGGAAAGGAGTTCGAAATTCAAAAGAGTAATAATATGTTGGAGTAAGTACAAAATATGTTGGAACTTTATAAGGAAGTATATTAAAATTAATACGCTAAAAGCAAACAATCGCTTATTAACGAATTTTTTAAGGCTTAAATCAGAAAAATTCAGAGTCCTCCGATGATGAAAACTCACAACCAATCTCGAAAAAGTGTAAAAAGTATAAAATTCTTATTTAGAAGTGATAGTGATGATGTTGTATGTAATGTTATATTATGTTACTAAAGTTTCTTTCAATTAATATCTAAATTTATATTTTATTTGAATTGTTACAACTTTGTACGATTCCACATTTTGTCACTAACAACCCGGGTCGTTAGTGGCAAAATGTGTGGAATCTTACAAAGTTGTAACAATTAAAATTTGTTATTGATATTCCACCAAGCACCTTCAATCGATAACATAAGAAATGTGTATTTGTTTATTTAAAAAAATTAAGTGCATAATTATAAACTATCTTATTTTTTTTTTTTTGAACGCAAACCTTAATTTTGTATGAACTTCAAACCTTGTATAACACGGATTTGTATTACGCGAGATTTTTATAGAACCATATTACCGCATTATACGAGGCCCAGGTGTATATAATTTATTATATCATTACATTAAAAAGTCTACTGCTTTTTTCATCTTAGTCGATACATCATGAAGTTTGATGACTAATTTTTCAGTTTCTATCAACGGAAAAGGCGAGGGTTCCGGTTCGCAGTCCGGTTCCGGTTCGGCTGGTTCCGGATACGAGAGCGAGCAGAGAGACACTTCGTCTGATGGAAGCTGGACCACCCACTACAACGGGGATAAAACGCCGAAGCAAAAGAGTCCTCGACACTATGGAGTGTACACAAAGAAGGTATAATATTTATTAACGACATGTTTTATGGTTTCTGCGAATTTATGGACGCGTATATCCTTAATATTATTAAGTGCAACACTTCCACTTTCAATTATTATTTCAGTTGTAAAATAAACTTGTAAACGAGAAAGTAGTAAAACAGTATCTGTAGACGGCACACATAAAAGCTGATTCCTATTTACTTGGCTTTAAAGTTTATTTATTATCAATGATTTCTTCACATAATTTCTTACAGAAATACATTTAATTTTAACTGTGACTTCAATACCTTCATTGGTCGTATTCTCAATTGCATCCTGGACACTATTAGATCCTGGTTCATAATACTTAACAATTTTACCTATACAATAATTATAATCGCAATTTCTTGCTACACAATTTCCCACAGGGCTATTAAATATGTACCGTTTACGAAAAAATGAATCCGAACTAAATAAAAGAGGGTCGCAAACGAAACACGAATTGAAAAAAATTCGTAATACTAGAAATGCATCGTTAAATAGCGAACGTTAAAAATCATGCCTGTTGATTGCTTGTGGCGTATAAGCGAATATATCTGGAGCAGTGTTCCCCAACCTTTTTACAATTGCAGATCGGTAAACAAAGAAAAATATCGCGGACCACTAATATTGAAATAAAAATTGTTCCTTACATAATATTTTTTAAATCTTATGACAGATGTATATAACTATAAGTAACAAATATACATATAACAGTCTGATACAAGTAAAATTTAACAAAAATCAAACTAATATAAAATCTGCTATTGTATCTTTGCTAATATATTATATATTCTTGGCTGCAGTCCTTTCTCTGACATTTACTAATAAGATTCTTGGTGTTGCATCACCCTATCAATTATTATTATTTAAAAATAACTAAAAATACAAGTAAACGTGCAGGCGAAAAATGCTATATTTAATATTTTTGCATTACGAATTTCTTGAATTTTGCCATATTGCGTACGGCCCAGCCGAAAGTCACTGCGGCCTGGACCCGACCGCTGACCACCGGTTGGAGAACATTGGTTTAGAGCAAATATGTTTCATAAATTTCTTCATCGAGATTATCGCAGCGCAGTTAAAATTTTGCAGTAAACATGTCACTCGCACCAGTAATTATATAACCACTCATACATATTATTCATATTCGGAAAAAAATAGTTCGGAAATTGACCCACTAAAATGACAGAAATGAAAAAATCTTCTCTAACATATAGCCGGGCGACTAATTTACTTTTTTCAATACCTTGTATAAATTCGAAAACAGAAGGTTCGATATACATGTTTAAATTTTTTAATGAATTAAAATTACTAATATATAAATTTGATCTGCATTTTTATAAAAAAAAATAATATTACATCATACCTCTCGAAGAAATAGTAATTGTCCACATTCAAAATTTTGTCCTCGATTATCAAATCCGCTTCTCAAAGTAATGATAAATAGCTGTTTGGTGTTCATATAAAATATTTCCGATATGTTTGTCTATACACTATATAGTTGGAAACGAATGATATCGACCAATATTATTGCTAATTCTAATAAAAAAATGTACAACACTTTATTTCAGATATCTGGTAAAGCTGTCCAGATCTTGGTATGTCCAACATGTTCAGCAGAGAGCCGATTACCAGCCGCGGGAATCCTGGCTCTTCCGCCGAACTTTGTCCTTCAGCACAGGATGTTCGTAGCAGCTCTCAATAGAGACACCTCGCGGTTGCTTTGTGATCTTTGCTCTTCCGATGTACCAGTGAGTCTAAAATATATATTAAAAAATACTCTATTTAAATTGATACACATAATACAGCAGACGTCTTCCGAAGATTACCACAGGACTAAATAAATTTACAATCAAAAATATTGTTTCCGTGCCAAATTTGTTAAGTAAGTCATTATGTGGCCAAAAGAATAACATTATTCACTCTCTTGGCTAACGCATGAATTCGTATCGAAAGGCCATTACATCAATTCCCGTAGTTATAATATATTATTTTAGCCATGGACATGAAGCTCTTCAATAACATTGATTGTGGGTACAAAATTAACATAATTATTTTTCGCAACATATTTACAAAATATAATGTATGTTAACATCAATCGTTTAATGCATAATTTCTCAACCTTTTTACATTCGCGGACCACCAAAAAGTCCAAAAATGTTTTGCGAACTTACAACATTGGAATAAAATATAAATATTTATGTAATTGATTTTTTAATCAAAATATTTAATTTTGAAATACAGTATGCTAATATAATAATATTTAAGTATACTAAATCAGCCAGTAACAAAAAAACATAATTTAAAAATACATAAATTCGATTATTTCGGCTCATCAAAAAAACTTCGCGGACCACTCAAAAATCTCCGCGGACCACCGGTTGAAAAACTATGGCTTAAAGAGTATGTAAGGAAGCCAAACAGCCCAGAAGAACTTGAAATCAAATCCGATTGTAAAAACTAAATAATATTTACATTAGTAATATAGAAACTTTAGAAATTGATTAAAATCTCAAATTAGTTTTAATTAAAGTGTTTTAACATTGTGTTAATAAAATATAAACTTTTAATTGTTGAAACTTTTTACGATTCCTCATGTTTTGTCACTATATTGAATGGAATTCTATCATACGCATGCAGCAATAGTGTGTAATCCGTGTGATGGAATGCCTGAAGATGCCGAAAGGCGAAACCCGGGTCGTTAGTGATTAAACATGTGAAATCGTATAAAGTTTCAACAATTCAAATTTGTCAAATCAATCACCTTCAGTCGATATTATACATTAATAAAATATGTTTAGCGAAATTATACGATTCATTAGCTTCGTATTTCCTTTTCTTGTTGACACACATTTTTTTAATATTTTCAGTTGATAATGCTCGCAATGGTCTAAAAAATATTTAATTATGGTATTAGTAATAAAAATTGTGTTTTTATTATATAAAAAAATCCTATTTCGCGTCAAAAAAATATTGAGCAGGTATTGTCTCCTGTGACCTTTTCTCGATAGTTTCAGTTTTCTTTTTATACATGCACTGTTTTACAATTAAAAATAGCTATGTGTAAATTCATTTCTATTATGTGGTTTGTAATATCAATCTTTGTATTGCAAAAATCGCTAACCACGCGATGTATTATGCACCACAACGAGGCCAAGTCGTAATGTTTTAATTTCTTTGTCCGATTTTATGCAAGCTTAAAATCTGACTTTTATTTATAACTTAACGATTCGACTTCTATAAAAAGCAAAGTAAACGATGCTTGAATTCTCAGTAATTCAAAGATTCACATACGAAATCAAAATTTCGGAAGTAAAAATATTTCAATGATGGATTTCTCGTGTGACGAAAAACAATTATTCTTAAGGGCCAAATACATCATATTAAGTTCGCGAATATATAAGATTTAGATTAAATTAATAATTTGCGTATCATTTATGATATCGACTGAAGGTGCTTGATGGAATTTAAATATCAAATTTGAATTGTTAAAACTTTGTACGATTCCACGTGTTTCGTCACTAACGAGCCGGGTTTCGCCTCTCGAAATCAATCATATGTCAGTTCTGTTGCATTGGTGTGATAAAATGCCTGACGATGTCAAAAGGTGAAACCCGATGGTTAGTGACAAAACATGTGGAACCGTACATAATTCAACAGTTCAAGTTTGCTTATTAATGAAAGGTATCTATAATAAAATATCACGAAATCCTAAACTGATATATACGAATCGTGCAAAATTAAATATTTTTAGTTTAGTGAATATTTTTTTGTTTTTTTAATGTTTTTTTATTTAATTTTTCTGATGAAGAATTTAAAAAAATGTTGGTGATAACCTTTTTTATTCTTATTGATTAAATTGGCATTTACTTGGTAAAACTCCAATATGACACGGTGAAAAAATAACGACGTATTTTAGTTCTACAAAATTTTATAAGATTTACTTGATAGCTGTTTCGGCTCACGCCTTCGCTAGAACTATATTTCTGACGAAGGGTGAACTTAAATAGCTATCAACTATATCTTATAACATTTCGTAGAACTAAAATACATTGCTTTTTTTTCACCGTGTTTTTGATTCTTTATTGAGTATTTATCGTTTTGTTATTATATGTTATTTCTTTTTATTTCAAGTTATAATTTATTATTTTCTACTAAAGCCTAGATGGTATTTTTATACTAATAGCTTGCTCAAAAGCTGTCGCCCAACTAATGCTATCGATAAATGGGCATACTAAATACTTTTTCAATGCGATGCAATGCATTATAAAAGATATTGAGAGGGCTGTATAGGTTTACGTTGTGCGTTTAGGCGATGTGGCACCCCGTAAAAAACACGTGTTCTTCAAACCGCAGTCAAAGTGTTACGACGTGTTGACATATGAGTTTAATCGTGCGTTTAACGGCTGCTTAAACGCGACTCTTTCGTAAAAATAATATCGAAAATAACCATTATGAATGCTAAATCTGTCGAATGTAGCGGATGCTGGGCATTATCATCGAGGTTAATTAAAAACGCGGTTTTTTCGCTCGCCTTTAACTTTGTTTATTCGAATAATCTGGCGCTAGCTTTTCGAATGTTGCAACTATTTAAATTTATATTTCTCCAACTTTTTTTCTTTTCCTGAAATTAATTTGTCATAAAACTTTTTTAAACATTAACAGATTTGTTTAATATCAGTACTCATCGAGCAACATTATTTTAGTTTATTAGTTCCGCAACTTATAAGTTATTTCCTAAAATACTATGTAATATGTTGACTATATGAAATTAAATATAATTAAGGAGAATTATTTGACATCTTATATACAAACATAAAATTTGTTCGAAAAAATCTTCTATACAATCTGGTTTTACTAAATATTTAAAGGTTTCAAAAAGTTACACTATAAAAGGAAATGCAATGCTAAGAGCTTATTTTATTACATATACAATTTCATGATAGGTTACTTCTATATAGATGAAAACGATATATACGACATATTTAAGTATAATACAGTAAAACCCCATTTAAATCAACGTTGGAACCATGTAATTTGAAGTAGTGTAATTGAGGGAGTGAATCTCATACAAAATTAGGGATTTTGTTTTTTTTTCGCGAAAAATGCGAAACTAAGATCAGTCTTAGTTTTGAAAAAAATATGTTTATATATATATGGATGAGATATTTAGTTACTAGGTGATTAAATGCATAGCGCTCGCAAAAACCGGCACACAAACAGTCACCTGGCTACGTGCATAGCCTGGCACATGTGGAATACACATACGCTAGCCACCATTTGACTGTATGCACCGCACAAACGGCCGTCTTGCTGTGTGTGCAGCCAGGCGATCGTGCAATTGGAGGATTTGCGGTGAATATTTCAATCCAGCGCGTAATTCAAAGAGACTACTTATACATATAGGAGCGTTTACAAATGGTAATCAGAGATGTATTATCCAATCCATTTAATTATAAAACATACACTTTAGTTTGTCCACGTTGAATAAGGAATTTTATCAATAATCACGGCGACACACAAAAGATCTCCGTGACTAAATAAAATTGAGAAACATTGTATAAATCATAAATTTGTATCTTTTTTACGTACAACATTTTGAAAGTTGGTTAAATGAAAGAATTTATGTAAATGTATTAATAAAATCTAATTCTATCTGTAAAAAAGAATACAATCCGAAATTTTAAAATGCCTATGAGGCGGTCGAAAATCACCGTTAAAACGAGAAAATGGACAAAAAAATAAACACGTACAAGAAAATGCTTTTAACTGATATCATAAACTTTCCCAACGCAATGATGACTCGACAAACAATATTTGTGAGGCAGAGTTCGTAAAAATATCTTTGGCAATTAAAATCTTTCAATAATGACGCTGGGAGTTTGCACAAAAAACCGGATGCATGTTTTATGTTATATCAAATAGTTTAAGTCTGCGTGCCGCAGTCTGAACTGAACACTTGAGAATGAATCACTCGATTATCTCAAGTAAATATATACGTCATGGGCTCTCAAACTGTGGCTCTTGGCTTCCATGTACATGTCGTCAATCGTATTGAATTTTATAATAAATAATGCATTTTGTTTTTATTATAAATCAACCCATAAATGTAAAAGAAAAATGATTGCAAACTATGTAAAAATACTTATAGTACCGTCGTCAAGAATACTTTACTTTACAAGTAATATTAAACTAATATAATAATTAATTTGTCGAAACACCTTTGATAACATACAACATATCTTCATACATATTTATTTGCTAATTGGTTTGGATCAAAGTTTTTACAGGAACTTTTTCAGTTGTAGAATATTGAAAGCTTTCGTGATATGACTTAATCAGACAACCGGATAAATCAAAACAGTGGAAAAACATAACACCGATAAACCGACACCCACAACATGAGAAAGGTGATAAATCAACACGAGAGAAAAAAACACATTAATTTTCAGTTTGATTAATTAATTGTGAATTTAATACATTTATACAAAACAATTTCAATGAAATAGTTTATGCAAAATGATAAATTAAGTTTATTATGAAGTAAATATGTATACTTATTTTTCAACTTAATAGGCCTATAGTTTAGGTCCCAAGGTATTTGAAATATACCCTCATCATGGAAAACGCTTAGAAGATATTTTTGAAACTTCTTTACTTGAAGGCTTATGGATATTAACCATGACTTTACTCAACTGTAGTTCCATACGGCATGATCACTTTCAAAAGTTTGATAATTTGAAGGGAAATGTACCTGAGCACATATTTCTTTTCACTTATATGAAGTCAAAATGAGAATTCTTCCATCCATAAGTGTCAGATTGTATGTTGCTGATACTTTTTTGAGAAATCCTGGGTATGAATTGTTTTTGACGTGACAACGTCTTATAAATCGATGATCGCCCGCTGCACGCACGAAAAAACATGACTCATTGTCCCGTTTGTCGCGTGCGAATAAAATATATCAATAAAAAATTGTAGATTTCATTTCACTCCTTCTTCGTATCCATACAAAATAATGATAATTCAAAAAAAATGATTCCATTTTATTCATAAAAGTATGCAATCATTTCATCAATGTTTTCTTATGACGTTGTCACGTTAAACTATCGTCCGTAAACCGACTTTACAGACAACCAATTTTTTCCTTTAAAGCAAACCGGTTTAATTTTCAATAGTATTGCTTCAGATGTCGACAGTGAGACTAGAGTGAGTTCTGACGATTTTTTTTTCAGTATATTTAACTAGATTTTGGCTTAGCTTTCTCGGTTGACTTTTTTGCAAATTTCCAATATAGCCTTTTATAAATTGTTTTTTTGCAAAAGCAATTAACTTATATGTCGTATGTTATATGTAACAAATGAATAAATTAATAAAATCAAAATTAATAAATAAATCACAATTGATCCCTTAATATATTTTATTAAATGTTATTCCAGGCGTCAACTCGTTGCACGACCTGTCTAATCAGCCTTTGCGGTGGATGCTGCGCAGCTCATCTGAGGCAGAGAGGAGCTTCAAGACACTCTGTGCTTCCTCTCGCTGATGCTACCCTCACTCTTCGAAGACAGCCTCTTTGTCCGAGGCATCCTGACAATGAACTAAAGCTTTTTTGTACAACGTGTTGCCAGGTAATCTTTATAAAACTATTTTTCCATATTCTTTGGCATGGTTAAGAAAAAGGAGAAATAAATGAAAAGAATGTCGAAATTATAATAAATATAAAATATATCTAGTAGATTCAAAGTTTAAATAAGCGTTCTGAAAGACAGTGATTTGTTAGTATGAAAGACACTACAATTATAAAGCTAAATAGAATAGATTTAAATTTGAATTGTTACAACTTTGTACGATTCCACCTGTTTTGTCACTAACGACCCAGATTTCGCCTTTCTGCATTGTCAGGCATTCTATCACACGGATGCAACAGAACCGACGTCAGTTCTGTTGCATCCGTCTGATAGAATGCCTAAAGGTGCCAAAAGGTGAAACCCGAGCTATTGACTTATGTTCATATGATATTTGTCAACTCATATACTATTGATACCGATAATTAATAATATTTTGCAGGTAATCTGCAGAGATTGTTGCCTGATGCTTCACAGTGGACATTCCTTTGATCCGGTTTCAAGAGCGGCCGAGTCCTACATTAGAAGTATCCGAGAAGCTGTTGACAGAGTTAAGCCGGTTGCTAGACAGACCACCACCGCCCTGGAGAAACTACAAAGTGCTGCCAAAAGAATTCAGGTCTATGTTAATTTTATCACATACATTCATTGTTTATTGATAGCAATACATACTTCAACTTTCAACATAGTTTTTTCATGACGTGAATTCAAAAATGCTTTTATTTTAGACATAAAAGTAATAGATTTTGAATTTATCCACACAGAAATACAGAAATAACAAAAGGAAAAAATTAAAGTAAAACTGAAAAATTTTGCTGCTGCAGTAATAGTCCAAGGATAAACTGATATCCAAATAGAAATCGTAATTTATTTTTAAGTTTGATTATATTTTTTCAGATAAAAAGTGGTGTAGTGCAAGATGAAGTGGAACAGTTCATAGACTCCTATATTAGAGCTGTCGAGGAACATAGACAAACATTACAGATGCAAGTAATGAAAGCGAGAGATGTAAAAATCCAAGCAATTACGACACAAAGACTAGAGCTAGAGAAGCGAGCAGAAAATGTCAACGATGCAGTGCAATTCGCTGAAGATATTCTCGCTGAGGGAACAGATGTGGAAGTCTTAAGCTTTGTAGGTCCTTTACTGAGGAGATTGGAGTGGTGCTCCAACACTGAAGGACTCTTTGACTCGAGGGTGTCTGAAAATCTGCAACTTATTAGAGAAGAAAAGATCTTACACTATGGTGGGGGCAACCACCAGTTGTATGGAATTGTGTCAACACAAAGCGTGGAACCACGATTTTGTGTTATCGATTTAGAAGGTAAGATATTTAATACCATAATCTTTATAAAACATACTTTCCAGTCAAGAACACCAAACGAAATTCTTACAATTATGAACAATATTTTAAATAATCACAAATTTTTGAAACGCTCATACTTTGGGTTAATCTTATTTTTTGACAATACATATTGGTATTTACTTTAGCACTCAGAGGAGCTCGTGTCCACAGAGCCCATGAGATAATTGTGGAGACGAGAGATACCTCTGACCAACCACTGTGTCGGGGTGGTGAATCTGTCCTCGGAGTACTGAGAAAGCCAAACTTTCGCCCTCGGCCGATCACCGTCCATGACAGGCGAGATGGCACTTATTTGCTATCATTTGTTCCCGATACTCCAGGAAATTTACAGCTTGCCGTTCTTGTCAATGGAAAATCTATCAAGGTATTTTGAACAGAAGTATATCCTGGTGAAATTACACTTTCCAGCTTTGACGAGTGCGTAAGCCGAAATATATACCTAATGAATATTGTAGAACTAAAATTCATTGCTATTTTTTCACCGTATTATAGTGGAGTTCTACCAAGTAAATGCCAATTCAATCAGTAATATATCAAGAAATTTACCGTTCTATAAAAATATAATCATTCAGAAAACTACTGTTTACTCTTAATGATCTTGTATTTACTATTAAATTGAAATAATTCATCAGTTCTGTTGCATCCGTGTGATAGAATGCCTGAAGATGCCAAAAGGCGAAACTCTGGTCGTTAGTGTTTTGTCACAATCGTACAAAATTGTAACAATTCAAATTTGATATTAAAATTCCATCAAGCACCTTCAGTCGATATCATAAATTATGAAATAATCTCTCAAAATAATTATGAAAAGAAAATTATCATTCTTTGGTTGTGAAAAAGTGGTTTTAACAATATTTCATGACTAGACTCAAACAGGATAATTTTTTTAAAACTTGTCTTATTAATAAATTACCAATAATTATTCCACATTTTCAACCTACTGTATCTATTTTACTTTGAGTTTTAAACTTCCAAATAATGTTTACAAATCAAAAAGTGAATTGATATTATAAGCCTCATTGAAATGTTTTTTTTTCAGGGAAGTCCTTTCCTGCTAACGGTACGGAGTATCAATCCTCACCATGGGAAATTTCACTGCTGCACTTTTTGCTCGAGTGGAGGTAGTAAGGATGCCGAGTGTGCGTGTGAAGGTCGAATGAGCGGGGGCTACAAAGGATGCGGACACGGTCACGATGGACATCCAGGATCCAGACATTGGTCATGCTGCGGTAACACTCAACAGCAATCTGAATGTCTTAGGGCTAACTCAGCTATTTACCAATTTTCTTTATAAGACATTGTAAGGATAGATAATCGTGATGTAAGGAATCGACCTCAGATATTGTCACCAGTCTGGCAGACATTTGTAAGTAACAAATTGATAGTTCTGAGTAAGCAATCAATTTCTCAATATTTTATATTCACACAATATTTACAAACACTGTTAATTAATTAAGGTAATTGGCTTGAAATTTAGGTTTTGCTGAATTATGTTGAATATAAAATTCTACTATAAAAATAAAACATACAAATTAATGTAAAATTTTTGCCAAATTATTATAACCAATGCATCTACTATGTTATTTTTAATTTTCACTTTATATATTCTATATGAGTTTGGTGACAATACTAATAACCCTTTAAATCGGGTTTTTTGTCTATTAAAATTATTTTTTGTTTTACTACACACAAAAGTATTTTTTTTTTCTCAATCTGGTAAGATTACTGCTAATTTTTTCAATCAATAAATATTTTTTTAGAATTATAAAACACATTCAAAACATTTAATGAAATAGTTCATCATCATTTTCAAATAATTATCCAATTTACCTCTCAATGTTTACTGTATTCATCTGTCAATGTGTGGTTCTCTATTGGTGTTAATTCCAGGAACCTCAATTGCTATGTGTGAGAAAAGATTTTAGCTAATAATTTATTTATATGTTTTAAGGTACCAACAGGTTTGTGATCAGATATTTACTACGACACAGCATAACTGACTTCTAAATGTTTGAAAACCCAAAAAAATACTTACTTTATAAAACTGCACATTATTGTCTATTAACATTCATGTGTTATCTATCCATCTACTTTCTACATTCCAATTCCATTCATTGTGAATTATCTGTTTCAATATGTAAATACATATAAACACAAACTGTCTGATTTATAAAAATTACTAATACTACATATGTTTTCACTATAACAATGATATCTACATTTGGAGCGTAAACAACAGAAAAATCTAAATAATTTGTACTCAAATGACATTACTTCACCCTCCTTACTTCTTTATTATCTATGGTTTATATTACTAATAAAGATACGAATTTAACCATGTTTCTACCGGTTTCATCAATTTTAAATCTTATTGAAAATTTTAATTTAAGCACACATCCTAGTGAAGATGATAGCTGTGTACTAATTGATAATGTAACATGTCAAGTATCCCTAAAATCATTGTATATATATATATTTTCACTTCTTGTGATTAAAACAGGTATGTTCCATCCTAAAGAATATGAAAAATCCAAATTTCTCAATGTATCAGGAGGTAACTGCACTTGATTACATGTCAAAACTCTGTATGTTTTCTTCTAAGATAGTCTTATAAATATCCATATTTACTGGCTAAAATATCAAAAATATTTATAATTACCTCCAACAAATCATTTTGTAAGGCGAGATCAGCTTATTAAATATTGAAAAATGCCAAAAAATTCAAGCTTCTTTATAATGTGATCACACCAAATTTTAGAATGTGAAGAATATGATCTAAAACTGTCAGTTTACGGATACACCATGATATCATTTGATTTGTATTATATCAGTGAGATTGTGTTATTCGAGGGATAATTTTATGTAAAGTAATAAAACAATTTGGCTAAAATAGAGTTTTTTAATATTCATTTGAAGGAACATATAATAAATCTGGCATTAAACAATTTTTAAAAAAATATTATATCAACACACAGAAAGAAGTTTATTACTTAAGTTTGGTCAAATAATTTCCAATGTAAAAACAAGTACAAATATAATTCATTCTCTACATGTGGAAAGTAATAAAAACACCAAAGATTGTTGAATAAATAATGTTGTCTTAAATTGAAAATATTTCGTTAACATATTAACAAAATAACTTCAATTCAAGACAAAACCGGTATACGAAATTTTCTTATTAATTAAAAACTTAGCTATATTTAATACAAAGTCATAATTTAAAAATATCATAATAAATAAACTTTTTGAAAGATAACTTTCAAAGAGGTAACATGATATAATCTTTCATTACCCATCTCATCTCCTGTATTCTTTATAACGGTGTCCCTTGACATCTGCGGGTGGGACACGTCAGAAAGTTTTATCACAGTTACACAGCGCGTGCACCAGAATTGAGGATGATATTATTTGTAACAAAGTATCAATTCTACGTTTTCTATTTAAATGTGAAAGAAGGAAGTACTTACTAAAAGGTTCATAGCATTATGATATTTCTACCATTAGAAACATAATAATGAGACGGTGCGGCTTACAAATGTGTCAAGTATAGGTATATGCTAGGTCAGTATTTTTTTCATATCAATTTTAAAAGCCTATTTAAAATGCAATGTAAAATCATACCAAGAGTTCACTTAAAAATGGTGCTGAAAATATAGAATAAGGTACTAACCCACAAAAAAACCTAAAATAGCATTTGTCAATCAACAACATAAATATAATGCAGCGCATAGTTCTTTGCCTTTTTTGAATTCTTCCATCTGTAATGTTCATAATGAAAATTTCAGATGGATCACAAATCATATCGGCATATGGCAATATTTACGCATTCCACAGAATTTATTATTAACTATTTTTATATTGCCACATAACCACCTACAATCAATCATTGAAGCAATAAATCAGTAATCAAAAGAGGCCATCTGTCAATTTAAGTGTTTCAACCATATAAAAGTGCAATAGTTTATGTTTGCTTTCAAATGTCACCTAAAAACATTTTGTGTGTTTAAAAGTGTTTTACTTCTGACTTCTTTAAAATACAGTTTGGCCCTTGAATACTAAATTATTACATATGCTGTGAAATAACATGGTTGCACATTTCAAAAAATTCAGTTAGTTCACAGTGAATTTTTATTCTTTACAATAATCTCAGGTGCAATATTATTATCGAAACCTTACTGTACTAAACAGTTCTACTATCACAATCAGTATAAAAAAATATTCAAGATTCGTAATTATAATATTAATCATACAAAAAGTATGTTATTACCCTGTGATTCAAAATTTTTGAATACTAATGAAAGAAAGTTAAAAAAAACATTATATTTAATTTATATATTCGGTAGTTTAAACATTCAACGGCTATGGTTCACAACTAATTAGGGATTTAGGAAATTAGGGATTTCAAATCAATACTGGGATTTGTATTGTACTGTAAATGTAAAAAGCTATGTTTCAAATACAACACTTTCTGATTAACTAAAATGTGTACCTTGGTTTAATACACATTTATTCAGTACCTAAATAATTAACCACTTCCCGGTCATTCACTCATATGTGCGAGATAAAAAACCGTACCGTTTTATATATGAGTGAATGAAAATTTACACTATTCCATGTATTCTTTCAACTAAAAACAGGATTTCAAGCCTCAGATTTTTTTTGTTTCAATTTCTTTAGAAATTTAAACTGTTGGTGAGAAAAAAAGATAATTTTGATAAATAACAGCCCTTACGGCTACAACTCTAAACTGTATAGCTCTAGGCTCTTGTAACGCATATACATACATCTTTTATTGTCTCTTTTTATCGAGTACGATTTCAGGTAAAGGATTCTTGAATCGAAAACATAAAAAGAACGATATTTTTTCGGTTCGGGCATAACTTTTTTTCATTCACTGCGCTACTTTTGAAAACCGGGGCATAATCGACATGGTTTTTTTGGCCAAATCGAAGACTGGAATAAAAAAAACTCAGTTCGGGGCCCTGGGATAAAGTTTAAAATAATTACTCATATAAAATATATTGAATTAAAAAAAATATGAATTTTTAGACCTCAAAGGGTTAAAAAGAATTTTGAAGATACTCTGACTACATACTTCAATATAAAACCAAAAAAGAAATCATTTTTCTTGGAATGATTTTCATAAAAGGAATTGACCGGGCGATTAATAAATGTATCACGGTCACTCTCCTCATATTGTGCAACAGCCGTAGACAGGAACAGACAATTTTGACAATTTATTTTATTATTAAATATAAAAGTATTAATTGCAACTGCACTAGTTTACTTAACATATGAAAGGGTTTACAATAACCATTATATTTTATGTTCATTATATAAAAAAAAAATATTGAAATGACAAGATCAATGCAATAGATAAAATGTAAAAATCTTTGACAATGGTTGCATGAATTATGGAGTAACAAAAAACATGTTTAAATTTTTAACCCTTTTCGGCACCCAAATTCCTTGCCTGTTTTTTTTCTGAGCCTTTTCAAATGATCGTATACCATTGTCTTTGGGGATCCAAGTTCATGTGACAATTCCTCAATTGTTTTGCACGGATCGGATTCTACCAACGAATTCAGGATGTCATCATCGATTTTTTTAGGTCTTCCACTTTTTGGTTCGTCCGTTAACTTCATATCACCACTTTTAAATTTTTTAAACCATCTAGAGCACTTTCGAAGCTTCACAATGTCCCCATAAACATCGCAAATGGTCTGCGTGGCTTCTTTGGATTTCAATCCCTTATCAAACAAAAACAGCATGATATGGCGCAAATGAGTTTCTTCGATTTCAGGCTTCTGCATTTTTATACAGCGGCAAAAAAATAAAAAAAACGTCAAAATAGAAAGAGTACTAACAAAGCTTGAAAATGATACCAACCACGACGTGCTAACTCAACGGCGACCGGTGACATACTGATGTTTAAGTACGCAAAAAAATAAAGGTCATTTCTTTCTGAACTACCTAATAAGAATTGATCACCAATCATTTTTACAAAGACGAGGAACTCATTTTAATAATTATATCAATTTTAATTTGAAAATCTAGTTATAGCCTACGAGAAGAATTAAATATAATAGACTTTCTTTATAAAAAATCTCTACCATAATATAACATATATCAGGCTTATATGCAAACCTCATATCTAGTACATTGTTTTGATTAAATACCCATCAGAAGCGTTGTGGATGAATGGGACATTGTTTCGGATTGCGGGCTGCAAGCTTGCCTGACACTCATTTCCCAAGTGTCCAACAGCTGGCTGAGGGAAAATTTCCTGGGTAGAGCGGCCAGTCGAGCACCTAGGGCTGCGCCAACTCTACGGAGGAAAGGTGTTGCTGCATAATCTGACGAAGGGGGCAGACAGGTCGGTGGAGAGTCTGGGTAGTCACGTGGTACGGACACTGACACGGGCGGAACACACGGAAGTCGCGAGTCTTCCAGTTGGGCCACCAGTCGAACTGCCCCACTGCCAGTTCCGACTTGTAAACCTTCTAGTGATACCTGCAACGGATTAATAAATTATATCAAAGACTACCTGAACCGTCCGCGCATTGCTGTGATATCAGAGTAAGGAAATTCAAGGAATCTCGCCATTGAGTTAGCACGTTGCGGTTGTTATCATTTTGAAGCTCTCTGTGTACTCTTCCCACTTCAACATGTTTATGAAAAGGGTATCAAGAAGTTGTTTATTTTGTGGAGGAAGATAATAGACAATGAGGGGAATAGACAATTATTTTTTAACAGAATATTATATAGTTTTTACAAAAATATTTTTTTTGTTACAGTAAAAAAAATGTCATTTCTTTTCATCTCACCTAATATATATATATATATATATATAACACGTGGATCAATAAGTCCCGGGACTGACACATAGATGGCGTTGCCAACAAAAGTTCCGTATGATTTTTCATAAGTACCAACCTTCAAAAGATACCTGTCAAAATTTCATGACATTCTGATGTTTGGTCCATGAGTTACAGTGATTTAAGTGACACTCGTCTTGATATTCTCAGAATAATGGATTCGAAACAATTTCGTATGTTGATTTATCATTGTTTTTTGATGAAAAAAAACACAGTGCAAGCTCAGCAATGGCTTGAAAAGTGCTACAGGGAATCTGCTCCATCAAAAACAACCATTTGTCGGTGGTATGCTGAGTTTAAACGTGGTCGTACAGACACTGAAGATGCTGAACGCTCTGGCCGGCCAAATGAGGCAATTACCCCGGAAATCATCAAAAAGTCCACCAAATCGTTTTCGAAAACCGTAAATTAAAATTGCGTGAGATAGCTGACACCTTAAAGATATCATACGGCAGTGTGTACACTATTTTGCATGAACATTTGTCTATGAGGAAGCTGTTGTCAAAGTGGGTGCCGCGTTTGCTCACAGTGGATCAAAAACAACAACGTGTCGTTGATTCTGAGCGCTGTTTGAAGCTGTTTCGCCGAAACAAACCGGATTTTTTGCGTCGGTATGTGACAATGGACGAAACCTGGATCCTTCACTACACTCCAAAGTCAAGCGGTCGTCAGCCGAGTGGACTGCAGTCGGTGAGAAGCGTTCAAAGCGGCCAAAAACGCAAATGTGGACCGGTAAGGTTATGGCCTCAGTATTTTGTGATGCTCATGGAGTTTTGTTCATCGACTACCTTGAAAAAGGTAAGACCATCAATAGCGAACGTTACATTGTCCAATTGATGCGTTTGAAGAACGAAATCGGTGAGAAACGGCTCCAAATGAAAAAGAAGAAAGTGCTCTTTCACCAATCGCATTGTCTTGCGCCGTGTCACAAGTCGCTCGCTACAATGGCGAAATTGCATGAATTGGGCTTTGAATTGCTTCCACACCCACCATATTCACCGGATCTGGCCCCCAGCGACTACTACCTGTTTGCAGACCTCAAAAAAATGCTCCAAGGAAAGAGATTCTACTCCAACGAGGAAGTCATCGCCGAAACGAACGCTTATTTCGAGGCCAAAGATAAATCGTTCTACAAGAAAGGTATTGAAATGTTAGAGAAGCGCTGGACTGATTGTGTTGCTCTTGAAGGAGACTATGTTGATGAATAAAGTCGAATTTTGCCAAAAAAACGTGTTTTTCTTAGTTAGTCCCGGGACTTATCGATCCAAGTGTTATATATAGATTAAAATGAACAAGAAATATAGTTCCAAAAGTGAATTTTTCTATAGTTGTGGGATTAATCCAATAGAAGAAGCTTTAATACCTTAAACCTGCTATCTAATCGGGCTATTTCTCCTTGCAGCACATCTGGTATATCAGGATTAGGCTCATCAATCTTTGTCTTTTTTAAAGGTGGTGGCATATTTCTGCAATAATTATTAATAATAAAAAGATAGTAAAGTCACTCAGAACAAATAAATAAATATTTCAGAAATATTTTCACATGACTAGAGGTCAAAATGCTAAATAAAAATGATACAAGAATACGGAAAGAGACGTTTACCTTATTTCAGGACCAAACAATGCTTCCACGCATGGTCCAAATGTTCTTTTCAATGTATGATTAGCAACAGGGGACTGTAAAGCGTTATTCACAACTTCTAGAAGAGGACAAAATATTTGGTGTTCCTAAAACAAACAAAATATGTAGTTTACATTTAAACTGAAAGTATTTGATTACACAAGTAAAAGACCACTATGAAAAACAAAACTGTCCTAAGTGAGTTGTGTATTAAATGAAGGGTGGGTGTGGTTACCTTTGGTTGTAGGTGTAGCGGATTGGACTGTGAATGAAGAGACATTCCTTCACTTCTTTTGAAATCCAATTTTTCTAATACCACCTCACACTTCAGAAGAGTTTCTAAAGGCATTCGTTTCGAAGGGTGTGATATTATGTCCAAAAAGTTTTTCATCTTCGTTAGCTTATCCACATCTGAAATATTTTATGTAAGATATTAAACATAAGCTAGAAAAAAAATTTACAATGTATAATAGTTCTATACCGATATTTGATCATTATTGAAGAAGTGGAGATTAGAAAATCTACTGAGGGTGCTTGATAGAATTTTGATATAAAATTTGTATATTTCCATGATTTTAAACAACAATATGGGTTTTGCAATGTTTATTCAATGACTCACTCTCTCCATCGGTGATCATTCTGGTTATCATTCTACGCAAGGGCTCAATGTATTTAGAGAGTTGTCGCACTTTTTCTCTGTAAGTATTCTCATCACTGCCTGTTCCTCCACCCAGAGGAGACGGAGCTGCTCCAGCGCCGAGTGGAGTATTCAATGAAGATGATGGGCTGGGAGCCATTGTACCAGATCTGAAATCAGCTTGACGTTATATAATAATACATCAGGAAGCTCTATGCTTTTTTCATCATTATTACTATAATATAATGCAGAAAGCGTAGTGATAAACTAAACAGACAGACGCAATAATTAGTAAGTTTCATTTTGGCTCAATGAGCAAAGTTAACCCAATCGGCGCGACAGTTTTTCATACAAACAAAATCTGTCCACGTTGCTATTTTTCAAAATGTTCTCTTTCCACATAGAGCTATAAATACACCAATAAAAAATAATTGGGATGGCTTTTATGGAAGCTAGATGCATTAGAAATGTTTCACAACATTAAAAAACACAAAGAAATTTCCTATGTTGTCACAATCACCTTAACGAATATATCCCTAACAAATAACTAACTCGTAAATTGTCATTACCGTGACATAACGAGGCA
The DNA here is from genome assembly GCA_028555115.1 of Himalopsyche japonica. NCBI lineage: Eukaryota > Metazoa > Arthropoda > Insecta > Trichoptera > Rhyacophilidae > Himalopsyche > Himalopsyche japonica. The sequence goes on from JAHFWJ010000821.1 coordinate 150,270, forward strand.
ACCAATCAAACTCAAATGAACAAGCGCCATTAGTCACGTGTCATGGAGTGTCAAATTGAAATGCCACGAGATTGGTGCAAAGTTCAGTGCGAAGTTAGACGCGAGTTTAGCATGCAGTTTCAAACTGATTTGGCGGGATTGGAATAAATTTGAAGGGTTCGAAAAATCGATGTTTTAAGCATTTAAACCTAGTACTTTTGAGAATTTTATGGAGGTGGTAGTATCAGGACGATTTGGGCGATATTTTAAAACCAAAATCAATCCTATATGCAAAAGGTTGCCTGCGTTACCGACGTTTGAATGTTCACGTCCCAACATCTGGGGCGCTCACGCACAGGCCTTGCACATTGCCGTCCCATACGTTAGGGCGTTTGCGTGGAAGAGATAAAAAATATTTATATATCACCTGTGCTGTTGCATGAGTTGTTGAGGATGCATTTGTTGTTGCTGTGGATGATGGGAAGAAGGTGAAGGAGCAAGAGCTGGACTTCCTCCTCCTCCGCTGCTGACACCCACACCGACTCCACCTCCCAATCCACCACTACCGACGGACATAGGCGAAGCCATAGGTCCACCCATTAAGCCTTAACAATATAAAATGATAATTAGTTTTTTTATTTTTGTAATTGAATATTTACCTTATTTAAATACTTTTAACATATTAAAATTTGAAGCTCCACAGGAAGAAAACAAACAAATCCGATGTTGCCTTCATTAAAACTTGCCTTTTAATTGTACAAAAATAACAAGAAAAATTATGCAAAAAAACAACACTCGAATCAAAGGTTACTTTTCTTAAAAAGTAAATTCTGTGAATATCTCTCTATATAAACACAAAAAAGTTTATATGCATGGAGATTTCGCAACGACACATGTGAGTTTCACAACTACTGCGTGCTATGCAATTGGATATTCGCATAAGTCACAAGTGAACAACGAAGAGCTCATTTATTGAATTAAAATTATTTTCTTTTATCTATAAATGTGTTAATTTTTTAATTAATTGCCTTCAGGTTAAAATTAATGGTGTATTGGGTAGAAAATCTAGAACTTAACAAAGATTTTTTAGTAAATGAAATAAATACCCATCGATGCAGGACTAGGTCCTCCCATTCCAGCAGGTGATGGGGCAGAAGGTGAAGGGCTCTGTCGAAGAAATTGTCCTCCTCCGCCTCCCCCTCTGCCACCGGCACTTTGAAATCCTCCGCCTACTCCCCCAGCGGAACCCATCATTCCCGACATCCCATCACCACTTTTGCGTTGCTGTTGTTGTTGCTGATGTTGCTGCTGCTGTTGTTGTTGCTGCTGTTGTTGTTGTTGCTGTTGTTGCTGTTGCTGCTGTTGTTGCTGTTGCTGCTGCTGCTGCTGCTGCTGCTGCTGCTGCTGTTGTTGTTGCTGTTGTTGCTGCTGTTGTTGCAAGTGAAGCATGTTCATTTGACTACCTCCCATATTACCTATAAATATAACCATTTTCAGCCATCAGTAACGTAGTTAACTACTTCTTTTTTTTAATTTTTGTTATAATAATTGCAACATGTCAATTTCAACATTTTAATATCTTCTTTTTTTCATCAAAATGATATTTTTACATTCAATAAAATCGTGCAGTGTCTTATTATGAGTATTAAAAATTTAAGTACATGTGAAAATTACTGATAAAAATAATTTAAACTATAAATATGGCATTAATTTATGTGGCGTTCCATCAGAATGCAAGATGCAGGAAAAGTTAACTAATTGCAACAGAAAATAAAAAAATCTTACTCATCTGTCCAACCATTTGATTGGGCCCCACCATCTGGCCTGACATATTGGGAGTCATTTGATTTTGCGCCATCTGCCCTCCCATAGGATTATTCCCACCCATCTGGTTGTTCATTGAATTTTGAGTTTGCATATTTGGATTATTCATCTGCCCTTGCATTCCCCCTGCAGCCAGCTGATTCGCCAGCTGATTCATCATCTGTCCGGCAATCTGATTGGAGTTCATCTGCCCGGGACCCATCGGATTTTGATTAGGCACCATTCCCATTCCAGGACCCATCTTATTTTGAAGATGCTGCCTTGCGCTGAGTAACAGAGTCCCACCTAGCAAAGGAGTTTGCTGTTGGACACCCTGTTGCCCCATAGGCCCCTGTTGCCCCATTTGATTTTGCATGCCACTCATTTGATTTCCAGGACCCATATTGCCTTGAGGAACTTGCATTTGTCCTTGAGGACCCATATTATTATTCCTGGATCCCTGACTGGCTAAATTCTGCAGAGCGTTGATGGGGTCGGTTGGAGCTCCTTGATTACCTCCGGGTCCAGCTTGATTTCCGTTTCCACCTTGATTAGGATTGGGTACTCCACCAGGGTTTTCTTGACTTCCACCGGGACCACCTGGCAAGCCTGCTAAGCCTTGTGGTGTTCCTGGACCTCCTGCCATTGCTCCCTTTTTCGTATCTGTATTGATAAAATAAATACATCATTAGAAATTCAATGAGTGTTTGCCATAGAACATTAGCAGTCCTGTAGTTTGCAAGTACAATCGCCGTTATATCTACGTCAGATGGTCTTTTTTAAATGAACCTTTGGCACTCTACAACATTATAATAATAATCAATTGAGGGTGTTACTTTGGTGGTGCCTGAAAAATTAAGAGGCGGCACATTATGCAATGAATTAAAATTAAAATCCTAATTATGACAATTAATATAAAAAAATATTTTGACTAGCAACCATAGCTATGGAGCTCAACTTATCAGAGGAAGTGTCACCTCTACCACAGCATACGTTTTTTGAAATTTCATTCGCTATTTGCAAACCAATGGAATTATCCTAGGGCAACATTACTGAAATGGTATAATATAATATATGGTATAATATATAGGTATGGTATAATATAATGGTATATAAGAATACTTTATTGCATTTATCTCAAGAACCATTATTGAAAATTGATAAATGACAACCAATTTCAACCTTTTTTTTATAACACTGAGATCAATGATGATTGCCACCCTATTAAATGGATCACAGCCTATGCAAGTAAAAAGTATTATTTTAACCATTGATTAGTCATATTTTCCAATGCCATCATTCCATTTTTTACTAGTTTGAGAAATACGATATTTATGATTAACTCACTAATATCCCGGACGTGTAGAATTAGTCTTGCAACCATACTAAGGTATTCCTCTTTCGATTTTGCCTTTTGGAAGACATGATTTTCCATCTCTATGCTATTCCGGGATGTTGGCATCCCGGATCTCTGGATGGACTCATCTCTGAAATAGAAAAAAAAAATACTCGTTCATTAGGCTTTCAGAAATGTGCAGTATAAAATACCATCACTTCCTTATGTGACTTTTAGCGACTAGACAAAAAAAAGTCACACCTGTTTTCAGATTTATTTTATTGACAATCAATTAAAGACAAATTTATTTGAGCTGTTTTTTTTCGTATTATTATTTCAGCAGTAAAATACTCATCTTCTCAGTCCAGGTATCAGATACGGAATCATCAAATGCTGTAACTCGTTATTGTGTCCTCGATATCGCAATAATTCGAATAATTTGCACATCGCTTTATGAAATGACCGGTAACGCGGAGGTTATAAAAATGTCTGTATTACCTAAATAAATACAGACCCGACGGATCCAACCAGTAGCAAGCCAGAGCGGTGATACAGATTAAGAATACCAATAACAATACGAAATCGAACAGTAAAGACAATATAGATAGATATATTGACATGTATAGGTTATCTGGAAATCAATGGGATAAATATTTTGAATGGTCGAACATACATTTTAGATACCACGCTCTGCCTAAAATTCGGTGTCCGCCAAGATCCGTCTTCTAATCCAATATTGAACGGTTTCAATTCGCTCATCTCGATAACGACGTCACTAACTGATAAAGACACTCAACAACTCGGAGAATACAAAGTATTTTGTTATTTTATTAGCAAGTCTTGGAGACAGAAACGATAGATGTCAATACAAACATTTTTTTATCAACGAAGCACTTGGCTACAACCTGCGACAGCAGTCTAAACTTGTAATTTTACTTGTCTATGTTGATGCTTGCTGCCAACCAATAATGAGAAAAAATATATATATGCTATATATACGTATGTAACCAGTTTAATAATTCTTCTAGTAGTAGATTGAAAAATATGTTGAACTTAATACTGTATTATCAAACAAATTGTAACGAGATATGAGCCTGATAACACAAACAAAAAATATACAAATATTTTTAAAAAATTTCTTCGAATTGATCAACTATTTAAATTATTGAAATTTACTGAAATTGAAATATTTATATGAAGCTTAAGAAATATTTTTTTGCGCATACTGGGTAGTAAAGAAAATTGTTTTAACATATAAAAAAATAGCTTGAAAGTTTAACGCTGTATATTGTATAAAAATAATTTTAATTACTATTAAATTATATATATAATTGAGAAGTTGCATTATATATTTCAGTTCAAAGCAAGTTCTTTGATGGTTACTTTAAATGTTTAATCCGCAATTTATAAACTGAAAAAATACATTAACATTTTATATTATATATACTGACAATTACACATAAAATTCTTTTGACAAATGATATCTGATTAGATGAGTTATTAAATAAATATGAATCTCAAAGAATCTACATTTATTTATTGTATTAATATATGTATATTAATCTACAGTTTGCCTTTAATTAGAGGGGAGATTAAAAACTACAAGCATATTACGATGATGTAAGTTTGACGTTACTCTATTAGCAATTAGCATTTTCAGAGACATCTTTACACACTCTCAATTATTGCTTGGTTTCAATCGTCTGTCCGAAAAAGCTTAATATGAATAGTATATGTATTTAACTATATTATTAAGTCTACTATTGTCTATGTTTAAATTGACATAAAAAGTGATTATCTACATAAAAAGTAAAATTGTCTATGTAAAATGGGCTACAGTTGCTAGTTTACTACCATAGACATTTATTTACTAGCTATCGCCAGTGTTGTGATATTCGTGCTATTGTAATTTATTGAAACTTATAACCAAAAATTATATATACCAGCTGAATAAATTGCTTCGTAGAAGTCAATTGCACTATCAATTTGTTTTTTTTTTGAATTTGGTATATTTTTGTCTTAATTACAGGCGGTCGGAAACTTTGAGGTTATTTTAATACTAGATATTCTTGACAATTACAAAATTACAATTATAGTATTACTGAAAAACAATTTGATTTAAAATTCATTATATTTTGATTGAACATTGATAAATATTCTTGATAATATGCTACGTTACTATATAAGAAAAAATACACGAATGTGAGACATTCCTTATTTTTATTATCTTCATGAATTTAGGTGATTGAGCAATGGAATCAACTATTGTGCGTGTAAAAAGACGTTTGGAAGAAAGCCCATTAGAAGCATTAGTTCTTCATTGCAAGAAGTTTCGGAAAGATGAGGGAAATGAACTTTTACCTTCTGTTTTTGTATTTTCTGGAACTGTGTCCGAACAGGTAAGAACTTTCTTATCATGCATTATAAGTTGTAACATAATATATTCAATCAAATAATTGGTTAGTTTGAACAAAAATTTTCGATTATTATAGTTCATCATACCTTAAAATATTATATTTAATTCAATACTTCGCCATTTCCTCTAATGCATGGAAAATTTAGGCAGATATGTTGTACAACATATTATACCACAATTTCTCCTCGAAAAGTTATCCTATGCTACCAAAGCATCATTATTCTTTAAGAAAATTGCCGCCTGCTAAGCCAATTGCTGGCCAAGGTTGGTCTTTTTCTTCCATTGTTCGTTTAAGCTGTTATTATTAAGAACACACTTAATAATGGTTTGACTTATCAGTAGAAGTTCATAATTAATAATTTATTTATTTCAGGATTCAAATTCACCACATATTAAAAAAGAATGGCTTCAAACTAATGATGTAGAGCGCTCATTGAAAACGACAAAAAATGTGTCAGATATAATCAGTAAGCTCACGGAAGATCATAATGTTTCTGTAAAAACTAATCGATTGAAAGTAATCAATTACAGCAGAGGCCTTTCTCTCTGTCCTGACGATGTTGATCCCGGAAGTGAAAAGACTTACACGGATTATACTCTGCTTGATTTGCATCATTCCAAAGAAGATGGTGAAAGATCCGCAGTAAATGTTGAGGAGAAGTTTGCATATGACTTGTATCTGTCGCAGCAGAGAGATTTTGATGTTAAAATGTTAGATGACATTGTTAGGTATGATAAGAAAGCTAATATTATTATCATTTTGTACTATTGTATGTTTTCATTATTTACTAAAACATCCTTTATATTCTAATAATATTATTGAAAACATTGCTTTACTATCAAGATGCATTCATCGTGATACGGTATATCATCACCCCATAAGTAAAAATGAGCTTTAAAATTTTTAATGCAGTTTCTTTACATTATAGGCAGATAATCATTTGTAAAACAGAACATGAAATTGCAATTGATTGCAGAAAAGGTCATGTGAGGCAATTTTCTTTTTTATTCCTCAATATTATGAGATTGGAAGCATTTAAAACTTTCTTTTCTCTCAAAACTAATTGTTACACAAGTGCTGTTTTGATTTTAGGCTGATGATATAAGTAGATATGTATGTATATTTTATTTTTTCAAATTTATCATCAGTCACGAGAAATTTAAATTTCCTACTATGGAATATCAACACAATAAATTTCAAACATTGTGGCTATATCATATTGCCTGTTCTCTGAGTGTTGCAATAATTTAAACAGACAATTCATACAGGTGCGCTGATTCCATGCAAATTTCACCATAAACATTCAAACAGAATTATACCCTAGAAATGAAATTTCAATGTCAATGATTTTTTAGGATCGATCCTTTTAGTGCAGACTTGCTTATGCCATTCAGAGATAACGGTAATAAGTCTTCAGATGATGAAGAACAGGATGATGATTCAAATGATGAAAATAATTGGCGCAATGATTATCCGGATACGGATAATGATGGAGATAGTATCAACGAAGATGATATGGCAAATGCAATGCGAAGAATGTCCTTAAGTAAGTTTCGTTTTTTAGCTCTATGGACCTCGATTGCTGATAGATTGGCACTCAGGGGACCAAAGTATAAGTTATATAATTTTATTTAAAAGTTATGTTTGGTCTTCCGTATTAGCAAACATTAATATACTAAAACTTTTATTTGTGGAATATTACTTATCGCAATTTTTCAAGTGATATAAAGGCTCATAAAAAGATGGAGGTTTCTTATACAATTTATTTGTGAAGTATTTTCCAATTTAACCGTTTTAGTGCTAAGCAATTTTGGCAAAAATAAATGAAAATTGCTATACACATATTGATTAATTTAGAGGAAAAAATAATGGTGTCAAATAAAACACTCTAACTTAGACAAATATCAATCAATTTTATTAATTATTTTTGCATTATAAAGATAAAATGTTTATTGTTTATTAATGTTTATTAAACATAAAGTGATATCAATATTATTGTATTTTATTTCTTTTAGAAAATAAAAAATCAAAAAAAAATAGCTCAACAATTATGTTTTGCCGCACAAATAGCTACTAATAACTACTAATTGTTGGCCTTCTCGTTATTCCCATTTCGAGTATGACAGCAATAAAGGCTTTCATTTCGTATATTGTTGTCGGCGTCCACTTTTTTGCTCGAGAATTATCCGATACAGTGTGCGAGGCCAAAAACTGTGCAGCATATCGATTTGTTTCCCTTACGATGGTTTCGAGCAGTGATATTTTAAAATAATATAAAAAACGATAAAAGTTATTTTTAAATGTATAAGAATGCACTCTCATTACAAATTACGCGCGAGGTTAGCGTACGTGCACTCCCGCGGAGCACCGAAAACACACTGAAACTCGCAGCGCTTTTGCGCTGCGCCGCAATTTTCGATACAAACGATCGCAGCGCTTTTGCGCCGCGTAGCATTCTAACGGTTAATGATATTTTTTCTTTAATTTTCAATTTGAATATATTCTTTTACAGTCTCTCAACTATAATTGAGAGACTGTAAATACTACGGCTTTGATTAAGTCATGTACTCCAAACATCATATTTTCTTTAACCTGATCCATGCGGCTGTTTTTCAAAGAAATTAAATCTGTCCGCGGTGCTATTTTTCGAAATGTTTTCCTTCTTTGTAGAGTTATAATTGGGTTGGATATAATGGAAGCCAGATGCATATGGATGTTGTTGCAATCACTTCAACAAATATATCCCTAACAAACAACTCAATCATAAATGCCGCTATTGCAGTGACAAATCAGAGCTTCTGCCCACTCATTGGGGACTTGACAAGTGGATTAGTGTAGTTTTAAGTTGCAAATCATTATTCACAAAATTTCTTTCAATGAGTGGTAAATTTATAGCATAGACTTAAACATAGACGCAATTAGCGAAATTACAATATTGGTACCTAAAATGAATTAAAATAAAAAATTTCTTTAATCCTTTTTCTTTGAATGTCTGTAAGCATACCATCCACGCCCTGGTCGCTGTTTTGTTTCACTGATTCATCTTCTGATAAATCATAATGGGAGTCTAATTTTTTCCCATTGGAAATCAATGCTTTATCAACTCACACAATTGAGATTTTTTAAAAATTACAAAATTAGCATCACTAAAACTACTGAAACTCATAACATATAAATTTTCAACAGTAGTGCCACCTATATGTCATTTTATGAATTTATTGAATGATGTGTTATATAGAATATTTATTTAAAACCAAATATTAAATAGAATCCACCAATATATGGAAACAAATCACAATCAATAAAATTTACACTAAATATAGTTGTCTAATTATATATATGAGATTATTCATCCATACAGACCTTGCAATGTTTTACAGTACCACTGACACAAACATTATTGTGTAACTTCAGTTTTTTTTTGTTCAACAGGTGATTTATCGACAGAAGATGAATATGATCAGATGGATGATGGAATGTTGAAAACATTAAATAAAAATGCAGCCCAGTACGGATTATCATTCCGCTTGCAGACAAAAACTAGGAATAAAGTCATCGACGGAAAACCTAGTTTAATACATTATCACAATGATGTAGATGATACGGACGATTCATACAACACCAACGAATCTGGAAGTGAATGCAGTGAATCGAACAGTAATGAAATGGTGGACTCCTATGACGATTGAGCTCCATTGAAATTTATTCCAAGCGCAAAAAGATGGTTAATTATGTAAATAACACTAGTATAACAGTAATTTTTGGTTACCAAATATATAAAAATAAGAAATGTTTAAGTATCAAATGCTACAGGTTCATGAATACTTATATTTTTTATATTATTTTTATACAACCAATTACGAAAGAGATTTTTACAAAAGCCAAAGGTGCCTGTGATGATTTAATACCTTGTGTATCTTACCCATATGAACCCCAAAATGGGTTCAACTAGATAGAGTTGACCTACTACTAGTCCTTTTTTCATATGGTCATTAAAAGCCAACCGCTATCAAACTATTTGTAATAACATAAATGTTAAAAAGCTGAAATATATTTTATTTGCTTCACATTAATAGTGGTACATATGAGGATACCCAAAAGATAGTTTGTATTTAAAAAATAAAACATTTTTTATTTGTAAAATATTTATTAACATTATTAACCTTTAAACGCCCAGCGGTCCCGTATGGGATCGGTGATTATGGTGCATTTCGCTATCGAGTTACACTGATTTATGAAAATAGTATTCAAAATATTAATATTAGCTTATATAAATAATGTCTTTGAGATACCGTTCAATAATTTTATTTTCGGTTCCAAAAAATATTTTTATTAACATGTGTTACAATATTGGCTCTTGGTATGTGCGTTGTTATTTTAGGCGAACCATAATAAATCAGCTTAATCTACACTATTCACTACATTTTGATGGGGAAACAGATTTTTTTCACACAATACATAGAATATTTTTTCTTTGAGGCAGTGGCTCCCAATCTGAGTGGGCGAACCCCTCAGAGATGTTTTTATTCTTTTACTTTAACGCGTAATTATATAAAATGTTAAAAATTACATATAAAGCTTTTGTAAATTATAAACAATCTTTTATTTTGATAATGTTTCTTATTATACCCAAATATAATGAATAGATTTAGAGATATAATTATTTTTAGAACAATTGCGGGTCGCGTGAATATTTCACAAAAAAATGCTTGGGCGGTTAAAGGTTAAACAAAATTTTCACCGTCAACATCCAACACCTTCCACCATCTGTCGGAAAACATTTTTATCCTATTTTCATAAAGTGCGGGAAAGCTTTCACGCTACATATTGCGTAAGGGAATTTTTAACATTGCTATAATTTGTAATTTTTTTGTCACTTAAAAAACTTTGTAAAGATCGGAAAAAAATGGTAGTCCGATGGTGACTATGAAGGGTGAGGAACAGGTTTCCATCCAAGGTGGTTGAATTTTTCATGCGTGATTGTGGCAGTGTGAGGTAGGGCGTTGTCATGTTGAAGAAATACCGAGGGGCGATTCATCAATGCTGGTCATTTTTTCTTCAATTCTTCTTTCAACTTATCGAAATGATTGCAGTATTTCTCGGCCGTGATTGTCTCACCAGGCTTGAGTAATTCAAAACAAAAAATTATTCCATGAATGTCCAACCATATAGACAAAAAACTTTTTTTGAAGTGAGGCCAGGTTTAGAGTTTGTTTTCGGTACCTGCTTTGGAGACAACCACTGTCTCTGATGACTTTTGTTGTCGAATATTATCCACATTTCGTCCCCTGTCACAGTGAATTCCAAGAATTCGGTTTCTGCTTCCAGTTTCAACAAATCGTTGCACATTTTAACATACACCGATTTGTTATCTTTGCTCAGCGCATGTGGCAACCATAAACCATGTTTCCATATTTCTCCATGATTTTTTAGCACCTTTGATTGCTCGTCCAAGAATATCCTTTATCTGCCAATTACTGTATCAAAATTTCCGTTTCGACTTCAATTTCAGACAATATCTGATCTTCATCGATAATAAGTGTGCTGCTTTTTGGTTTATCATCAAGTGAAAAATTTCCGAATCTAAATCTTCTTCGAAATCATTTTTGGCACTGACGGAGTCCCAACACTTCACCATATAAACATCACAAGTGTTTTTTGTTGCTGTAGTCACAGTTTTTTTTTATGAAATTCATAACAGTATATACGTGTGTAAATACTCCTTCTTCGGCACGAAGGTTTCCATTCTAAGTGGGTTTGTTTTTTTTCTCACTTTAAATATACTGTCCAGATGTCCATGAAAAGCAACAGTAAGAAAGATGTGTATCTTGAACGACAGACGAGTCATAACTGACCTCTAAGTTACGCGTTTAAAAAATACGAACTTTCTTCTGGGTACCCATATTAGTTTATAAATATATTGGTTTTCCACTATAAATCTGAGCCAATGTGGAGTGTATGGACCTTGAATGAAGATCTTCAACATTAGATATGTAAGCACACAGCGTAATTGTAGTGTTAGGAAAAGAATAGTGGAAAAACTGAAAAATCTTAATTTGTCAACGTTTCAACTGTTGAGACAGTTGTTTCCAGTTTGTTGATAGTTTAACACTTCGAAATATAAGATAGTTGACAATGTATGTAATTTTGTATGAGAGCTAATTTTTATGTTGATATATAGCCTTACTTGTCCTGAACTTTTCATAAGTTATTTAAAACCAACACTATTCATTATTTTTTAATTTTTAATACTGAAATATCCTCTATTTGGCTCAACAGGAACAGGTTAAAGTTAGGAAATATGTATTTGCAATTGGGTTTTTATTTTAAGTAACTTCATATAATCTTCACCGATCTCCTCCTAGAGTATAAATAAACAGAGGGTTTTTCTATGTAATGTATTTTCAATGCTGTATATTGATATTGTTATTAACATTATGAAATTAAAAAAATGTTATTCTCTAAAATTTCAAATAAAAATATTTTTTGCTGTAACAGTTTTTTTTTAAATTATTTAAGTTGATTATTTTACCATTTTAAGTTCTTATCTGATATTCTATTGCAAGTATATAGATACATTTATAATTGTGATACAATTAGTCTAATGACAATTCTTAAAAAAGCGAAACACACTGCATTTAGTAACATTGCTTATGAAACAAAAGAAGTTAAAAAATTATAGGCAAAAAAAAAAACATATTTGAAGCGACAAACAGTATATTGCCAAGATTACCATAATCTGTGAGTTTTTTTTTTATTGAAGGGATGTCAATCGATATTGAGTCATAATTGTACCTCTAAGAAGAAGTAGAAAAGAGTGGATAAATCTATTTCCTGTTAATATTTAGATGATTTTATAACCCCCTTTTTTCTTTAGTCCCCTTAATAAAATCATGATAAAAAAATTAATACCCCCCTATACACATTTTAAATATTTTAGATGGCCGGTTTTTATGATAGAAATAGAATTGCTGATATACAATTCATTTTCTTATAAATTTCAGTTTTTTAAATTTTGTACATTTCTGTAAATATCTATACATACATCTCAAATAACATTGTTTGCAATTATATGAAAAAATCTTATTTTTTGATTTATTGCTTTTTCGATTTGTTCATGAACACTGACTGTCAATTCATTTTGAACTCCAACCTCCCACATATCAAAAATTATTATAGAACTTCTTAAAAGATTCTCTTCGTAGTTGATAAGAACAAATAAATATCACTTTTCTAGTTTTCAATGCCACAAAGTGCCAGCTAATATAAAAATCTCTAGCTTTTTTTAAATCTTCAAATGTAAACTATATAAGATATAAATTGGTACGCCACTGAAAAAGAATATAAAGGTACATTATTTTTTTATCAATTGTAATGATAGTGTGCCATATGGATATGACACTCATTGCTATTTTTGTGTTAACTTTGCATCATACTTGATTGCACTTCAAAAAAGTATTGAAATTTTCACACATCCTATATACAACGGTGTTGCTAGAGGTTATATATTCCAGAGTAATAAATAGGACTACAAAGGCACCTTTGTCACTTTTTACTTTCACAGTTAATACATACATTGTTGTACACATTAAATTGAATTACATACAATATTAAGTTTTCTGTTAATATATAATATGAATCCATGAAATGATTATTTGGCCGTGTATGTACATGTACAAATATAATGATCTATGAGTATTGTTTTGACATATTCAGATATGACAATTTATAAAATTAAATTTTACTTAAACGCCATTAAATATAATATTTAAAAATGTTCAGAATGTTTTCCAAACAATAATATAATAGACTCGCGAAACACCACAAGTTCATTGATCAATATTACGCGTCTATGTAAATGTTTATACGTGCACCTTCATCTTAATTTTTTTTTCTTATCTAAAATTTTTATACAATTTTTAGAAAAAAATTGTCTTTGGCAATTTTCTAAAGCCGTGCCGTATCCACGATTGTTACTAAACGAATATGAAATTGTATAAAATACTCGGTAGGAAAGTGGGATAAATCGACTGCTATCTCTTGTAGTGCAGTTTACTAGATACGTTTGAGGGGAACGCTGCCAGATCTGTGGAATTATGATTCGATTTTTTTCGCTCCAAATGCGATTCATATGCGTTTGAACTTTGAACATAGGCTGGCAGGCTGTGTAAAAAATAGCTCCATATCTTGTCGAATGAAAAAAAAAAACACAATCGGCAACATGCCGGGTTGGAATAAAAATGAAATGTTCGGTTAATTTTGTAAAATAAAAACTTTGTATTTGATAAAAAAATAAATCATAACATACAATACATTCAAATGTGATAAAAATTTCTTATTACTTTCCGATACTTTTTCATCCTGTAATATTCATTAGTAAAATTTCAACTGAACCTAAGGCGGTGACTTACATTTTTTTTTTTTTTTTAATGAGTAAACATTAAAATGTCGAACCAAAATTTTAATTGACTAATTCAGCCTGTGCTTGAAAAGTCAGATATAAGGTTTGCAAAGTGAATATGCAAATATATTTTTTTAACAGAATCTGTAATTTGTTTTCTGATCCATTCGATAATAACATCATTCATTCATTGCTGGAATAAAATGAAATGATTATTAACGAAAGTTATCTATGGTGGAAAAAAATCTTAGAGATAAATAATCGTTGCTACTTGAAGGAGTATGTACGGAGTGTTGAACTTACTTATTATATAATAATGTTTTTGAAACATCTGTTGAATTATAACGATTTTCATTGGTCGAAAAATACCAAATATATATACGGCAAATTTTTGTTTCGAAACTGTCAATGTGATAGTTATATTTAGAAAGTGTTATTTTTATAGTCCGTATAGTTTCTACAATAATACAGGGGTGATCGGTTAAATAACATGATATGTTCCAAGAATTTGCTCGTTAGCCAATCATACGAACATCGATTAGTTTTACAGATAGAATAAGTGGATTGGAAAGATTGTTTTAGTGTAAATTGTATGCAACGGGTTGACTTCCAATGATTTGTTTAATCAATGAACCTGATTTTTTTACAGTTAATTAAATTGTCTAAAGCCCATTATATTTCAAACGAATTTTGTGAAAACCAACGAAATATAAAATTATGAAAGTTGGCCCAGATGTTATATCATTAGGTATTGTGACTCAATATTCAACTTCGAGATGTTTACATAGAAATCAAATGAAGCAATATTGGGAAACAAGATGGATGGTAAGTCACTTCCAAGTTCAAGCAGAATTTTTTGGATGACGAAAGCTTTCTTAGACCATATTTTATCATTTCAGATCGTATTACACTTACAAGTGGGGTTGCCAACTTCCACTTAAAAGCTCAAAACCGAACATCACCATCATAATCATCAGTCAGCCATTACCTAGATTAATTTAGTCTAACTTATTTTTATTTCCGGGATCTGGGATAGCGATTCCAATTCTGAAACAATCCCGGCAAATCCGGGACGGCTGGCAGCCCTACTCACATGTCGAGTATATTAACTTTCCTAATCAGATAAAAAACTTTTTTCCAAAACATTCAATAAATGTGTTAAGTGATATATATCATTTGTTCCATGATGCAAATTTTTTTCAAGTAACATGTTTAAATTAGGATTGCCGAACGCAAATCGGCAACTACCCTTTTTATTTTTATAAATCTCTCGCACGATTTTTCTTATTTACCAAAAATTTGTGCCGTATAATTAGAATTTTTTTTCTTCTGAAAGTAATAAAGTATGACGTTTCAAATGTTTGATATTCATGTGTTTATAATGAAAATTCATTTACGCTAAAGTGTTTACGTGTGGCAGTCGTGTAGTCAACTTTATTTCTAACAAAATATTTTTGTGGTAAATAAATGCATTTGCGTAAATGAATAAATAAAACCAGAAATTAAGATTGATAAATAATTTATTGTCTCGGATATTTTCCATAATATGTATAAGATATTTTAACAAAATCACTTTAAGAGAAGTACTCTTCATTCATAATGCCTATCTCTACACTTCGAATATACAAAAAGATCGAACTCTGATTACAATCGTAATGTTGTTTATTTTTTAACGGTAAATCTTATTACTTATATATTATATTCTATTGACATTAAAATTTTTTGAATACATCATTTTTACAATCATCAAATAATATCCAGCTGAAATATATTATAATATCTAAAAGATAGAGTGAATACATGAAATGTATTCAGAGAATGAGTTTTGTCGTATGACATATCTATATTTCACGCTATATAAATTTTATGTAAGTTAATCTTATTGAAAATAAAACTGACAAAAAGTCAACAGTTGAAAATTTTATTGAATGTTGCTGAGAATGGCATATTGAATTATTTATTTACGTGGAAACAGCAAACATGATGCGTTTTATGTTTGACAAAAGTGAAAAAAATTACCCTTATATTAATGAATATGTATGGCATTAGATAGTTAAAACTTAATACTGTAACGATAAAATCTTGTAAAGTTTTATATACAGATACATTTAAAAATACATAAACTGAAATATACAAAATGCCGAAAAAAAATACATACACAAAATAGGGAATGTGGGATAAGTTCGACCATAACTGGTAAAAATATTTATAAATAAACAAAAGACAAATAAATTGAAAAATGATTTTGTAATTTTATCGTTACAGTATTAGTTATTTTGGACTTTCAATTACAATACTCGAGACCGAATTACTGACGAACCAATTCATCATACAAATTTTTATCATAAATGCTAAATGAGTACATAAAATGTTATGTTTTCTACAGTGATCACGGCGATAAATGCAGTATTATCAGATAACTCTAGCAATGCTTTGGCATAGAGAAAATTATGGTATTTTAATTAATTTATAATTAAATAAGGGTATCAATAGTTTATTTGATATCTATTACGTGCTACTTATATACAATTGTTATATCTTAAACATTTTAACATATTATAATCAATAAACACGACTTTATACATAAAAATGATAACTCTTGCAAGGAATGCCGTTTATTATAATATAATATTGCATTAAACTATTAAAGATGAAATGGCGTCATTTTAATGAACGTCAAATGAAATAAACTTAACAAGTAAATAAAAATGTTTGCATACAAATCATTATATTTCTTATTGAAAGGTCGAGATACAGTATCGATAGAAAAACCCACGAAGCACGTGCGTTTTTGAGTTGGATTTGTCATGGTCAGGTAATAATAACCAATCGAATTAAAATTATAATGTTTTGTCATTCTTCGAAATTTTAAATACTAAGGAGCTAAATTTATTTACAGATTATTATTTTTCGACAAAATATCAGGCCAATACGTCAAAACTTGGACTAAAGTGAAATATCGATTCTTAATACGAGAAATATTTTATTTTGAGAAAATAACAAAGAATAACAATATCTTATCGTTTTTGATTTTCTATTCTAATGACGACGTAGGAGCACCTTATTTATGAGTTCAATGAAGAACACAGAAAACCTGGGTCAAACACAAATCGATGGGTTAATTAAAATTATAATTGCATAAGTTATAATATTAATTCAGATCCTTTTTCGTTTATACAAAAAAAATCCTCGTGTTTGTGCCATGTAATATTTATATTTAAAAAAAGTGTGCCACAGTTATACTATAGTAGATAAATAATAAAATCACATTTTTTAGTACTTTTTCCACAATGCATTTTTTGATCAGGACCGGTTTCGCTCATCGCGAGCATTATCAACTGATACAATTTACAAGCAAGTCTATTTATACAAAAAATTTCAGTTAAAGGTATCAAGTATACAAAAATATGGGTTCAAGAACTAAGAAACAATTTACAGGAAATCTTATAATATTAATACAAATAATGATAAGTATAAAAGCGAAATGCTTACAATCCCTTATTAATAATTTTCAAACAAAATTAAGGTCAATCAATCAGTTAGTCCATTAAGAGTCTTGAACAATCATAATTTAAAGTCAATTAATATAAGAAGAGATGATGCTTCTGTCCTGATCAAAAAATGTTGTGGAAATAAGTACTAAAAACTGTGCTTTTATTATTTAAAATATGCATTTCCACCAAGAAGTGACAGTTAATACCTTAGAAGTTTTTATTTATTGGCAGAATACAAATTAGTATATGTGTTCTTGCCCCGCTGTGCATTTGTCCCAGGTTTACTCGATTCCTGAAGAATAATGGCTACACAATAAAAAGAAAATCATTTCTCCGCATCTTTACAATGTATTCATTGAATAGGTTTTGAAGGAAATATTATGACAGATAACAATCGTTCACAGTAAAACACCATACATGTGTTTTGCGTATACAATGCCATTTTTTGGAAGTAACGTACTTATTCATCTATAAGCTACTTATTCAGTACGGTTATTGAACTTAAAATCTATTACATTATTTATACATTTTATGTTAAAACGGATAACAGCTTCATTCTATCGAAACAATTACAGTAATAAATGCACCACATATTAGTTAAAATAGCACAAGTTGGAATACTACCTAAACTTAAACTAAATGTATCTTTATAACTGGCCCTCATCATAGATTCATTATTGAGATTGCTTGGGATTTATAAAAGAATTCATCAGAAAAAATATTTAGCGCAGCATTGGACTGATATCCAAAACCTTGCATTTAACAATGAAAATAACGCAATTCTTCCTTCTACACTTTACTCTATACAATAAGAAATATTTGATGATTACAATTTTAATATTAGATTTAGGAATAAATTGGCATTACGACTTTAAATTCAACATGACTATATTACCTTATGGTTACAAGTGGCACGATGTTTTAATCGATGAGTGCAAGACTTTCAATGTATTCAATATATAAAAGCTGCATCAAAGACAAACGGCAATTTATTATTTACGCAATCCTATGAATTTTTAATGTCTGCTCTTGCACGAGTAAAAACATGGTTGGGATTTTAGAGAACGGACGCTTCTGTAGCTCTCGCTGCTAAGTTGTTGTTCCCTGCTACGTTCTCTCCTGCATGACTGGAGCAGTAAAATTTCTTATGTGCCATAAAGGTGGACATATACTTGAATGAAATGTCACAAGACTTGCAGTATTTTGGTCCCAGCTTTGCGCTTGCTTCCAAGATATCTGCTTCGGTATCAGAAATGGCTATTTCTTTACTGTTGACTTCCTGTTTGATGTCGTTGGACTCTATAATATCTTTTTTGACGTCATCGTCATCTGTATTGGTAACGTCAATGTCTGCTTCAGGTGCTTCCTGCTTGACTATAACATTTGGCCTTATAGATTCTTCCTTATCTATTATGACTTTGGTTATGTGCGTATCATTACCATTGAGAACGAGAGATTCTTCTCCTTCACCTATAAGAGACAGTCCCGGTGATTTGGTTCCTGAAGTACTGTGAACCAGTCGAGCATGCCGTACGACGTTTCCTTTATATGTTGAACTATAATTACAGGAGTCGCAGTAGTGCAGTCTGTCGGATCGCGTTTCAAGTCCTGGTGATGGCGTCGGTGGAGGTGGTGGAGCTAGCGGTATTCCGACAGGCGGAGGGGCTGCATCCGAGCCACGCGAAACTTCGTCTTCCAAAATGCATGTGATAAAATTCTCCTCCTTAAAAGAAAAACAAAACAAATTATCAACTAAACAAAACATATCAGGTTCACGATAGGTGGGGAAAAAACTTAAGTAATTTCTAAAAAACAATCAATTGAATTTTGAAATCAATTTCTATCAGAACTATTTCTTTTTCTTAGATGTAATGTGTCTCATTTTGATGTCAATATTAAAATAAATAAAGTTTTTTTGAAATGTTCATATATCGTTGAAATCATGGACCAATACAATTTACATATTTTTGCGAAACCAGTGGAAAGATATTTAATTTATAAAAATTGAACCCAAAAAAGTTCTCAGGGTTTCGTTCATCGTTAGCATTATCAACTTATATCATTTATATAAACAAAGAAAATTATTTTTAAAATACTAAACAATTTCTACAAACTTAAGCACATTGATAATTTAAAACTTATATTGTAGATTTGTAATTTGTATGAAATATTATCATTTCCTACTCACTTGTAAGTCAGAAGCTCTCTTTTGAAAATGCATCCTGATGTGCGTCCTCATTCCACGCAGAGTGTTCCCCTTGTATCGGCAAATAGTGCATCGAAAGGCTTTCACGCTACTGTGAGAGTCCATGTGACGCTGAGCGGCGCTTGCAGTGGCACTCACCACATCACAGCAGGGACACCTCCACCCACCGCCTTCCGATGATATAACTCCCAATCCGGATGCTGTATTACAGACATGGCCATTCTCCAGTATTCCTTTACACTTAGGACACTTACGCAGCTCGGGTTCTACGGGTTTTACTTTAATCTCTGACCTCTTCAAGCAATAGTATGACTGATGTGCCGTTAAATTATCTAGAGATGTAAATTTAATTCCACAAGCCGCGCATATCAATTGCTGGTACTGAGTAATAGGACTGGTTTTTCCGGTAACATTGTTCGGACTAATCGGTGGACTCGTTGCAGATTTGCTGCCGTCCCCGTCTTCATGTTGTCCTCTGGCAGAGCAATAATGCTTTTTGTGGGCTAAATAGTTTTCATACTTGCAAAACACGATATTACACTCCTTGCATTTTGATACGCCTTGCTTAACCAGTATCTGGGGAGATGTTTGTAGCCCTGGAATTTCAGCTGCAAGCCTCATAGCGATTTCAGGCGTCATCAGAGAAGCTCCCGATCGCAATAGCAACGGATGAAGAGAAGGAGGAACGGAAAATGGCATCATTTGAATAGGAGTTTTACATTTAGGACTTAGCTGAATGCTTTCGTCTGAGTTTGATTTAGGTGTTGATGTTGTACGTTTGGGACTGTTGCTTCGGGATTCTTGATATTTTCGCTTCGGTGAACTACCTGAATTTGGTGAACCCCCTTGCCTCGGTGAAGGTGTAAGAGGTGGAGATCCTGGCAACGACGGAGCGCAAACTATCTGCTCTGGAGTTATAGATTGCTGCAAACGATTTTCTTTTTCGTGTTCATCAATTTCCATTCCAACATTGTTTCTATGCGCTTCGGGAGTTCTTCGGACACTCAAATCTAAGGGAATCGATGGATCTGTCCGACAAATTTGAGTTTCGCGTGACTTGTTTGCAGATTTTAAAACTTCTGAAGGTGTGCTCGGTGCTGGTGATCTAGATACCGTAGAGAATGCATGAGCCATTGATTGAATGGTCCCGTTTGGCATTAAAAAGCAAGGACTGTCAGGATTGGATAATCCTGGTACTGTGGACCCAGCTAAAACACTAGCGCCTCTAAATAACGCGTATGGCACTATAAGAATTGGATTAGTCGGAAGAGCAAGAAGCGGTTGTGAAGTATTTGAAACAGAAGCAGGTGACGGTGGAGATTTGCATGCATCGTTCGGTGAAGGCGGTGCTGATCCAGATGTGCACGAAGATCCACTTTTCACTGCTACTGACGGAGCCGCAGATGTAGTTGAATTTGGGGCAGACTTAACCACTTGCCTGGTGCTACAATAATGCATTTTATGTGCTCTAAATGTTTTTGTAGAACTGAATCTAATGTCACAATCAGCACAGTATCTATCTTGGACTAGTTGAATTGGCGGTGATGATAAATCTGGATTCGCGTCTCCATTTGATGCGGTCGAGCTCGGCAATGACGGAGGACTTGGAGAAACTGAATGCATTCGCATGTGCCTGTTGAGGCTGACTTTTTTGTCTGCACTGTAAGAACAATGTGTGCAAGTGTACTGTTTCCCAGTTCTCTGAGCTTTGTTGGGTAAATCCGACGTTGAATCATCATTAGAGAGACCTACATTACTCGTCGCATCGGCAGCCGATGACGTTTTATCGTCGGCATCACTAGAAGGTTTTGGTATTCTATGTGAACAGTAATAGGTCTGATGTGCTTCGAGGGTGCTGAGAGAAGAGTATCGTATTCCGCAAGGTGTGCACATGTACAGCGGGACGGAAAGTTGACGAGCAGTAGAATCTTCTGTCGATCGCGGTGTCGAAGTCACCAGACTTTCTACCGGGAAAGGTAGTGGAAATAGCCCAGAAGCTAAGGCTGACTGCAAGGCGGGAGGCAAAGCAGACTGTAAAGCCGGGGGTAATGATGCCATAAAGTCATGAGCCGGTGGTGGAGTGGGTGCCGGGCCATGTGAAGACGCTGGCCTAGCAGTTGCTCCTATAGCAGGATCTGTGGCCAGACTTGCATTGAGTCTCAGCCGCGGTAGAGGGGGGCTGGGAGTAGGCACGTCCGCCGGCATCGCCTCGCCCTCGTTTCCCCATTCCTCGTCTTCGCCTAAAACAAAAAAAAAAAACAATCAAATATATTATTATTTACACACACACATCACTTAAAAAATAATGATTTTGTAATCTACTTGGTACACCGGTGCAATTTAAACCAGGGTGGTGATTTAAGCTTTATTTTATTTTTCAGAGGTGAGCAAACGATAGTTTTTGATAAGTCTTTTTGGAATTCTGAGTGGAGCAAATGACCCACTACTGATCTCCCAAATGACGTCCCTGTTTAAAACTGGCATATAATTTTATATTGAATTAACTAGTTCATATTCTTCGGAATCCAAATAATCAGAAAATTAAACTTAGATTATAATCATTACTCAGGTAGACGTATATTATTTATTATAAATAGTAATGCATCCATTCATACAGCCAGATGTAAATTTTATATAACAGTTAAATAAATACAAAAATGTGCAACATTTACTGATTTTTTTATACTGAAATAGAGATACTAGAACTAAGCTTAACAAACATCGCATTATAATATAGATACATTATGTATAATATGTAACTTTGGATTCTTGTTGCTAACATCAGTTTACTTATAGCGACAACTACCCGCAGCGGTGGCAATTGTGATATTTATAATTACCAACACTATCTGTCGGTCGCAATGTAATCTGTAATAATAAACAGCAATTATTCATATCAGCACGAGCCGCCCCGAAGCTTTCAAAGCGATAATGCCAAGACTGCGGGTAAAGCAAGGAATATCAACAAAATAGACACGTCCAGATCTTAAATAATTAAAACAATAATACTACACCAGAAATAGTTTTCGTATCATTCATTTAATAAATTATATGTGAACATATTTCAATTAGTAGCGAGTATTAGTGCCACGTGTATTTTCTTTTTTACTGTATATATATTGATATTTTAGGTTATGACCGTTTTTTTACACATTTTGAGAGCATTTAAATTATGCAAAAAATTGCCCTCTGTCATTTGTATTGAGAAACATACCAATTCGATTGCATACTCAGGGGTAGCGACTGTATACTAAAATTAATAACTTTTTTATTTGATTAGTTGAGTTTAACTTTTTATCAAAAATGTGTTTTTGCAAAGTTTACGTAAAATACCATGCTAATTTGTTTACAGAAAACGGATAATTTATTATGTTGATTTTTATAAAATACGTACAAAGATAACACGGTGAAGAAAAAGCTATGTGTTTTAGTTCTACATTTTTCTTTATAAGATATAGTTAGTTCTGACGATGGCGTGAGCCGAAATATCTATCAACTATATCTTTAAAAAAATGTAGAACTAAAGTACATTGCAATTTTTTCACCGTGTTATAATGGAGTTCTACCAAGTAAATGCCAATTCAATCAATATATACAAAGATGTTTGTCATTTTATTTACTTTATAATGTATCATTAATGTTGGCCAAGATAAAACTAACATTTCTTTGTAAATCACGCATCAAGGTTTTCCACCTCACCAAAACTACATACCACTAATATTATTTGAGCAATACCTATCCGTCTATAAAAAAAATATCTTTGTAATTCTGGAAGATATGGAGTTTTAATTTAGCTGGATCAAGTTTGTAACAATGGACCACAGACAATATAAAAAATAATTTACTCGAGATGTACATTTTATCGAGATATTTCAAAAATGGAAAATGATTTTCCATATTTCCCCGACAGTGTTGTGTACAATCGTTATCTGGAGCAGAGGCAGCCCACACTGTAAAATACTACCGCATCTAATAAATACGTAAATACCCGATGGCCAGCGAAGATAGCCGATTGGTGTATTAGGAATTAATAAGGCTGAATGGGAGTTTTTAGTGTTGGGGAGATAAAGATCTTTAATTAGAACTGGGAATGTGAGATGGCGCGCTCGGCCGCAGATTGTGATCTCCACTATCATCGTGTGGGTATTATGGCTGACGGAAAATAATTAATAAACGGATGGACCGAGCGGACGGCCGATAACATCCGAGCTTCTTGAATAATACATCGTTTCGCTGAAGATCGTCTTATTACTCCGGCATTTTTTTCTCGCTTCTCGAATTAAAAACTAAATAAAAGCTGACCGCTTACTCTTTTGGTCTGTACAAACTGTGAAGTGACAACAAATAACTTTTGTTATCGATAGTTGTGTTAGATATATCTATCAGCAATATTGATGTATCCCTTTTTGAATAGAAGCAACCTTATTCTGTTCAATTGAACCCTTTTTAATTTTTTTTGTGTGGTGATTTATTTCCAAGAATTTATCATTTTGAATTGTTAACTTTCAAAATATAAATAATACGTCCCTAAGGATTCAATTCAAAGTATTATTTTATATTACTTAAAAAAATTTTTTGATGAACAATATTTTTATTATGAAATATTTACGATTAAACAGTAAAAATAGTATTGCCATAAAGTGAGAATATGTTCCAATTTCGAAAATTTAACAAGTACTTAAAAAAATAAGTTCAATTCAAAGAGAAAAGATAAAACCTATTGATCAAAATTTCTTTGTTAATTTCAATTTATTTTGAGATACTCAATTTCTTTATTATTGCACCCATTTGCTTCACACTGAAGTGACTATGGTCACAAAATAGATGGTGACTTAATAATTATTAAAAAGTGATGTAACAAATTTTTTTGTTTAAATTTCTGATAAAGTGAAAAAAAAGGTGATGGAAAATGTGTGGATCGCTTGAGTAGGTTTTTCTTTATGAATAGATTAATGCAAAAACGGTGTTGTCCCGCATGGAAATATGAATAAATTATGATTGTTTAATTTAAATGTTTGTCAAGATAAGCATAGCGTCAAAATAAACACACAATTCAAACACGCATCGCAAAATATTTCACCGAAGCATATTTCACTATTAAGTAAATTTATTATGTAAATAATACAACAATGTAAGAAATCCCTGTCTTTTTTTCGAATGTAAGAATTCGTAAACAGATATCGTAGATGACAGTAAATAAAATCAAATAACAAAATATCGCTTTATAGATTGACAGTGATCATTGTTATATTAATTATACAAAATAATGATTCTGTCTAAAAATCAAAATTGCTATATAAAAAGCAGTACTTCGTTGGCACAATCTGACCAACCCCACAAACCAAATCACAGGCCGAAAGACGATTCGATCGGTATTCGTTAATTATCGAAGTTGAAAGTAAATCTTTCGGTATAATACATAATACATTCAATAGCAATTCTTCTTGGAAAATATTCACTTAATGTGAATATTTTCCTCATTTTAGTGTAAATGTAAATTTGCCAAGCTTTTCTAAAATTCTATATCTATAGTTGCCACCTTGTCATTATCAATTTAATAATTGTGATAGACATTTCAATTTAATTAACTTTTTATCTTGATCAGTATTACTAAGAAAACAGAAACTAAAATGATAATAGATTTTTTTAAGTATTCGCATTCGTAGAGTTATGTATAGTGTGATATTTAATTTTAATTAAACTTTTTTATGAGAATAAGATTTCACGCGAAAAATAAAAGTGACGTTTATTAGAAGGTAAGGATGTTTAACGCATAAATGAAAACGGCATTGCTTGATATCGTGAATCATATTTCCATTAGCACCTCGGGTTCCAATCGATTCAGCCTCTTTATCAATCACACAGGTTTAAAGGATTGCCAAAGGGACGTTTGTAGATATGAGACAGCAGACACAGGTGGCGGGAAAAACAGCATAAACCACTCCGGGAGGAATAATTTATGCGAGATTGCAAGCGTTACTCCCGCCTGACAGATAAACGCCGCAAATGGACTTTAAATCAACTTCCACGCTCATCTTCTATGTTGCTGATCACGAATCCATGTTCGGACTGAATTCACAGAAGTAAAACGATTTCAATTGAAACGTTTAAGAATTGTTAACCTTTTAAATGGAGACGTATTAAGCATTTTATGTACAATCAATTTTAATTCGTCTACCATCAATCAGTGAAAGACGTACTTTAAAAGAAGATTGCATTACGCGACCAAGTATCCGCATTTATAATGTAACAACTTTTAAAAAAAGTTTAAAGTAATATCTTATCGAAAAAGTATAAAATAATACATTACTATAGCTGCTTTTTTACTTTGACCCACGATTGAAAATAACAAGAAGTTTAAATTCGAGCAATTTATTTTAAATTTAAAATCTTTCACGTATTTGATTATTTACATTAGTGATATTATGAACAATATTATTTCAATAAATTTATAAATTAACTCACGTTTGCTTTGAATGAGATTCAGTAAATCGCCGCAAAAATATAATATACCAATGTTTTTATCAACCAACAATATACAGTAACAAATGTTGCTTTATTTGATTAAAGTTCCCACCCGTTTATAAATTCTGCTTTTACTAATTGTATTATTTTGTTTAAAATGGTAATCTTCGTGAGATGATATGTTGTAAAATAATCTGCTTTAATATAATATAATACTATGTATAAAGACATCGAGAGATTTTAGCAACAATCTCAAATGTTTTTTTATAAAATGAGCAGTATATTGTTTTTATCTTTTCATTTTACGAAGTCATTTATTATCAAAACTTAATAGTACACTTTACCAATTAATGCATTTCCAATGTGAAATTATTGGAGAAACATTGTGCGGTGTCATAGATAGACAATGCTAGTTCTACCTTTATTATTTGAATAATCATTCTATTCTTGACAATGCGCACAAAAAGACGAATGCAAAATGCGCACTATCTGAAGTGTGCAGTTGCCTCGGATTTAGCTGGCGAGCGAATGTGTAATCCAGTGTTACCACTGCATTAAACGAAGACTGTATCTCAACATCCTAAGTGGTTCGAGCAGGCAACATTATTTATTTTTCCTATCATTTCCCGCCGACTGGAGGGAAAACATGATGACGTGATGATTGAATAGCATTAAATGCACAATGTAAAAGTGGGCGTTCAACTCCAACACAATTAGCGTTAATTAAGATTTATTATGAGCGTAACTTTTTCCATGATTATCAAAGAAAACTCGTTTTTTTTTATTATCCACTTTCTGCGAAAATAGTGAAAATGAAATTCAATTTAGTCACACAATATATTCTTTTTTTAAAGTAAATTACTAATGTTAACAGATATGATACTTAACAGTCCAAATGTTTTTTTGTAAATAACCTCTTAATTACCTCTGCCATAAAATTATTTCTTGTAAATATAGCGACATTCAAAATGTAGAGTGGCTGGGGTTTGTCAAAAATTATACATCTCTTTTAACAATAAAAATATTTGATGGAGCCAAATTGATATATTTCATTATTTTAGCGGCATTTTGATGATCATTAAAGCTGACAATTAACAGATATTTTTTTAAATTGTTTTAATATATTTTCAATTGAAGTGGAATAATTTAGTTCAACATGTTTAGTAAAACCACTATTTATTATTACATATAAAAATTAACTCTAGTTGTACAAACGATATGAAATTGGAATAAAAATCATTCATTGTATTATTGTGATTAGTTAGGCATCGAAAATTATGATTATTTGTTCTGTTGACATCGTGAACCATAGACAAAGTTAACAGAAGACTTATTATAGATTCCCATTTACAAAGCTTAAAATAACAAAAAAAAAATATGTGCAACTGTCAATATTAAGTCAACAGTTTAGATCTTCTGCAGACTGGGTCTTTAATGAAGACATTAGAAAGGGTATCACAATCAGAGTTCACCTCGTAGTCTCGTTTACCTTTTACCTCCCACATGAGACAATTGCAATACACATGCGGAACTAAAATAGGCAATGTTCAACAGTGGCAGAAGTAAGTTTTTATCAAAGAAAAGACAATAAGCGAAACTAGTTGTCATTACGCCACGATACTTTATTGCCATATATTGAATATCTACTTCGGTAGAATTTTAGTGGAATTAATTTGTTGATTGATTGAATTGGTATTTATCTGGCAGAACTCCGTTACAACACGGTAAAAATAGCATTGTACAAAATTAGCAAAAAAGCTTTGTTTTCTACAAAAATAAATTGCTATTTTTTTCACCCTGTTAAATTATTGATACATATCATAAAATATCTTGAAATTTGTCGCATACATTATTTAATATTTAATATGTATGTTGCTTTCTCTATAAAACGTGTAGAAGAAGAAAATGTTTCAAAAGAAAGGATATAAAACATTACTGATTCACATTATGATGAAACAAAAATCACCAGAACAAGTAAAGTGAAAGCGAAAAAAAACGCTAATGCTCGCGATGAGCGAAACCGGTTCTGATCATAAAATATTTTTTTCGAAAATAAGAGTTATTAAATGTGTTTTCACTATTTAAAAACTCACATGAAAACACATGATTATTTTGTTAAAAAGTCATATCTGCCAGCCGTATATTTCCATTTATTATGTAATTAAAGATTATTCCATACATTAGAAACAAGAATCCATTATAACTGTTTTAGAAACTCGTGAATAAATTGGTAATATTTTTTTTCGATTCGAGATAAAGTGAATCTTCTTTCATAATTAAAAATGTTTGATAGATTCGACTTACATAATAATCTCTAGAAGTGTGAATTTGAATGGTGGATTTAAATATAATAAGATTTTGAAAATCAAACTTGACAATACTTCAAAACACGAGTAATAAAAATAATTTACTAAATAATTATTTTATTGTTAATGGTTATTGTTTAAGTATACATTATACAGTGTCCTTAATAGCAACACTGAATAGATAATAATGCAGATCAACATGGCGCAAAGGAATTGTCACGTTTGTTGTACAATGCAAGAATGGAGGTGCTATATTATTATTTCAAGATCCGTTTCATGTTACATTTACACATGTGGAAACAACTCATTCGAATTAACATAAAAGTGCGGGTTGAACTGGAAAATGGCTTTCTTTGCGAGAAATCAAGTATTATTGTGATTGAAAACAATTACGAATTTCAAGGAAAATAAATTTAATTATAATTAATGTATTACCACTGGTATAGGTATAATACTACTTAAAATGAGGTGATAGTTTTTGACAGATTTTCATTATATTTTTCTTAATTGTAAGACATGCTTTTTTTAATTATTTGGTACCCTTATGATCTCCGCTTATCAAATGTTTTACTTGTACGAATTTATACAATGATACCTATTTAGGATAATTTATCCCGTGAATGTTTTTCAATGATTTTATTAACCGATGTTTGTTGCAACTGTTAATTAACTTCAATTGCGATATTTAAGCCTACCCTTAAATCTCTTCAATTATTGGCATATTTGACTATGATATTTTAAATTCTCTTTCATATATTCGGTCCAAAAAAAAGACTTCTCTTGACGAAGAGTTAAAAAAAGAAAAACTATCCTTGTAGATGAAAGAGGATGAATCTGAGAAATATGCAGTACCCGGAAAAAAGTGATGTTATGATAATCCAATTAACAGACATGATAAAATAGTTACTACTTACTATAACATTTGATGAATGTGGTTTTAGTTTTGCAACATGAAATAAAAATGATACAATAAGTTTGTGGAATTTCGTATGTAGTTAATTTCATTGTGCCGCACGTAAATATATAATAATATTATTTTTCTATAAGATATTGCTAGATTACGAAAACGGAATAAAAATTTGCCATTGTTAAGGAAACGTCTTATCGTGGCTAGAAAGTAATTTTCATAATTGGATCGCGTCCTATATTTCGCACGAACATGATATTATTTTCATTGTGTTTTCACCTAGATGCATACAAAATCAGCACTTATAAATATTAATTATGTTAAATGAACCTACAAACAAGTAGGTAAGTCACACGGCATTTTCGAGTTATGGAAAATCATTCTTCAATTTCATTGTATTTTTTTAAAATTAATATTTTTCTTGTACGAAATGCATATATGATGGATTTAAATTTTCCTCTGCTAGATTGAGGGGAATCTTTATTGAATATTTCAATAGCTCTACACGATAACCGTTTTTTAATTAAAATCAATTGACTTTAGTAATAATGTGTTATAATATGTTATTTCAAAGTGATTATTTGGATATTTACAAATCGATTTAGCAGGATTTTGAAAATGATTTTTCTAAGTATATTAACAATATTTGCTTCATGTGAAAAGCTGCGGAATTTAAAGCCTTTTAAATAAAGCAAAAATGCTTATGTTAAATGGAAGATTTCTGTAAAATATTAATTTACTCATTTATTCTTATAAATTGGAGTAAAGGTTTATCAAATTTTCAATGTGTAAACACTTCGAAGTGACATATTAAAATGACATGATTAACTGAAAGACGATTTATAAAAGAAAATCTAAGGAATATATTTAGTAAAATATTATAAATTTAATGATACGAGAAAGGACGTGTATTTAAAATGAAATACTCTTTCCGATTGAGAATACTTTTAGAATCACAGTATCTAAATTAAAAATCAAATAAATATTCCCTCACTTAACCTCATACAGTGTGTTATGTTTTTCGAATAGTATTGTTTTATAGCAAGTCCTCACGGGCGATATATTGGTGTGATAGCAGACATTTACCTGACCCTCAGGATGTATCCATTGATGTTTAATCAGCCAACCGAAAGAGTATTTTAATTCGCACCTCGTCCCAACGACAATCTGATGATCCATCTAATTTACAGCCCGTCCTCTTTCCTGATTTGTGGACTTGCCCCATTCTCTCCCTTCTCTTGTCGGAGCCACCACGAAATCGATCGCTCAAACGATTGTGAACACACAAATGAAAGATCAACAGAGACAACGTTCTAATTTTGAAAATCGAACGATATAAAAGTTATGTTTGCCTGTTAAATAACAAATTAATTAGATTTTTTTTATTTGCATTATTTAATTAAATAATAAAAAATTTAATAAAACTTTATATGTATTTTTTTATAATTATGTATGTATTATATTTAAATGTGTACGAGTAAATGCTAATAAACAAGGAATAAAAGTAAAAAAAAAATAAAATCCATTCTTTTAAAACAATGTAGGTTTCCTTACTTTAATAGTATTTTATTGATAAAGACATTACATCGCAGATACGTTTCTGTGAAATAACTTAAGAATAAATTTACAATTTTACTAGCATTTTTAACGTCCCATATTTCGATGAGTTTTACTATCAGAAACTAATTTATGATATCGACTGTTGAAACTTTATCAGCGACTAGTTCTGTGAATAATTATGATTCAAATTTATAAATTAATTTAATTTACACATACTGATATCTAACAAACTGATTTTAAGATCCTTAAATGCTCATAAAAACTGAAAGCAAATTTTATAAAAAAAAATGTATATATAACCATATGTCAGTATTTTTTATTCCCTGATGACGATAATTAATTCTACTTCAAATTACATGAAGTGGTTTCAAATGTTCCTAATGTTAATAGCGCAATATTAAAAATCATTTCGCCAATGCAGCGACTAAAACTACGAAAGCTTAAAATAAGTTCTATGAGGTTGAGGATTCGTGACTTACGCGTCTGTCTTTGGCTCAAGTCAGTTAAGATCGGAAGAATCGCGAAACGAAGTACGGCGAGCTCATAATGAAAACATTTGCCAGTCGCTTTAAAAAACGACACAAGTCCATGCCATGGTGGAGGCGATACCATCAAATTAGTATGAGAAGACAAAATAACAATTGAAAGTATGTTCCGCCGTGGGGTGACCATGACCATTTCATATTTGTATAATACCCAATTTAATGATGTCAATAAAGTATCTAGATTGTCGGCAGATATTTATAACAGTGAATCAGGCACTCTCGAGATCAACCGAAACAGACTGTTCATTGAACACATTGATGTATTGAGAATTTTATTGCAATATATATATTTATATGTAGTAATTTTGGCATCATTACTTAATTATAATATTTGAATTGTTACAATTTTGTACGATTCCACATGTTTTGTCACTAACGTCCGGGTTTCGCCTTTCGACATCTTCAAGCATTTTATCACACGGATGCGAATCGCACAAAGTTGTAACAATTCAAATTTGATAATTATTATAAATGTATGTTATACATAAATAGTTATTAGTGATTCAGTTAAAACTGAATGCACTACTATGTTTTACTATTCAAATAGGTTTATAGTTTATTTTTAAAATTCGGCAATCTGTGGGACTTGATGTTGATGAATTTCTTGAATTCAATATGATTGTGTATCTTGCTTGTATCTTTTATCACTGTTATAATTCACAAAAAAGTAGCGATTGCGCAAACTTTGTATAATTTTTTTATTTAAAATATTCATCGTATAATCAAAGTCAAATATATCTTTTAATAATTTATGATCGATTTTAATCTTTTATGTTTGTTTGTTTTTATGACCGCGAACGTCCCGTATAATCGGCAAAATGTGCTGACTTTATTTTCCGGCCTTGTAAGGGCCTCTCATATGGCTACGCCCACCGGAGATGCTTATCAGCGATCCGGGAACCAGCCGACCTCTGCTCCGCTGTTCTCGTCTCCATCGTTCTTCAACTCCCCGTCTAATGTTGTCCATGGCGTTTGGAATGGATATAACCCGATGTTTGCTTTCCACTGAACCGTGACACGAGATAAAGTTTTCCTGCGCTACAGTAAATCATTTATAACTAAACTTATTTTTTATTTAATATTCAAGTGTATGCGTATAAAATGGAATTAAATAAACACTTCCAGTCTGTATAATTTATTTAATTAATCGTGCCTTACAAACATAGTGATGTACTCTTAGTTGAAAAAGAGTGAATTAAGATAATTGCCTGTAGTCCATACATAAAAGCTTCGCTTACCGATGAGAAAAATTCATATTTAATGCTAACAATGATATTATATAATACTGTTTTTTAAAAACCAAATATCGAGATAGCATTATAGTTGTTTGTAATGAATTTTCTCGACAACTTTAAGACGTTCGTTAAAATGCGAGTCATATAAATAAATCAATTATTGATACAACATTTCATAAAAAAAATATTTGTTATAACATTGCAATGATAAAATTGATAAAATTCTATTACAATGGTTGCGATTAGGATTGTAGATGTAAATTCATTAAGTTTGCGGCCCTGTGTTTTTTTGACTTTGGAATTTTTAATATAACGTCGAGTTATATAAGATACTTATGACGTGGGCGTAAACCAAAATAGCTCTTCAACTGTATACCCTATATTTTTGTAGTAATAAAATATATTAGTATTTTTTCACCGTGCTAAATTCTCAACATCTCAAAATGTCGAACAAAACAAAACATATATTTTTAAGCTATGAAGATTTCGATTATCGAGGACATATTTTTTATTGTCATTTCAATCGATTTTCAATAAAAACGTGTAAAATATTTCAATGCGATAAAATATCGAAACTTCAAATTGCATAGATAAATAGAATTAGGCAGCTTATTAAGAATTAAATTTGGTATTGATTATATTGTGGGTTTAAGGAATAAATAAACAAAATAAATATAATAAGAGTAAAAGCCCTTTATTGTCTTAAAAGTTGTTTGGTTATAGGATAATTGCCGATCGTTTCATTTAAGCCTTTCATAAGTCTGAAATGCACGATTTAAGTACCTGCCAGAGTTGAGAGATTTCCATGATTAAATAATAAGCTTCTCGAAAGAAAAGGAAGGGCATTTCCCAATGGGAGGTGTGTTCGTTTCGATTCTGTTGATTCGATCAAGCTCGAAAGTTTCTTAATATGCCTTACAATCTGTCACGACCGGTCGCCATTCCGGGAATAACATTTTAATGAGTGCCAACATAACAAATAAAATGTTGTGAGATTAAACTGACCGCGTTGAACGCTGAATAAATTAAAAATTATCGATGGTAGTAAAGGATATGTCACATGGCAACATTATTACTTGTTCTATTATACTGAAAATGAAACACAAACAAACAATAAGGTAATCTCGTCGCACAAGCTGCATTTTAAAAACAATATTTGTATTATCTTATCTAAATTAAAATGTTTATAAAAGTTGTATTTGTGTATCTAAAAATTATATGTATATTATTTAATAAACATGCAATATATTTTAAAACAAAATTTATTGGCCTATTGTATTTAACAAATTTAATGGAAAAATAATTGAATATATCGAATAATGAATTTTTCTGAAAAATCTGTAAATAATTAACACCTCAATGTTAGTCACCTCAGTCAATTGAAAAAATATTTCAATGACAGGATTTAAAATATTTCATTTATTATTTTTATTAACAGAATTGGAAAAATCACCAAAAATAGTTTTGATTATATAATATGGTGTATTTACTCAATACAATACTTGAGTACTGAAAATGTGCAAATGAGCATGACTATATGAAAATAATTGTTAAAATTCAACAGTTTGAAAGCAACGAATTGAGCTCTGTATATAGGATCTAGGTTTAAATAAGGAAAAAAGTAGTATTAATATGTCTAGCTGTGTACAAAGTAAACGTTGGCGAGTTTTGCCTCGCTTTTCTTTACAGATGCACTCGCTAGGTGGCAGACATTGCAAATAACTAAAACGCGACGTTTCAATTGAGACGTAGCAAGCTGTCAGCGCAATAACGACACGCCGCACAGGGATCCAGAATGCTAGCAATGGATTAATCTTCAGCTCTGGCTTTAGGGGGTTGACGCTCGCGCCCAAAGGGTTTAAGCAGGCGAGATGGGATGACATCTGCGGGTGGCTTGTGTGAAAATATCAACGTTCAACACAGAGCAAACAAAAGTAAACATTTCATACAGACACAGATGACAAATGCGGTGCATTTCAAAATGCATAGCTTTTTGGAAACAAACTGTAGCTATGTATAATATTTACAAAAGCGTCAGTTATGACATGATGTCTCTTACTATGAGTATCATACGAATACTCCAAACATAGCTGGCAGCTATAGGTATACCAAATAAGTATTTTTTCTCATTGTATAATTGTTGCTAAACAAGATGATATATAATATATAATGTAATTAAAAAAAACTGTTAATTTTAACCTATTCATGTTAATATCAATAAATCGAGATAAACTTATAAATATATTTGAAGCTTGAAAATTTTTATAATTTTCAGGAATATAAATATTTCCTCACTTAATAATCATTTTATCAATAAGGTTGCAACACTGTCCACTTCGAAATGCACGACGCTGTTCTTTTTTTTAATGCAGGAGGAGTAAACAATTTATGAAAAAATATTAGTTATATCAAATAACCAGTGTGACCATTTGAAAATCGAAAGTTTTCTAATTTATTTCATAACAAATAATTTTAAACGTTTTTATAAAATATGTGGTATATACTTTTTTGTGTGCTCAACCCAGTATACATTTTTTATTTCTTGAACTAATAAAGCGATCAGGATAAATGATAATGTTAGAGTAGATGTATGCACATGTTTTTAATTACAGTGCTTACAAGACATCTTAATTTCAGGCAAATCAATCAAATCGAGCAAATGTTTAGTACAACCATGTACAATATTTACTAAGAGTTGTTTGACCAATAATTTATTTTTTAAACGCGTTATACTGAGATTAATCTGACACAAAAACAAGTATAATAATACATTTTTTATGTTAATATCATTTCAGACTATCAGCCAACCGATCTATTGATTAAAAAATCAATCAATACAATCAATATTGCTTGTCAATATGTTTAAAGAACATTTATATCATATGGACTTTCACTATTTCATTATTTTGTCTATGCTGTGTTTCTGACAGCGTTCAGATATCAACTTTCGAACATGGATTTCTAAATTCGAACGGTTTACGCGCGAAACTGTCTGTCACGAAAAGGCGCGAAAAGTTGACTTTAGTTCGCGCCCACGCCGCATTCACAGACAGATTTTGCCTCAGATAAGGCCAATGACATGTGGCTTGTATCTAACCCCCGTTCTGAAACAACATACATTTGACACTTATATGTTTTTAATATATCATTACAACTGCTATATTGTTATAGGGGAATATAGGGTTGTCGACCGATCTGCCTTTTTCATTAACTATTCAATATAATTGAATTTCGCAACCACAAACTCTCTGATATTTCAGTGACGAAATTAATTTGAACAGTATGTTACTTTATTTCACATTGATTTATTATCATCACAAATCTTTTATTATAGTGTAAAGTCTCGGGTTTTTGGAATTCTAATCAAATAATAAAGGTAGTTTTTTTTATACTATACGGAAAATACATTGGATTAAAATAGTTTTCCGTTTGTTACTTTATGACAAAAACTTTTAATGTCAATTAATTGTTTTTGTAAAAAAGAAATAAAGGAGAATATTGATTAAACAAAATTAATATTCTAGTTTTTTATAGACTGCAGAATGCTGTGATATTGTAGTTTAAATAATATATCATTAAAGCCATTTTTGAGATGACAGAGTATGAATGGTAAAAAAATATTTTGTTGGTGATTGTTAAGATGTTACGGCTGATGATGAATAAGATGCTGAGGAAAGCGCCACCTGCATTCCGTAGAAAGTAAACGAAACATTTTTAGAACGGGGTCAAAATGTCACTTTTCTATTCAATCCGTATGCCATATTTTAGTAAGAACAACATTAAAATATCGTGAGGGTTTCAGATATTTTTTTTGTTCTATCGCCATAAATTACTAAAAATTTCATTTCAAAATAGTTAATTAAAAATAACGTGTAATGTGAATCTTTAAATCATTATTATGATAAATATTTGGTATACAGTAGGTATCATTGAACGAGGGCCTTTTATTGAATTTTTAATTATTTAAAAAGACTTTACACTTCCCAAATTAATTTAGCTTTCTACTCATATTCGCTCGTTTGTTTTTTTCCGTTAAATAGAGAAAAATATATTGGAAGTATAATAAAAGAGTAAACCAGCTGTAGTAAAATCGTAGAATTAAAAAGAAACAACACTAGATATTTACCGGATATAAGAAAATTTTATGAATTTCAATGTCCGATTCCAAGAATAAAATTTGGTTGCTCAAATGAAATAATCCACTAATGACGTGTTCGAATTACCACACTTAGTTCAAACATATTATAAAACAAAATTTTATTCATGTATTCATATAACGGCTAAAGAATGGATAACGATCTCCATTTTTAAAAAATAATCTTAGTGACACAAGAGAAAAAAAGTTAAAGCATACAACCGCAGTATTATGGTACACAAAAAAGCCATAGTGATTTACATGTAAAAATATATAATAACAGGCTCCTGCCTTTATGTAAATTTACAACTGATTTGATTGACAGGTCGACAATGGTTTATTTGGAAAATAGTACGTCGGTAGTGAAGCGATAACGATCATAATTATATGCTTATCTCTCGACGAGATTGATACAAATGTATGCGTGGATCAAGGCGCTGTCCACATTGGATGAATATTGTCCACCGATATTTTAAATTATTTTATTATCAGAATGTTGACTGACATAAAACAGTAACAAGGTTTTTTACTAAATTTTGTATCGCTGGCAAGGAAATAATTTTGTTTTAAAAATCGTCTCATTAGTTGAGGGTTAAATTCGTTACTTATAATATGCTAACTGTCATTTATTAGAGGAAAAACTTTACTGATAAATAATGAAAACAAAATGTTCAACGCTATTTCCACCAATATATATATTTTTTGATCAGGACAGAAATTCTTTAAGAAAATCCTGTTTTAAAATAACGTTTTTCTTGGGTTCGGAATTCATTTTTTTATATGAATAAAATTGATAGTTTCGACAACTAATTCTTCTATTCCAATGGTCGTAAAACTAACTATGACTCGTGTTTCACCTATTTGAGAATAACTTAGAATGATTGATTAATTTAAAATGAATTTTTTGATTATATGAATCTGATTATTTTGAAATATTAAATACCTGCAATATTTATATTTAAAAAAAAACAGATTTCATTGATTGATGCAAAATTAGAGGTGAATGATTTTTTTGCCGGAAATTACTATAAACAACGTGTTTTTCACGCTTTCAAGGATCGATTGGAAATGTTATATGATTGCGATATGAAGTTCACAATATTTCACAAAAAAAAATAAACGGTAATGTAAAGGCAAAGTAGAAACGTTTGTATAGTGTGGTCTGTCAAAATCGAGCTTATTAAGAGGTTATATGCGTTGTATGTAACATAACGAAATACCGCAGATTCAAATTTGGAACGGATAAATAGACCGGCCCGGAAAAAATAGATAGGGATCTACACTGAAACATATTTAGCCTCGGACATCACTCTGTCGGAATCTGACACAATCACGCCTTTGCAAGTTGAAGCATAGATGCTAATGGGTGATAGCTGTCAATCTACGAAGCGATGATTGTCTATGGTTGTGTGAAAATATTACATTATACATTGTAGAATTTCGATTTGTCATACGAAGCGTTATGGTTGAAAGTAAATATTGTAGTCATTAATGAGGAGAGTATGTCAACCATAACGTGTTTGGCGAAACATGAATTTTGGACAATGCAGGTATTTAAATATGTATACTTGATTATTCATATACATAACGGAGTTATTTTTATTTACAACTATAACAAATAAATTGATATAAGTTTATTGTTATATTTTTGCCGTAAATAAAAGATGATACATCGACAATATTCAAAAAAGTAAAAGTGACATTTGTATCTAAAAACATGAAACTGCAAAAATATTTTTTTTTTTTTAAACTTGACAGTGTTTTATAAACTACGGTAAATGTTTTATAGAAAGTGAAAATAGCGGAATAAAAACAATATAAGTATTTTTTCCGATCCGTACTCAGTTTTGATTGATTTTTTTGGCACGTTAAGCTCTTATTAATAACCTTAAAAATTGTTGATTTTTAAAAATATGTTCACTTCAATGGAGATTTCTTAAAGTTTTCTTGCAATGATTATACGCTTGCTTATAAAAAATAATTTTTTAATATATTCAATTTCATGAAGAATTATTTTTCACATATATTAACATGGGTGAGTTTTATCGAGCAAATATAAGCAAGCGAATGGATTTATGATGAACTATCAATTTATATCTTATTACTAAAGATATTATTTTATGACTAAAATTGTCATAATCTGAAGTATACAAAGTTTCGAGAAAGGAAAATCTATACAAAAAATAATTTTTAATATTCACCTTGTATATTCATATAAACATCAGATTGTTAAATAACTACTGTAAATGTGATTTTATAATATCACATTTTACATCACTTAGTTTACTGTAATATGGTGAATCTTAAAAACTTCGCCATAATATAATAATACGTTTCGAGAATATCATGAAATATAAAAAATGAAATCCCGACTACTGACATCTCACTGACATACATCTAACTAAGATTTTATACTATATCGAATTTAAACAAACGACATTTAAGCTTCGAATGATTTAATTAAATTGATGTTGGTAGTGGAAAATGTATTCGGAAGCTTTCGACGTTCCCCGCATGGCAGCCTGTCCGTCGCGGCGCCTGACTTCACGTCTCATCATAAACTATGAAAAAACCGGTGAAACCCCCCTGTTCTTTCAACTGCACCCTTCCTCGTCCTATCCATGAGCTGGCCAGGCCTGTGAGATATGCAAATGACTATCCCGATCGTGACGCACGACATTCATCTAACGCCGTGCTTAACTCTTTCTGCCGCACCCTGTACACCCCACCTACACCCCCGCAACCCTCTACCCGACAAAGTCCACACTTGTGTACAGGGTGGTGTCATATTATGAATCATGGCGTCATTAAACATAATAATATATGATTGCAACATAACATAATTGAATATAAGTAAAAAGGATCATTTGAGGTTCGTATAGAAGGCCGTGACAGGTAAAATTAATTTTAAAGTTATTGCTTCGATAGTGAACGTAAAAAAAAAACACTAAGATTCCACTCAAATATTCTCTATGCATTTTTTAATTTTAATTATTAATGCAAACACATTATTTTTCAAAGTCTTTCAAAACTCAGATGCTTCAATAAAGAGAAAATCGCATTTTTTTCATAAAGTAAATCTGTTCAATTATTAAAAATAATTACATGAAAATATCTTAATTTCGTCTGCGTGTTATTTTCATATTGAAGAAATATTCTTATCAATAATCCTGCGGTGCCTCATAGATAAAGAACGACCACAAAGAAGGAGCAGTCTTGTATTGGTGACAAATTGTTTGCAACTGCATTTCGTATGGGTGAGTTCATTTGAATGACTCTGAACTTACTAACATCTAGATTTATGATAACCTCGGAATAATATTATTAAAATATTCGATAGTATCTTTTTACTTTGAAATGAATCAGGTTGTGTAAGCGCCAACAATGCATTCAATTTTGAATCGCATCTCCGATGCATTTGCCTACAGTACCAGCTGAAAATCGTATGCACATTACTGGCCATACATGAACGAATTTGATCGCTTAAGATTCATAAATTTACAATAGTTTTATGAGAATTTTTGTTGAACAAGTTGTATACAAAAATGAATAGATTCCTCACTATATCATCTTCGGATCTGTGTTTTGAAGATTTTGTTTCGTATATTCTATAATATAACAATAAAATTACTCAAATGAAAAGATATAACATATATATTTAACTTATTGTATAATGTAAGTTGTAAAAAAGGTTTATTTGGCTCGTTATAATTGATTATATTGAATAAACCTGGTCAACTAACGGCATCTTAAAGATATTATGTTCAAGTTCTTCTAATGAGGTATCTATAGTTTTTTTTTTGGTATTGTTATAATTTTATCGCGTGGTTGATAATTTTTCACTAAAAGATAGATTACATAGTAGATTTTAAATTTACACTGTTCGTATGATGATTTTCTTAATTCGTGGCATACCACTTATTAAGAAAATCATACATACCAATGTCATAACACACATCATAACAGTCAGTCACACATCATAACAGTAATGAAATTAAAAGCAATGAAACCTTGTTAAAAGCCTTCAAATGTTACAAAGAATTTATAAAACTTATATATATATAACGCATATATGGAAATTTTTTACCCAAGTTACCAAAGGATAAATTATTTGATTGAAATAAAATTATTCTGCGATTTTCAAACGATTTCTATAAGCATTTTTTGGTAACGATATTAACAATCTGATTGTTTGACAATTGTTAATAATATATGGTACGGATATGACGCTTCGGAAATTCCTTTCGTGTATTGCTAACAGCGAATGTCTACGTAAACTTTTCAACTACCTACGATCTAATTAAGTCAATAGACTGGCAGGTAGTCTCACCACAGCAATGTCAGCTACCCTAGCATATATTTAATCCACAGGATTGCAATGAGGATTTTAGCTTAACATATCTATTGTATTTTTCGATTATATTTAGTCACGGAACCCCTTAGTGTAGTGCGCAACAAGACGGAAAACCGAATGTATTTATAATATACAATGGTGCCATCGCTGCACTCATCAACGATTGTTTACTAATTTTTATTGTACATTTTATTCTTTCATCAATTTTTAAATCTTCTTCAATAAAGTTAGATATAATAACAGCAATTTTTTCAATTCGATATTAGCTTTATGTTTTTATTATCTAACGTCTTTTTAAGAATTTATGATATCTACTGAAGGTGCTTGATGGAATTTAAATATCAAATTTGAATTGTTACAAATTTGTACGATTCCACACGTATTGTCACTAACGACCCGGGCTTCGCCTTTTGGCATCTTAAGGAATCCGTGTGATTATAATACCTGAAGATGTCGAAAGGTGAAACCCGGGTCCTTAGTGACAAAACATGTGGAATCGTACAAAACTTCAATTCAAATTTTTTTTAAGAGTCTATTTTAAAAACAGTGGATTATACAGATTCAAAATTATTTTTGCTGATATTTTCTTTGATCTAAAATTGTTTTGGCTTAGATAAGAATATTTACAATCCGAAAATTGTTTAGCATTAGTTTATAAGCATCTGCGAAAACATATATGCTTTCTTTTTCTGTAGAATTTAATCATTCGAAATCTGCTTCATTATAATGAAGATTTAGGAATCAATTTATTCAAGATTGTCATATAATATTTAACCAGTGCGGATCTGCCTTGACAAAAAAGCATATTGTTTCTGCTGAACGTACAGTAAAGGCAGACGAAATAAATGTGAGCGTATGAGTGTATACGGATGTTTAAAAGTACGAATCTATCTGTTAATGGATATCTATGCAGATTTGAGCACCTAAAGATGTTTCGATAAGAATTAATGTGGATTTAAAATAGAGAAGAATAAAAAATGCTTTGTTTCGAATAAGATGCA
This sequence comes from Himalopsyche japonica, assembly GCA_028555115.1. Lineage (NCBI taxonomy): Eukaryota > Metazoa > Arthropoda > Insecta > Trichoptera > Rhyacophilidae > Himalopsyche > Himalopsyche japonica. The sequence goes on from JAHFWJ010000821.1 coordinate 192,414, forward strand.
TCAATGAACGTTAATAGTTTTTCGTTTGAATAGAGTTTAATCACGAATCCCTGGGGATTTATTTAAAAAAGCGTTTTTTTTGTTTTGCGATACAATCCATTGAGCTGAAATGGCAAATTCATAATTGTTCTTTGGGTTTGTCTAAATTAGGCTCTTCTTATATCCAGTTTTTCTCGTCGAGCCTTTCTTTATTAATCGTGATGCTGCCTGACCAACTCCTCCGAAGGCACCCGGCGCTCGAGTGCTAACTTTACAAACAACTCTAGATTCTTTATATCGCAATACATTGTCTGATCTTTATTCTATATAATATATTGAATAGATTTGAATAAGTCAATGATAGTTAGCATTTATTCTATGTATCATTATATTTTATAATACTTTAATGACTTTTTTACTTCTCCATCAAACAAGTTATATCTTCTCTTCTCCGTTATATTTTTTCAAGTTGTAATTTGAATAAATATTTTTTTAATGCTTTTAGCATCTATCATGTACAAAACTTTGGTAAAATACAATTTCAAGTAAAATCATAAAAGTTATTTTGTGAATATATATTTTCTATAGTCCATTGTTTGTTTCATGTTATAACCGAGTAGTAGATACTTAAGGAGCGGCGTTAGGAGATTTTTTGCCCATGATATGTACAAGAGCAAGGACGTGGGTGGAGCTTAGATGGAAACGAGCTAACATGGAAGCATTAACATATATAGTTTTGTGTTGGAATAATTCGCCCGGAAAACTTAAATATTGATCATATGACAGTCGATTCGACCTCATTCATATTATACTCATCTCCTGGTATACGCGGTAGACACGTTTTTCACAAACCCGTGTAAATAAATAAAAACAGCGTAAAAATAGCAACGAACTTTGTTATATCAAAAATTTATTTTCAAAATTGTCGCAGCACATGCAACAATGATTGAATTCCAGAAAATATTTTTTCATAATTTATTCCGTTAACTGAAACCGCACAAAAAGTACCGCGTAAATCGAAATAATTGTTTACATATAAATGTAGGAATGATTCTTATTTGAAGTCTACATAAATTTGATAGTAATTTTTTGCGACACACTCTTCGAGATATTGTTCTATTCAATGCGCTGTAATGTCACATATTTTTCGTTTCGCAATGAACAGAAACAGTATATCTTTCAATTGATTGAGGAAAACAGTTTCTGATACGTAAACTGAAATTTGAAATTAATTATTGTTTTTAATAGGCTTACAATTTATAAAGAAATATTCATTAGTTTTGCTTTAAAAAATATATAACAGTAAATTGAGATAAGTAAGAAACATGTATATTTAATTTGTTGTACAGGAGAAGTTAAAAAAAAATCAGTTACCATTTTTAAAACAGTCATAGATAATTGATTAATTGTTAGCAGAAATTCGATTTAAAATTAATCTGCGATCCTGTAAGTAAGTAGTGGAAAACCGCGGAAATAAACAACAAAGCATTGCCATCCATTCTGGTGGGGCACGAGAAGGGCATTTAAAAGATTTGCATAAGAAAATATAGCACAGCCTAATATCAAGTTGCCTGCTTGACAAGTATGTTATAACTCACCAGGCCTTTTCAACAGTTTTGTCGAATAAAGATATTTGTTCTATTTAATTAAGGAAGAGAAATTGAATTTGTTGAAATAGTATTCATATCAAAGATATTCATAATTGGACATACATTTAATAAGTCATAACTATTTTTTCTACATAAAAAAAATACATGATGAAATTACATTTGATATAATTTCAAAATTTACTTGAAAGGATATTTTTACTTTTACTGTAAAAGATTTAATAAATACAGTAAAATCCCTATTAACTCTAAAGTCGGGATCGTATAATTTGGAGTATTGTCATTGGGGGAGTGAATCTCATACAAAAATAGGATTTTGTGTTTTTCGCGAAAACTTTAAAAATAAGATTATTTTTAGTTTTACAAGACCAAACATATGGATGAAATATTTAGTTACTATGTAATAAAATACGTGGCGCTCGCAAAATTCAGTATACCGACAGTTATAATATAGACAGTTACCCGGCTGTGCGTGTATAGCCTGACACGTACTCAGATGCTAGCCTCCATTTGACTGTATGCACCGCACAGACAGCCGTCTGGCTGTGTGTGTGCAGCGAAGTGATCGTGCAATTAGGGGATTTGCGGCAAATATTCAAGCCATTGCGTAATTCGCAGTAGTGTTATTGGAGGTTCTACTTTAACAGGTAAGATTGTCTATAATTTAGTATCATGTCACATTTTTCCACTACTGTGGAGTAAAAACGCCAATGGTCGATTAGAAGAAATTGTGAAAAAAACCCTTAGAATATTTAAGCCTATTGTCCACATACAAAATTGTAGTGGTTATCAAGTATGCATTTTCAGTTGAGTTATATGGAATAATTTTGTTGACGTTAACCTAAAATTACATTGTTGTGAACAGTGAGAAAATGGTGAACTCGATGATATTTTCGTTTTTATTGGTTTATTCAGTCACTTATTAATTTAAATTCGGATATTAAACAACGGACAAACAGATTTATTAAAAAATTTAGATGCTTTTCACAGCTTAATCATTCAATTAGTCTTGAGAGTTAATGCGTTTAACAGATTAAGAATAATTAATTTAAAAACAGCAATTAATTATGTATGCTGCACAGGCTCGGCATTAATCCTCTGTAACAATTATAATAACTGGTTATTTTACATTCATAAAAAGTGGACCAAAGACTTGACTCAATTAAAGTGTATTGGATAGAGTCTCTCACTGTTCAATTTATGTTGAAAATGGCGTTGTAAACACCTGTCGCAGGCCGATATATGCAGTGTTCTCAGTTTATCGAATGGAGTCATATTGCACTTATTACATGCACATAAACTTCTGCCATCTATAAGGGTAAATACTTCATGTGTTTAATGTAGGTATATTAAAGTAAAATAGGTAAAATTTGCATAGCAATCGGGACGGAAAATCTATGCAAAAATACAATTTACGATGAAATCGCGTTTTTTTCAAACTCCCGCCATGTTTCAGTGCTGGGCCAGCCGTAATGGCAGTGAATGTTTCATACAATTTACTTTTTAATATTATTCCATTCTAAAAGGCACGGAAAGTTGATACTGGTTTTTTACAAAAGACGTATTATACGTATTGTAAATTTGGCTTGCATATTTAACATCGGACCGAAATGAAATACAATGTTGTGGGGAAGTTTAGTTGCCAAAAGAAGAACATGTGTTTACTTAAATAATAGGCGAATCGTTTTGAAATGGTGTATTGGAATATTGCTAAAAAATCGCGCCGTATTTGGAGTAATTGCCACCCAAAAAGGTGCTTTACCATAAATTTATACCTGCAAAATATTTGGAACATATATGCTAATAGCTTGTATAAAAATAGAAAAACTCACGACAGTAATAATGGTCAAAATTGCACTATATCATGTTAATGAACAACTTTGAAAAATGCACAATAAAAAACAATTCAAATTTTCGTAATGAGTTTTATAGCTTTTTCGTAATGAAGCTACATATTTAGTTTAAAGTCTTTACCAAGCGAAGATAAGAAGACTGTTCATTATGAACTTGGTTTTAAATTTATACTTCATTGTGTCGAGATTAACCAAGAAATCAGCAAACAAGTTCTTGTAATGTTTTATAAATTAACTGAAGCTTTATAAACACGGTGAAAAAATAGCAACATATGTCAATACTATAAAATGTATAAGGCATATAGTTGATAACTATTTCGGCTTCCACCCTCATCAGAACTATGGCATCAGAGGGCAACTATACTCTGTATAAATTTTATAGAACTAAAATACATTGCTGGTTATAATAGGTTTTACTAGGCTAAAATATGTATAAAGTTTTTATCTCTTTAGCGACGAGAGGTCATTAATAGTCATTTTTATAATACCATAGATGTCAGTTAATTAATTCTCTATTGTGTTTTTTCACCAAAGGCTTTTTCTTTTTGGTGCCATCTGTATTTTACAAATTACGTATTATTTTAATAAGCGCAAATGACGAATAGGTGAGGTAATAATTAAATAGTTAAGGATCAAAATATGACGCGAACCCGCCCATATGTAAATAATGCTGTGCGGCATTTACGAGGAGGCAGGCGGAATTGGAAAAGTGAAGGGGTGGGAAAACGGTCAAGTGGGGTAGTATTATCGTGACGAGCAAACTAAGATTGCTGATTAGCCGGTACCGGTAGTGGTAACCGGTAAGAGGTTATGCTAAACGGCAACAGTAATTAACACAGTCAAACGTAATGTTGCGTTACAATATAATGTTGTTTAAGGAATTTATTCAAATTCGTATCATTAATGAGTCGTTATTATTTCTTAGAATGCATGAAAAATAGCAGTTATATCAAAGAGAATAAAAATAGTAATACAAATTTTATATATGGTACAAAATTTGTCACAAAAAAAAAAATATTTCCACAAGGTTTTTTTTTTAAATTTATTTATGACAGTAGAGAAGACTTGTTACAATGTTATACCAACAAAGCATTGTTGGATCATATTTCCGTTACGAAAGATGTTTTGCATATTTTTTAATACGACTAATGTTTACAAAGAAAATTGAAAAAAATTTTGACTAAAAAAATATCGAATAAAATACATTACTTACAATTAATGATATTTTATTTATTTTGAAAAATCTTGCAATCGATTACGTAATGTATCAATTTGAAACATACTTTCAAAAGGGAATGAAAGAAAAAAAAAACTTTAGTTATTAAATGTTTCCCAAATATCTTAGTGGACCTGCTTAATGTTATTCAAAAAAATAACGATGTCTCGTGACAATGTTTTTTCATCATTCTAACCATAAACAATTAGTAATAAAGAAAAACACAAACAAATAAAAAATGTCATGAGTATGAGATAAATGAAATCTCACTCAAGAATTGAAATAATATTTTGTCTTACAATCTTTTATCCGAATTAATTTTGGTGATAAATACTATATTTAATGGCTTTTAATTTTTATTTGAGGTTAAAAATCGTGGCAAAGTATGTGGATGTATAATTTGTTCTTTTATTGATACACGTTTAGATTTCGTGGAGATTAAGAGAGTAATTTTCCATTTTTATATGTAAAATTTGGTTAATATTGACACATAAACTTTTTATGTTGTGCTTTTTTATCACACATCAATCAGAAGGTATATCTAAATTTGAATAAAACATGTTTTTTAATGCCAAAACAATACTTAAATCACGTATAAATGTAAATAAGTAGACAGCTATACGAGTTTTTGTTCTTGATATTCTGTATTATCACATAAAATCACAAATTCAAGCAATTTTACCGCAATCCACTCTTGGCCAAAGGTTCTGATAGGCAGAATTTCCTTCAACAAATAAACTTAGCATATACGAGGAAGGTTATGGCAGAGATTCTCAAAATTAAAATCATTGGAACTTAATGAATATTTGTAGTTTTTTTGTGTAATTATTTTTTTTACTTCTATTCATGGTATTCAAATATAATATATATCAAACATTTCGAAAGTGTAATTCTCACAGAACACACTATTTGCCTTAAAAATTTTGTTACATCTTTATTCCGAGAATATGTCAAAATACTTACAATAAAAATGCTATAATACTATTTCACATATCTAGTATAACTTTTATTTTAGATTAGAGATATACTACAAGTAAATTTTTTTTTTTTTTGGAAATTGACTTTACAGAGTCCATATGAAGATATTTCAATGAAAAAATTAACAGAATTTAAACTTATTAACGAGTTAATTGCAAATTAATAATTATTTAGTGTTCTTAGAAATTGATGCAATTATTATCAGTATTTAATTAAATATTTAAAGTATCATTTTGCTCCTATCCGATTGAATTGACTCCCCTCAAACCACTAGTAATTAGTTTTTTAATTGTAATGTAATGATAAAAAGCATTTATATTTATGAGTCTAACCCCCTCCATACGTTCAGTAAAAAGTGAATAATCCTACATATAATACTCATTATTTTAATTTAACGATTGAAATCATCGTTTACTTTGAGAATTAATAGTCTCGCAGAAAGTTAGTATGAAGGTACTTTTTATAGATACAAAACATGATTTCTGATTTGAGCTCACTCAATATGATTAAATCGAGTGCTTTACCTCATAAAAATAAACTTTTATATCCTCAATTAATTATTTATGATAAGCATAACAATATCTTAATTAAATACCAATTATTTAAACATCTCAAGAGGTTTTTGAATACCAAAAGTTTGACAAGGCCTTGTGTTAAGCACAAGAAAATTTATGGCATAGTCGTCGGCCATATCGCGGGGAATCGTAAATAAATATTGCATATCAAAAACGTATCTAAACTTAATAAATAAAAAAACTCGACAATTTCCATTGCTTTTTTGTTTATTTGCTTTGTCGCTGATTTTTTTACCCTCAAGATAAAAAAAGACACACACATAAGTAAATGTATTACATTCTACATAAATAATGGAAGAAGGTATAATGAATACAGAACAATACAAACATATTTATCGTTGGTACCTAGTGTATGAGAATAGAATTGCGGCCAATATGATAGTAGTTGTATTTGATGTATTATATGATCATAAACCACACACGTTCAATGTGCAATTAAAATTTTATTCTGTCGTATTTTTTACTTTATCCAACAAAATTATAATACAATTACACTTAATAGATAAACAATAGTTAGTTGAGCTAGTAAACAAACAATTACCCAAGTGGATGCTTTGACACGGTCAATTGAAACATTGGATGATATAATAGACAAACTTATGACGAGTACATATAATATAAATACTATAAAAATATTAAAATTATTTTAATAAATATTAAGTAGTCAAAGATACTTTCATAAAATAAATCTACCGCAATTATTTAAAAAAATAGCGAAGTGTTTGTAAACATAAAATTAATGAAAAGTCAACACACCTTAACATGTATGTCCTGCAGTTTTAAAATTTACGTGGTTTATTGAACGTGACTAATTTCAACGAATACGAATGATTAAATTTGCTTGTTACGTTCTTTCCTTACATAATTATCTCTTAACTAGCTTGACTGTGTAAATCTTCATTAGTAATGTACTATTTTAAGTTAATATAAAGTGGTATATAATGAGTTTGTTGGAGTAAAGTTGGGCGATCTAGGTTTAGGATTTCAAATTATCTTGCAATAGGAGGACTCTCACATTTGTTACATTACAATTAAACTTTGTTCTGAAGTTCTTAAACTTATAATATTACAGTAATTTAAATAAAATTTTAAGTAGATGTACAAAAAATATTTTTTATGAGCTTTTAAATCTCAAAACGTAAGAAAACTCTCTCATTTGTTTATATTATAGAACCCGCTTAGTTTTATAATAGTTACTACACGCATTTCTAGTTACGATCGTTTAGCTGACAGGTATCGATACGGCAAAAAGCTAAGGCAAAAATTCCGCTGTAATCGGTCGGCGCCCCTATGCCACCCATTGATAACAGTGATGTATCCATTGCTGACGTCACACCTAGGCTCAAAGAAGTCCTTATCGGAGTGGCTAAACTCCTCGGACTATCCTTCTTTCAGATAGCGAGCACTGTCGAGTGGTCATGTTATCCTGATACTTGGCATTCTCAAAGGGCGGAATTTTTTATCGGAAATTCAAAAAAAAATAAATGTTAACGTTTTAAAGCTATCGCTTATTTACCATATTATGAACGGTTCTGTATCCGATTGGTAAATATTACCGCGCTTTCGGCATACTTAATTGCACAGTCATAGGATCGAGTCCCCAAATGCTTCCATACTTTGGATTGGTTCATAATAGATTTACAAAGCTTTACAATAGATTTTATTTTCTTCCCTCCTATCATTTATGCCAGGGGTTGGCAACGTGAAGCGTTCAAAACGAGGTATTGAACGAGAGTCATCTAACTGTTAGTATGTCCCTATTTTTTATAAGTTATATTATACTTTCTAAAAATTTACGCGAGTATCTTAAACGCGGCACGTGATTGAAAACATATATAGTTTTATGAATTAGTTGAAAAAGCATGCAATAATCGAAATTAGCCCTGATTTTACTATGAGAAAACTTTGTATCTTCTACATATACAATATTGGCGGTTATTTGCTTGGTGATGGGGACATCATATACTGCGCAGCGCATTTGATTTTGGTTAAAAGATTGCATGTATTAATAAATATATATATATTTATATATGTGTGTATGTATATAACAATTTTAGCAACTTTGAAGGAGTTAACTGTCACTTCTAGGCGCAAAGGCATTATATTTAAAATAATAAAAACACATTTGTATAATTTTTTCCAGTACATATTTCGTGATCAGGACCGGTTTTGCTCATTGTGCGCATTGTCAATTATCACGAAATCAATACTTGCGAAGAGCGAAACCGGTCTTGATCAAAAAATATATTGTGGAAATAAGTACTAAAAAAAGATGTTTTTATTATTTAAAATATGTGTCTTTCAATAATATGTTTCATGTTCCTATAAAAAAGCACCGTTATCAATATTGGTAATAAATGATTTAGAATTTTATTATACGAATATATAAACGTGTGTATGTGTTTATTAGAAATCAAACTAAGTGACACGAGATAAATGTTCATAAAATGGCTGACATTCAACAAATAACAATGCTGAAGTATTGCTCGACAATGTTATAAAATATTATCTATACTTTCGTTGATAAAAGAAGTGTAATTTCTATCACGCTGGGCGACTGTTTTTATCCCGGCATTCTATTCTGTGATTGAATTTAAAAGTGGCAGCACTATCGATAAATCAATCAAATCACGTTTCTCGAGATACGGATAAGAAGGAAACACAAGGCGGGAGAGAACTGCGACGTTTACCGCCAATAAATCGCGACATGTCAAACCTAACCTCAAAAACAGTAGAACGAATAGAAGAGTACGAATCATTTCGAACAAGTCAAATTTGATCCATATTGTATTTTTTGATACAATATCGAAAATGGAACAACAGGCATAACGAATATAAGAGCAATTGAAATTCTCTATACTTGTTTGTAGAATATGATTTATTAACAAAACATTCATATATATATAATATATATATATTATTTAGGGCTTTTATTTTATATATTTGATGTATCGTTATATTTTAATTATTATTTACATAATTTCAATATCTGGCGTTTTAGCCAAGGTTTCACATATTTAGCAATTATGAAATCACATAAGGTAAATTCAAATCACTCCACATTATCGGTCGGGGAACCTGAGTGAATTACCCCAAATGGGGTAAAAATGAACTTTTTAAGGGTAATACGGAAAACATGAAGGGGAAAATTTTCAATTGAATTTACTTTGTTCCAATATGAGAATTTTATTTTGTTTTTCTATTACATACTTACTATTTTATAAAAAATGTTAAATTTACATTGATTGTCTGTTTTTCAAAATGAGGGGTTAATATAGACTTACGCAAAAATATTTTGGGATAATGTTTAACAAAGTTTCCCGACCGCTGCTCTAGATCAGGGATTTCCAACCCCGTGCCCGCGGGCACCATGGCGTCCGCGGAAAAATTCGTGTGTACCCGCCACTATTTGAACGTAACAGATTTTTTCATAAACACTGATTAAAAATGTAAATTATTTTTTCAAGTTTATTTTTTTTGAGTAACTAGATTTACTATATAGTGACAATAAACGTTGAGATATTTTATTCTATTTATTAATCATGTCTAATTATATATACCCGTAGAAAAAATGGGTAGTGCCCGCCAACCTATCGATATTTTAGAATGCGCTTTAGAGTATGAAAAAGGTTGGGAATCCCTGCTCTAGGTCATCAACTCGCATCAACACATGAAAGAATACTTGCTATCAAATTGAAAAAAAATCTTAGTTTGATCAAAAGTGATCGCAAGGTTGGGCTTTAACCAGTAAACCACAAAGGCTGATATTGATACACTAATGTTTATATTGTATTCGAACGATGTTGCAATCTCTTGTGGTGGCATATCTTCCTAGTATGTTAGGAATCTGTGGCAATATTAGTTATGCATATGTGGTGATTGAAGGGGTATGAAATGTTGCTCTTCAATGACGAGCCATCGACAGGCAGCCGACCACCTGTTTGATACAAGCCCCAAGCCACCTATTTATGGATGAGTGTGGTGAAAAATAGGAGAATGTAAGCGAATATTTATCATAAACATAGAGAGTAAAATGGTTTTAGAAACAAACGATCTATGTATTTAAAATATATATAGAGTTTTCTTAAATATTTAATATAGTGTGGAAAATGAATTATTGTCAGAAAGTTTTATTTTTGATCTTTCTAGTCACAACTGTAATGTAACAACATGTAAATATCACTTTTTGATTATCTATAAAGATATTAAAATGTTCATTATCAAGAAATATTCACGGTCATTTAACTGCTTTGCTTTAGTTATTAGCTACGATTATTTTTGTTATATTTCTGACAATTTAAATTATTTATTATAATGAATCACAAACCTCTTGCCTTGATATCTAAAGAAGACAATAATTAAGATAATTTAAATTAATTACAATTATTAAATTTGACTCATTAAATTCACGATTAATGGTTAAGTATAATATTATGTCAACAAACTATTTTCTTGCGTTAAAAAATATTTAATCGATTGTATAATATATGATCTATTTTGATGGTATATTTCATTTAAAATCAATTTTTTGTATTTTTTAATACTGTGTAAATAATATTGTAAAGAATCCTTAAATTCAATTATTATATAACAATTAACGACCGTAATTAAAATAAAAAAAGTGTCCAGAGGCTAAAAGATATTATTAATTTGTTAAACATGTTTTTGTTTTGATTACTGTTAATTGCCTATCGAGTTATATAAAATTTTCTTCTGTATTGTTGAAATCGATTAAAAACAAAATGAAACTTTAAATTGGTGAAAGAATATATGAGGTGTTGTGAATTTATTTGAAATCGTTCCATTGTACCGAATATTATTAATATTGAATCCCAAATACCGACGCAATCTAAAATCCTTTCGATAACCCATAGAGCGACCTCATTTAACAATAGAATAGTTATTCCCTTTTGGATATCACATTATCTGAATGGAAACGATATGTTTACGTTCAATTTCTGACTGCCACTTTGTGAGAAACCAAGATGATATCTCCTCACAACAGGAATATTCCTGAAAGCCTGAATGGCACAATTGATTTCCTCGATGTCGCTTCCGCAATCTGCACCCGACGCCGCCACCGCCGCCTACTTCACTTCGACGGCTCAGCCGCCCAAACCCGCCCAGACCTAACTTACACCAGTTTTGGCGCAGCACAGACGTCTACGGCATGCATTTATTTAACCACTGTTTTATTTTTAATATTTTGTTTGTTAATATCAGTTGAGCTTAATACATCGACTATTACCATTATCATTATTGATAGTCTATTATAATACGGTGGAAAATATTAATAACAAATAGCAGATAGATAGTTTTAGATAGCTCTGATGATATATTGTTATTTATATTCAATCTTAATAATTGATCAAATTAATGGTATATTATTGAAGTCAATGAAACAGGTTGGAATAATGATTGAATGTGATAAAATTAGGTTATCTCATTAATAAGGCGCTTAAATAGTCCAGACATCATAAAATAATTATTTTGATTCTAGTTTTTAACAGGATATTTATTTTTTATTTTGCATATATGTAATTCGGAGACATAAAAAATTTATCCCTATTTTTACAAAAAAATACTTGAAATAATAAAGTCAAAATAATTTACGATTTAACGTCGATATCACTTGATAGTTGAAACGTTTTTTCGAAAATTTATTTCACTTTATATTTTTTTATTTATTGTCGTATATATATATTCATATTACTTTAGAGTAGGTTAGCTTTTTTGGTTATTTTTCTTGTATTATTAACTATAATAAAGGGTCCAAAATGTAATGCTTCAAACACAATATCTATGAACGTTTAAATAATATACGTCGTTTATGAATATTATTTTGGCGTCAGTTCATCCATTCGAGCCCATTGTGCTTCGACACTGATACCCGACCGATGGGAGCGATATTGAAACCATTATGTCGAATATCTGGGCCATTTTCATTCAATTACAATTTTCTCTGAACACGTTTCAAAATATGCAATCGCAGATAACAAGGGCTCATTATTATTATAATGGTTGAATCTGTATTATGTTTTCCACCGTTTTAATTTCAGTCACAATTGTGAATATAATAATTAATGGAGGTTTTACATTATGCACACAATGAGTTCAATGAATTTCGTAGAAAGTTTCTGTTACACTTTAAATACGATAAATTTTATCTGTACAATGTAAAGTATACAGCAGAATCAATATTTTTGTTACATACTAAATCTTCATAATAAACATAGGATGTATTTATTAATGTAAAAAAAATGTATACAATATTTTTCTAATTAAAGATATTCACAACCGGTGGTTGACAAAAGTTTAGTATCGAATATGGTTTATTAAAATTTGTAAGGTAGAATGTGACAATGTTATAAACCTATAAAGAATCTCATAATATATAATCGTTTATAGTTATAGTTTATAATGCAACAACATAGTTTAAAATGATGAAAGAGATTTATTATTTAAGCTATCCTTTATGTCTTTTGCTGTTTCAATGACAATATTTCACGTTATTTCTATAGTCTGTAAAATCGATTAGTATGAATGTTAAGCCCAATTTATTATTCGGAACATTGCCAGTAAAAAAAAGTGGATGTACAAATTGTTTAATTAAATATCACCTAAAATAGATTTTGAATTACAATATAATGAATTGAATGTAGCTTCATTTGAATATATTCTTTTATATTCGTGTCCTCAAAATATTTTAATATTAGTTAAATTAGTATTATTATTTTTACTTTTATCATTATTTGTCAAAAACAAATAAATAAATAAGTCATATTTATTTTATAAATATCGAAAATCGACACATTAATTTAAAAAACACTATAAATTGCGACTGCCCAAAACCACTTACTAAAATGTTACAATGTATTTTTTAAATCTGTGTCACATCTACTGTGAAAAGTGTAAATTTATAGTGAAAATATGAATAAAAATTATAATTAAAAACGATTTCAATTTTTGAAATCAAAATTTAAATTCAATGATTGTGATTTTTGCGTTCAAAATCAGTTACAAATAAATAAGTTTTTCTTTATATTTGTCAACATTTAATTTTCCATCAAAATATCGGCCCTGTGAGGATTAAATGAATTCCCGACATATTGGTGTTTTAAAGGATTAGATCCCAAGAAAATTTAAGTTTGAATAATAACTATGTATGTCCTTAAAAACCAAAGTCACCTTCTTATCTAGCGGAGTAAAATTGATGTATCATAACGTAAAACGCTCTTAAATGTTTGATAGTTAATCAGAATATCTTTGCCTCCTTGAAGTGCATTCAAGCAAATAGATATGAACGATTGTAAATCATCTGGTTATGTTAATGTGCTTCGTCTGATCGATAGATCTTATCAAAATCCGCTCCAGTGGCGGTGCAGGAAGTTATAAATCCAGCCGCGCTGCAGGCGACGCACCCCCGTCGCCGCCACCCGACGCCCCTTTCCTAAGCTTAATAGACCTCCCCATTGACGCCCTCACTCCACGCCACTGCTGGGGGAATGATAATTGAGATATGCTCAAAAGTAAACTTTCTTTTTAGTAGATTTGTATCGTTTTATAAAGAAATAATAAGTATAACATTATTGTGAATTACAATTAACCGCAAATACTTTTTTATTGAGTTAGAAATTAATTTGTTACTAAATTTAATCGTAAATTGTATTAACTGACTTTATTAACTTTTAAAATACAATTTGGCTATCAACCTAACTCTTAAGACGCCAGAACCCATCAAGAATTAATATTTATGGTTGTCATAAAAAAATACACTTATTTTTTTGTATGATAATACAAACATAACTATATATATTTTATTAAACTTATATTGGCTTTCTCTAATATATTATGTAATGGTATATGTTAGTTGACAATATAATATAATTTTTTTTCGTTCACATTTGTCCACCTTCAAATTTCGTTATGATGAGAAAATACACTGCTGAATAATAAATTTAAAACAATTCTATGGAAGACTATCTGAAATTGATCTCTGTGGTCCGCTTATGCATCGCTGCTGATATTAAATTCATTAATCCCATTCCAAAGTCATCTACCGAGGCTTCCTGGATCGTGAACGGCGCTAGAATGTTAATATAATATCGTGTTCATGTAATCATACGGAATAATGTCCAATATTAAGTTGATATGGTTTATGAATACGATAGATTGAAATAGAAAATGTTTTCAATTACAATACATGTATTAAAATCAAATTATTTTAATATTCCATTTTTGAAATTTCAATATTAAATGTTATTCTCTTCACTATCTGCAAACAATTGTTATGTTTTATTGCTTATGCTTTCGATCAATGAGAATTTTAAAAGTACATCGTTCTTTTTTCAAAACAGTAATAGCCGCCATTTGCGTAAATTCAAATGAAACAATGTAAACATATATTTGATTATTGATTCTATTCTGGATTTAAGTTCGTTGTTTCATTTTTTAATTCATTTTATTTGTGTCTCAATAAATAGGTGATGCAATGATGCGTTAAAACAAAGCATTAAATGCTTATCATGCGTACGTCATCCTTTCAACAGATCCAATGTGTTTGTTTTGACAGAGAAAATGAAAATGGCCGAATAGTATTATACATTTTAAACACACGTCAGATTACAGTCACTTCGTAGTATAAGCCTCTAATTGAGTGACTGTTTTTCTCTTTTTTTTATATAGTATAATAAAATAAATATTTCTATTAAAATATTATTATGGCTAAGCTAAACTATTCAGATATAAAAAGACACACACGATATCATATAAAGTTATTATTTATTAGTTTCATAGTAAAATTTATTTGAGAAACATTTTCATAATCATATTGGTATAGTACATATGAAAAATAGCAAAACAAATAAAATTCACTTTTTAGGTGTTAACTGTCACTTCTTGATAGAAAGCATGATATTTAAAATAATAAAAATAGATTTTTAGTACTTATTTCTTCAATATATTTTATCACTTTTAAGGTGTTAACTATCACTTTTCATGGAAAGGCATGATATTTTAAATAATAAAAACAAATTTTTTAGTACATGCTTCCACAATATATTTTGATAATGCAATATCAGTTGATAATGCTCGCAATAAGCGAAACCCGTTCTGATCAAAAATATATTGTGAAAATAAGTACTAAAAATGTGTTTTTATTTCTTAAACTACATTTTATGACCGGTTTCGCTTTTAGAGAGCATTATCAAGTGATCAGTTGATAATGCTCATGAAGAGTGAAACCGGTCATTAAAAAAATAGAAAAAGTTTTATTTTATTTTTTTAGGAGATTCAACTATCCTTCCATTGTGATAAAAATACCAGCTGCGCTTTTAGATTTTTTTTTCATAAAGATGTATAAAAATATTTATAAAAAATTGATTCATTGTTTCCAAATAAATTGCATCTGTTTTCAGAGAAACTTTTATTAATTTTGTCTTTGGTTTTCAGCAAATTTTGAAATAAGAACCGAATATATTCTAACGTTAAGAAAACGTAACACAGTCACATAAAAAATATGATTGTAATGATTATTTGTGTCAATATATGTTTTACGTTAAAATAAAATGAACACAGTCTAAGGAGCCAACGGTCACGTAAAATATTTTTTCTTAATACAACACCAGCAAGAAATCGTAGATCAACTTTGTATTATTAAAAGCCCTGTCGAAGGCTGATAAAATCTAGCTCGAATGAAAATATTTATATTAGAACGCCCAAAAAAGTGGCCTCCGAACAGGTCCGGATAAAGCATCTGGTAGATTAGCTGTTAATGATATTTTTATCAGATCAGTGAGCGTTGATAAATTGGTTGCCTATTTCATTATGATAATAAGAGCATTTTATCGACGTGATTAATAAACATTTTCTGAGAAACGTTTCGAAATTTGTTTTGAAAATACTCAATGTTAAAAGTGGATTACTTTTTTGTAAGAATGTGGAATATTCTATTAAGTATCTCGTTGTAATTGCCACATTTTATTGGAATTGCATGTAAATTTAATATTTATTGACTAGCGTGATAATTTGTAGGTCAAATGATAATATTTAAATGCATTTTTATCTATATTAAACCAAAAAGATTCATTATTTTTAGATACATGTTTTAAATATGATTGTGATAAATTAAAAGGAAAACTTTCCTAAATAAATATGCCGGTTTTTAATGCTTAATCATTATATGCTGCGTTAATTTATTGACTCTTTAAAGCATATAGCAATCAATATTATAAATATTAAAAATAAAGATAAAGTTTTTTATGTATACAATATATTATATAATAGTATTTTTTTGTGTTAATATTTTTTGTGTATTAAAAAAACCACTTCATCGCTTAAGGGGCTAATTGTGGTGCTAAAATTAGTCACAGATAATTTTATTTCTATACAATATATTCATTTATTCATATATACATATATATATATATATATAAATCAATGTATGTGTGTTTGTTTGTTCTTTATGCATTACTTCATTATTCATTTGATCGATATAAAGCTTTAGCTTGTTATTGAGTACACTTCCGCAAAAGTTTTGACATACTATTCTCTTAAAAATTCGATGTATATTAAATAATCCGTGCTTCCCTCATCGATTACTCATGTGGCCCGCTCACGCGTCGAAAATTTTCCGTATAAATGTGTACACAACAGACAGAAGAACAAAAATATTGTGTATCCACAAGCACTCAAATAAATAAATCGAATTGAACCGACACTTTTAACAATGAAATTGTTTGTTATCGTAAAAAGTTTCCTTGAATTTCCTTACTCTAAGATCGCAGCAATGCGCGACGGTTCAGCTAGTATTATATATGAAAAAGTAATCTCTCTATTTAATAGCTTATAAAAAACTAACATTAATAATAACAGAAATCACAAATACAAACACAAAAAAATATTACAATATTATATTATATAATCTAACATTATATAAATCTATGACTAAGCATTATCCATACGCGTTATTTGAATATTTATATACTGTGGGCCACATTTATTTTAATTTAAAAGTAATCTAGGACCGGTCCTGTAATCAATGCTATCAGAGCAAATGGCTAATTGATTTATTGATGCCTCCAATCCATAAGATACGAGCAGACCTCAGGCAGATCAGATGGGTAAACACTCGACTCGACCTGTTAACGATAGAAAATAATATCGGAGCATTATCGAAAAGTGCTGCCACGTGATTGGCATCTTAGAATACAAAATACTATGCTTTTAACAATACGAATGATTTGGATCATTTCTAACACTGCACATAGAATTACTGTCAACGTCAAAAAATGTACAAATTTCGAATCATGCTATTAATCTGCCAATTTTATATTAAAAAAAAAACCATTTCAAAATAAAAATAGTGGAAAGATTTCTGATATATTTTTTCAAATATTCATTTCATCAATATACTCTGCAGTCCTTATTTTAAATGAAAATGACTGTAAATAAAATAAGTTGCATTCCTAGTATTTTCACAATTAACCTTATGATGTTTCCTGGAGCATTAGTGGTCTTTAGTTAGCGATTTTTTAAATATGCGATAATTTTATAAGAAAAACAAGATATTACCATATAGCATCCACCATTTCCTCAAACAAAACTTTTGGTTAAAAACACTAAATAAATTTAACACAAATCAAAATATTATTGTATTATATTATATTAAACCACCTCATCTATAGTAAACTTTTGTTGCATCCGTGTGATAAGACGTGATACCCGGATCGTTTGTGACAAAAAATATGGAGCCATACAAAGTTTTCACAATTTAAATTTATTATTTAAATGTAATAACGATGGTGTGTTCCACATTAGTTGAAATATACGTTTATGTGAGAAAAAATATTTTTTAAGATACTTTTCATTTAACATTTTTATACAATTTTGTACAATTTTGTTAGCATGAATTGGCTAACCTTTTACTAAATAAAATTTACTACAAAACTTGTTCGGATTTATTGTATTATACTACGTAATTTATTTTATTGGAAGATTTCTTGATTCTAACTTAAAAAATTGAAACGAATATATCTTTCGCAAATATAAGTTAAATATTTCTACAGTATTATATTTATAAAAGTTTGTGCGACATCACTTTGACTTGTTTTACATGAATAATAAGAACAAGTAAATAATATTGTATATTGTAGGAACAGCGCAAGATAAACCAAATCCCGGACTAATCTTTCACGTATCAAAGCTAGAAATGCTTTTTATTTTTTCTCCCATTGGCGTTTTATCTATTTTTCTAGAGAATAAAAGACGAAAAAATACGTAGTCTGATATCAGACAGACTGAGTCGGCTCCATGCCCATCTCCTGGTATCTTTCGCCTTCGTAATTTATTGGGAGTCTCTTAATGTAAATGAATAAATTCAGATAATTAAAATTCAAAATAACTGAAAGCTTATATTAATGCAAGATCTCATTCCCGTCAAGATTTATGGCTGGTATGTAGATTATCTATTTATACGTTACGGATTCGAAAATGTATCGATGGATTAGCACCGCTAAGCAATGTAAATTATTTCAAATGTAGTTCAGCGAACGGTACGCGGCATGAAGCGCGATCCTTATTCTAAATTATTAAAAAAAATACTTAATATTTATTTTTTAAAATGTACATTTAACAAGTCAAAAAATATTGTCAGCAGATATAACACACATATTATATAAAACCACACCTTCAATATGGAGCATAATTTATATACTTTTTATGGAGGTTAAATATGATAATCGCCTGAATGATAAAAAGCTTAGAAATTATGATTGTGAATTTATGATTTCGACTAAAGGGGCTTGATGGAATTCCAATATAAAATTTGGATTGTTACATCTTTGTACGATTCCACATGTTTTGTGGTTTTCGTCAGTTCTGTTGCATCCGCGTGATAGAATGTCTGAAGATGCAGAAAGGTGAAACCCGAGCCGTAAGTGACAAAATATGTGGAATAGTACAAAGTTGTAACAATTCAAATTCAATCATTGTTTCCCGTCTGATATAAATTTATATCCACTTCCAAAGCATAGCAATTTTATTTCCAATGAAATAAATATTTCAAGATAAGTTATTTTATGGGTACTGGTTGAGAGATAGCTGTTAATATTTTTTTTCATATAAGAATCGGACAATGAATAAATTACTAGTTATTGACTTATGACTCGTAGTTCTTTTATGCTTCACATTTTAGACTACCGTCTTTCGTTACACCGATCATACTTAAAATTACGTATGTATATTGAAGTACTAAAAGATTCACATTTGAAGTTTATAGTTAAGCCTAGAACGATAAAATTTATATTTTATTAATGCTTCTGAGCACATCTACCTTCAATGACGACTAGTTTTATATCTAACGCTAGTTTTACAGATTGATTGACGTGATGTGACGTTTTATGGTGTTTGAATAAAAACCATAACATTTTACATAGAGTGACCCTTTCTTTGAGAACTTAACATCTAAACTTGTCAATACATTGATACTTCTAATACATATAAAAAAATGATGTTATCTATTGCTATGTTTTTGTAATAACCATAAGACAAGATTAATTTAAAAATCCCAATAAAACTATAGTTTGTTTGAACTTTGAAACATACTGTTTTGGCTTACATCACAAACGTTGAGGAAGGTTGCATAATTAATTTGTAAATCATTTCAACATTTTGTCAACATATGCTATATTATGTACACGATCAATTTTTCGCAAATAGGGCCAGCAGATTCTATTTTAAAGCACATAGAAATTAAAAAAATCTCATAATGAGTAAAACCCTATGTAATCTGATATATGCATTTTTCCAACTTGCTAGAAATTTGCGATAAATAGCATACACGCGAAACACTTAAATTCTATTAAAAAAGATTTCTATGCTGACAGTATACAATTTTTTCTGTCAAACGGTAAGATATAGTTAAGCCTTGTTATCCTTAATTAAAAAAGTTAAAACTATTTAATTCACTTCAATTAATTTTATTTCTATGAAACTATCTTTTCAGAAACCAAAAAAAGAAACAAACTTCAAAAATGTGTTGAGGCATTATGCGTTTGTATAAAATTATAATTTATGTTTATATATTTTATTGTTTGTATTTATATTTTAGTATAGTAATTAGAAAAAAACGGATCAAATGAAAAATGATTTTTTTTATATCGTTTTCACGACTAATCCGCCAATTGAATAATAAGCCAATATCAATAAAATTCCGAAAATTAATTGACCGTATAATTCTTACAACCATTGCAATAGTCGTAAGTTTAATAAAAGATAATCAAAATTGCTCTTACCATCCATCAAGGCTTAATATTATATTTGGATTGTTATTAAAGTATACGTTATACTATTATTATCGAAAGGGTGCACATATGTCGAAAAGCTATTGAAACACCCGTCTAAATAATTTACAGATATATACTGTAAAATGAATTAAACACAGTTAAATTAATATGTCATCATTATTAAATTGTATTCATTTTACGGAAAATGTATTTGGAATATTTGATATTTTAGTTTTTATTGGTTTACATCGATACAGACATTGGTTTAAGTAATTTTTGCTACGATTCAAGCACATAGGATTCGAAAAGTTTAAGAGAAAACGATTTTGATTTTTTTTATCATAGATATTGCTTTGGTATTATTGATTACATGCAATGGCTACTTAGTTGTATTCACTCACATAGAATAAAAATAGAATCATGTTGAATATAAAACTTGTCTAATAGTTGGTAAAAAAAGCACAATGAAATAAATTTTTGAATTCAGGAATAGTTTTTCGTCATTTTTTGGAAAACATGGGTTTGTTTCCACGCTAGTTGTAGTTGCACGCAGAGCAGGCGACCGCAGCGCCACGCCTCGACGGCAGTAATAAACGCTGACTTTATCTAGAAAAATGTTAATTATTACCGTTATGCTAATGCCAAAAATGTTGTACCGACTAACTGATAAGCTAGCATTTTTCTGTCGCTCTAACACAAATAAATATAAATAATACACTCATATTTCTGGGTTACCGTGTTGACAGCGGCGGCGCGTGCCGAAAACAAATGTTTTAAAAATAACATCATCAAATGTTTACTCAAGCACCCGAATGCCATGAAAAATATTTTCAGAGAACTGAGTCATTCATTCAACATAATATGACGTTTATAGCCGCCATATTGCAGAACAAAATGATACAAGCAAACTATAAAGTCGAATACATAATAAAATTATTTAGTATCTGGGACTCTTTAATGTTTTAAAAATATCTTCAGAAAACAAAATTATTATTCAAGCAATTAATTCAAGTATATGATGAAACAATATCGATCATTTGAAAAACAATGTTGGACAACACAACATTTAAATGATCGACATGCACACGATCATAACTAGTCGTTTGACGAATAAAAATTATCCTATTACAATAAACGAAGTAATTGGCATTCGAAATATTAATGTTTATTCAGTTATATATCGTCCAACAAACACGTAACTCGAATTCAAAAAAAAAACTATAATGGTAAGATTTGTATTATAAAAGTTGAAGAATTGTAGATTTATTCTTGTACAACAGTAACTGTATTGGCTGAATTAGCATTTGCTTGGTAGAATTCCAATATAACACGCTGAAAAAATAGTTCTATATAAGCCGAAATATCTTTCAACTATATATCTTAGAAATTTCGTTAAAATAAAATACATTGCCATTTTTCACTCTTGGGGTGTTGACTGGTGGCACAGCCAACTATTAAAAAATATTCCAGAGTTGTCATGTTAATATTACGAATCATTTGGGCATTCGAGTTAAAAAAAATTTGACTTTCAAAATTAATTAAACCAATACTTTTAAAAAACAAGTAAATCTATTATTGAATTGTAAATGTTATCCGTTATATCATCTTTATAACTCTATGTTATTGGTACTATTTTTCGTCCTTTTTTTTCTTTCATATTCATAATTCTTTTTGACAGTTATTTAAAAAAAAAATAGTTGTTTATTCAGTTTTCATTCACATTGTTTTTCCTTTTTTTTTCTCATATATATTTTTGAACAATGGCTATATTCAATAACCGAGCTTAACTGAAATAAATGTGTGCCGTCTATGTAAATTATTGCGGCAAAAGGCGTATCCCTTACATGCAAATAAAACGACTTAGCAGACTCACCCGTGAAATTGTATTACCTTCCTCGCCCCGCACGACACTGCTTTCGTTTTTAATACTTTTAGATTTATTGTGTGAAGCATTTGAAGGGGTGAGGCGCTTCCCCGCGACCCTTAGGAAATGTTGATTGATGTAAACGGAATTTTTCAACAATGCTGAAAATTTGACGGGAAATGGTGATTTAAATATTTACACGTGATAATCTTTACCTTGGTAGCCTAATTTTATTACCCGGGACCGCTAAAAATTACATTTATTTACTTTAATATTTTTTATTAGTCTCTATTTAAATAAAATAATAAAAAAATAGCAGACTGTATATGAACTTTTAGTGCAGATTATCTCAATTTTTTAATGACATTAGATTGTTATGTCAAAACCGATTTCGTATTGTCACAATTTACCCATGGAGTTGCGATGTGTATGTATTAGGTAAACATTCGTTAGCCAAAACGTAGTTTAGTATTGTTTTAACTTCATGAAAAAATCAATTATTTATACAAGATTATATTGTTATTGATAAGCTGTAAAGTGCTTAACATTTTTTTTCGATTCGTATTATATCGAAACAGATTGAATATTCTCTTTAATTATATTTATACCAGTTGTTGTCAACTAGTGGTCCGCTGACTTTTTGCAGAAATGAAATTCCGATGGAATATATTACATATTTATTTCCAACAAACAGAAAAAAATATACGATCTCATTTTATAATTTACTATACTTTATACCTATTACATCCGCGTTAGTGGTCCGCGGTATTAAAGATTATGAATTTAGTTGACTTCTGTTGGTAAACACAAACAAACATTTGTAAGGCTTTTATAGAAAATAGTAATCTTTGTCGAAACGCTTTCATTCGTGCTTTCATAATCGGTTACTTAGTTGTCACACTATGCAGAAAATTTTCAACCTTTCAAGGCTTATTCTAATTTAATATTAATTAGTATTAACATAATTTCAGCATCAACTTTCGTTACCCATTTTGTATATACTAAACTACTGGTGAAAATATATTATAAAAGACTCCCTAGTTATCGTCAATGAATAATGATCCACTATGAAAGCTTTGCAAATTTTCTTTGCCTTTATTTAATTATGTTTGGGTAAACCGCTTTTGTCCCATATCCGTTAATATTCAGATAGTATAGGGTATTAAAACAAGTAAATATAATAGATTATAATTTAATTAATCAATTAAGTGTCTTCTACTTTTTGTGTCTATGGTAGAAAAAAATCATCACACGAGTGGTGATTCATGGATAAGTATATTTTTTTAATTTTTTTTATTAGAGTTACTCATCACTATGGTCACAATGAGCGATACCAATTATTATATAACATATATTTATTCCACCAAGCATTTATATTAAGATCAGTTTTTTTTACCGCATTAAAACAATCGCTCACCTCTCGTGAAAAAAAAGTAATACTATGTCGTAATGCAGAAGAACAATGATACACTAACGAAAATAAATTATTGCGCTCATTTAATAAGTATTGATTTAGATTATTGATCAAATCACCGTTGTATACAATGATTACGTCTAATGAATTTAAAACACCATTAAAATAATTAGAATCTAAAAATGCCCTCTTTGAAAAGTGCTGCAATAAAAAAAAAACTTTCATCTTTGCTTTCTCTTGCACAAACACGATCATTTTTCAATGCAATTATTGGATTTCACTAAAAAGTTTTTGTTAAAAATACCTAATAAAATTAAAACATCCAAATCACTTCTCAATGTGTCGCATGTTAATTTCGGCCAATGAATAAATCAGAGCTTTGTAATACAGAAGCGCTTACAAATAAAGTTTTCAAATAAAACCGAGAGGTGTCGGGTTCGTTTCCCGCCGTCGACTAATTACTGACGTCTCAATGTGAGTAAATAATAATAATATATTTGCTGGCAGTGTGAGAGGAAGCGATTGGGAAGAAGAGAGTGCGATAAAGAAGGCGCGCAAAGAGGATGCTTGGTGTAATCAATGATAGCGAGGACCGGTATTGCCTAATGAGTTACTAAAATGACTGCCTCGGGTGATAACGGCCATTTTAAAGAAGGACTTAAAGTGTTTTATTTTCATTTTTTTGTCACTGATGCCAAAAAATGCGATAACTGAAATGAAATCTAAAACATATTATTTTAAACTACATTGGAATGAATGACGTTTGTGTCTATACAAAAGTGTGATTATTTCTATAAAGTCCATTATAGTCTATACTAGATAAAGCTATCGCCTCATAACGGTGTATCAGTTTATTTCAGATGGACCAAAAACCTTACGTTCGCTTCCTATATTAAAATTCAGTGGTAATATGTTTTAATCCGCATAATTAACCGATAAATTAATTATATTTAAAGCTAATTAAAAAAAAATGATAATTTTCAATAATCTATAACTATATAATACATATGTGGATACAAACATTTAAAAATTATTATAATTAGTGTTTATAACCAGTTCTTGGCAGAAGGACTTCAAAAGTAAAACGTACGGTATACAAAAAATTCACTACTGATTATAATCATTTATGTTTTCAATTGATTACGAAATCTATTATATTGAAGCAAAATTAAGGGTTGGTTTCGTTTTTAATATACGGAAAAAGGGCCGTACTAAGTCCACACCGTACAAATGTGGTGAATATGACATACATATTATACATAAAGATCGTCTATACTGAAGTTATTTTATTATAATTGGTTTTACTTCTATTCAGACGCTGAAACTCTCTCTTAGGAAGATGGCTAAGATTGCCCTCCGTGGTTTTATGATAAAAGCTCTGAGACCGATAAGGAAAAATTTATATTTAGTTTTATTCAATAAAATTTTGTGATATTGGACATAGGTTGTAATGATTCTTCTCCCTGACTTGATCAACTTATATTCACTCTTTGGAGTTTATCTTGATGTGCTTTTTTGATAGCTCCAATGCCGGACGGACATTTTAAAAAGCGAAGGAGTGAAATAGGACTAGCACAATAGATAAAATATATCAAAATGCTGCTTTGTTGCAGGAATCGTTGTATTTAAGGGGGTGGTTTGGATACAACCTTGAGTACTTGCTAAATTGATGGAAAATACAGTTTTGGTTGATACAACTTTCGTACTTAATGAAAATATTAAAAAAAACTTAAATTTAGTGTATTAAAAGTAATGCAGATTCAATATCTAAACATAACAGTCGAAATTGAACTTAGAACGATGATTGATTATCAAATTTGTTGACAATGAATTCGAAACAGGAAATAGCAACAAGATCCCACATATTTTTAATAGAAGGCAAACTTATAATTGCTACTGAAATAAAAGCTCTGATAAGATACTTGATAAATGATTTGCGGATAGTAAATATGATTATAATAAAATTGTAATCAGAAATATCGATTAAATGTCGGATACAAACTGGTTTTGTGAAAAAACTCGAAAATAATTAGCTCAATTGAAAACAATTCCGTCATTCAAGAGAGACCAGTGTCTGAATATGGTGCATAAAAAGCTATTAGGTAATATGACTCTCGAAAGTTACTCGCTGTTATTTGTATCTAAAAGAATAAAAATGTTCAAGCGGAAATTGATTTTAGGAAATTCGTCATCATATTTTGCTATGGAAAAAGATGGTTAAAAATATATAATTATGGGTTTTTGAGTACTTTAATTTTGAATTATCACGCTATCAACCTGTTTGTATGATTTACAAAAAATAAGACAACACACTATTTTGTAATGTGTTTTAATAATACTTTTCATTTATTAAAAAAATAATAATACATTTTTGATTATATGTGAAATGAACGTTTATTATTGATTCGTAAAACAGCAGAAGCTTTATATCTTTAAGAATTCTAATATTAAAGATTTATCAGTAAATAAACGTTGGGGACAAAGCGGGTTGAAT
Source organism: Himalopsyche japonica (assembly GCA_028555115.1). Lineage (NCBI taxonomy): Eukaryota > Metazoa > Arthropoda > Insecta > Trichoptera > Rhyacophilidae > Himalopsyche > Himalopsyche japonica. The sequence continues at coordinate 218,676 of JAHFWJ010000821.1, forward strand.
ATAGTAACATTCACTGTATTTTTAAGCATAATCTTGACGGATAATTTTTAGCTTTTTGATTTCAAGAAATCAAATTCATAGGCTAACACTTTTTTAAATTTTACTGTGATTTTTTTCGTTGCAAAAGTGAGATAATTAAATCACATATTTAAAGTATATGATTCGAATACCAATTAAATGTGACAATTTGAATTTGTAGTGTCGCAAGTGGAAGGTTAGGTTATTTCTATCGAAGCTTAATATTTAAAGAGATATCCCTTGAAGGATATTTTTCATATAGTTTTAAAAATATTTAGATAAGACAGCGGTCACCTACAAAAACCCGTCATTTTTATATCGGCCAAGAGTAGGTGAGTTATTTTTTTTATTCAAAATTATTTTATCTAGAAATTCCGCTGCTACCTCATTAGCAGGTCCAGTTAAAACATCTAACATGATAAATTTCATAACAAGCGATAATTATAAATTCAAAATGCCCCCGTCGCGATGTCAACAGATAACCCGTCATGTGCCTTCCAATCACCCATTCACTACTATGCAACAAAATATTCAATAACTACACGGTACCCAAAAAGTTTTACCTGCTATGTTGATGCTACAAAGGTGTCTGGAAAAATCGTTTTTACTTAAAATTAAGATGTATAATAAAACCCTGATTCATAGATATTACAAGCCATTTAAAAAACGAAACACCGGTATTTTCATCAATTAGAAATATGACTTGATATCTCCAGATCGGCACATTTTGAAACGATCATAGTGATCCATGTGCTAAATATTATTATACTAAATAATTTGATGTATTAAATTGAACCTGTATTTGCTAGATGGTTATATTTAATAGTACATATTTTTTGGTAATAAAAAATAATCATTTTTCAGCTGTACTTTTGCCCACTAAAGTGGAATCCTGATCTTTCGTTATCACATTAATAGTCCTGGAAAATCAGAATAGTGTTAAGTAATTCCGTATTAATAGACTTTTTCATGATCCTTAAATAATGATTCCACCAAATATAAAATGTTACTGCGAAGAGATCAAATTAGCGACCGGAATGTTCACTATCGTTGTCAAAAAAAGGATTTTATATTTTTAGTGCCGTCTAATTACGAGTCGATATCAAATGACAAATTGAATGTATTTTATTTTTTGATGTACATATAAATCAACTATGCAAAATTAAAAATACTTTGCAGCGCAAAATAAATGATGAGCTAATTTGGATAGATCGACGTAAGGTTTGATGAGTAGGTAGTTTGTGGGCACCGTGCACTTTTAATGACCCTCTCTCGGTCGTTATCTGGTAGCGTCGAGTCCATTAGGAGCATTATTTTATCTTGATGCAGTCGCCTCTTGATAGACTACTTGTCTTTACTGCTTTATTCCCACGTATTTTTCGACGGAGCACTGTTATCATTTTCTGAAACAGCGTTTCCCAAAATTACACAAATTTCGGAACAATAGATTTTTAAAAAATCGCTCGACATGAGATAGGCGAAAACTTTCAACTGTTTCTTTGCACATTAAAAATGTATCATCAAAAATTCAGCATTATTATTTAATTAATTAAGATAAAAAAATTATATTTCTTGATGACGATGGGGTGAGCCGAAATAGCTATCAACTATACACCGAGTCATTTTTTTACGCGAATTCGATTATACGCGATTTTTCTGGACGGCACGGTTACATTTTTTACGCGCTTCACTCGTTTTTACGCGATTTATCCCCAAATTTATATATGATGCTAGGCATGTACGTTTCATTATTTAAAAAACAAATTGTGTATTTTTAAAACTTAATTTTGTTTACAAAACTTAAACTTGATTCATATAAAATTCAATACTTTCATTCGAAAAATCGCAAAGGACTACATTTCGCAACCAAGAGTGACAGCAGCGAATAATTCATATAAGTGAAAAAAAATATATTTTTATAGACACATTATATTATTATAAGCAATAAAGACATGAATATTTATAATTATTTTTTGCAAGAATTTTAATGAGCAAATTTTGGTTTTACATACGTTTCTGGTACTTTTTTACGCGATATTTTAATTTTTGGAACCAATTTATCAAATTATATGAAAGTTGTGATTTTTTTACGCGCCTTTTTCTGGAACCAATGTATCGCGTTAAAAAAGAACTGGGTGTATCTTTAAAAAAATGAAGAACTAAAATACATTGCTATTTTTTTCCCCGTGTTATAATGAAGTCATGCCAAGTAAATGCAAATTCATTCAATAAATTTCTTGATATACTTAGTTTTCCAACAGTATAGATAAAGCTAATTTTTACTCAAGATACATTAATTATTACATTGAATAGTTAGTTACTCAATCCCAGAATTTATAAACGATAAGTTAATTTCTTTTCATATGGTAAAAATGATTTTATTAAACATTCAGATCTTTTTAATATATATTGTATTATGGTACTTTGGTTTAGCTATTTTGGCTTAAGCTAGTGTTATAAATTTTCGAAATAACCAAACGAATATTAATTCATCACCCTTACTGAAATCACGTTTTTATTTTATCGATTGATTAATACTATTTATGCTTATTTTCTAAGAAAAGCTCTTAACATAATTTAGTATTTAAATTGTATACATAAGCTATGAAGATTGAATAGATTGAATGAGTGAAATAAAATAGTTTCTATCTTTTTTAAACATTATATATATATCGCTTAGCTTAATTTTAGTTTGATTATAGTTTTGGCGATGTCGTTAGCTGAAACATCTATCAATAATTACATTAAAAAGTTGTTGAACTAAATATGTTGTTATTTTCACCCAATACAATAAGAGCTCTACCAAGTTAATGTCAATTCAATAAACTTTGCATTTTGAAGCGTAAAACTTTCCAAAAAAGAACAATGACTGAATTAATGAATGTTGAAATATGGTCCAAATTGAGAGGACATTTAAAAAAATATGTATAACGTTAGTTCAAGACATATTTCCTTTTTGGAAATAGAATGAAAATGGAATTTGTCCAACACCATTAACAAAAGATTTACTCTGCTTATTATTGACTTATTTTAGAATGTTTTTATTCACAACTTATTATTTCAGTCAAATAAAAGTTCCTCGGATATGTCACTAAATGAGCCGAAAGGTTAATTAAATTTCAATAAAAAACTTAATGCAGTTTGAGAAACCTTTATAATGAAATTGCCCTTCAGTTGAGATATGAAATAACGAAGCTAATGGGAAACTGATCATATTTGATTTCAGGGGTAGCAAGAGAAAACGTTTAGTAAAAGACATAATTCATTTATTGAAATATTAAACCTCAAGTGGATGAATAGTTATATGGTAATATTTTCACAATACAGGACGGGATATTATATAACATGTGCGGTTTTAGTGCCTTATTTTATACGATCATAATATGTACTTCTATTTTATTGAAAATTTTATTGTAAATACACTTGCAATGTGTCTCAAAACATTATCTACGTCGTAAATCATAAAACGTACAGAGAAAAACTACAAACTTTTTTTAGCACTAAGATATATTACAAGAATCTAGTAGTACTGTTTTTACAAATTAATTTTATATTATCATTTTAAAAAGTTTTTACTTGCCATACCATGATTTTTACCGAAGACTTGTAGCTTAAGCCATTATTCATTTTTGAGTGTTATAACATTGATAAACTGAAACAAAGGGCTTTCTATTATTCCGAAATTTGAATAATATTTGAAATCAGTCGGTTACAATCGCTTTGTCGATAAAACAGGCGTCTATACTACCAACCGACCAGTCCCATAGAGATTCTCTGCTGATTGCCTCGTCTTCCTTTGAAACGTAAATTATGCAATTAAATTCAGGTTATAAAGGAGCGATATCGCATTTTTAAGGGCAAATGTGATTTCCGAAGAGATATCAACGTAATGGCCGTCTCACGGATTTGCATCTTGAACCGAAATTGCACCTCAGTCGAGCATACATTAGTGATTTACAAAGCGGAATCGTTTATTTTTGAAAGGTTGTTACTACAATGCAATTTGAATTTTCGGTGGGTAAAAGATTTGTGGTTAATTAATGTATTGAATAAGTGAAAAATTCGTACGAATATTGATAATAAATACACTTTTAAAACATGTTTTTCTTCTAGTAGAATATGCAATAAAAACATATTTAAAGTGATCCCAAAAATATAGACAGATATTGTCAAGTTAAACGTCATAAATCTGAATATAGCCGATATACGTTTCGGGTAACCGATTCAAATGAAATCGGATGGAACTTGAATATTTATTTAACGCCAACAATTTACTACTCTAAATTGGTATCACTGTTGAGAAATCAAAAGAAACTAATCGAGGAACGGAGAAGCAGTGTGAACTTTTAGGTTACTATGCGCGCCATTTTCTTCTCTTTATAAAACAAGACAAGTTAAGTGACTAAATAACAAACAACTGCCTTAGAAAAAAGTCGACTGAGTTGAGCTCTATTACGAGTTGTATGTCTATTAAAAATTAGTACTGGACATTTCCAGTAGCGAATGAAGCATTTGAGATACCCCATGCGTATATAATTTAGGTGTCTATTCAGTAGCAAAAAAGTCTCACGGTTTTTTATTCGAGATTATCATAATAAATATGTAAACTTATTTTTAATATCATAATGAATTAAATGTGAATTATTGAAACTTTTTACATTTCCACATGTTTTATCACTCACAAAATGTGTTCACAACGCCTTACGACATCTTCAGGAATTCAAGCACACGGATGCAACATAACTTACTTTAAAAATGTGTAAATGCACAAACTTTCAACAATTCAATCGATATTATAGAATCCATTATGAATTGTTCATTCAAATAAAAACGATAACTGTGAATACATTAAATTTATTATATTGACGACTTATCTAAGAAAATATTTATTTTATAAGCTTATATTGAAGCCCTAAATATTTAGAGATTTAAAACGCACGCCTCTTGTATTTATATAATACTAAAGTCTACAACAGTGATTTCAACAAATTAAGGGTTAAATAATTTTATAAAATGAATCATTGAAGTTGGTTATTTTAAAGAAAGCTTTCAGGGCAGGCTGCAATAATGTGATATAAAACCTCCACAATGGAGGTATTTCAACATTGATTGCAATATGTTTTTATTGTTTAAAGCACGCAGAGGATCAGCGAAGGTATTCTGTTGCAGCGATATTTATCAAAGATAAAGTGTCTCGAGAATAAGGACAATAACGGCAAAAAGTAGGAATACAATTTTATTTATTGTTGCCAACGGCGATATTTATTGGTAATATACGACCGAGATAAGAGAAAAAAGCTTTGAATTTAATTTTGGCTAAGTGGTCATCCGTTTATTATTTTTTACACTCTACACTGAACACATTTCTTTCGTTTTCAATTAATTTAATGAAAGTAAAATATTAAGGCGAAAAGCAGGAGTACGAGAAGATTTTATAAGCGATAAAATATTTAAACTTGTAAGGGTGTTGAAAATAAAGTAAGATTTTTCAAGATTTAAAAAAAAAAAATAGTTTTTAATAAAATAACTATATAATTTTATAAACCTTAAAATACATTTTTATTATACCATTTAATATTGGGCCAAAATACAGGTTCAATCAATACACGGTGAAAAAATAGCAATGTATTTTAGTTCTACAATTTTTTTATCTGACGATGACGTGAGCGGAAACAGCAATCAATCGTAGAACTAATAATCATTTTTTTCACCGTGTTATAATGGAGTTCTACCAAGTAAATGCCAATTCAATCAATCAATCAATACATGTTTTCAAATAACAAAAACACATGGTTTTGTAATATTTTCATATTTTTAAGGTCATGACCAGTTTTCATGAGCCAAACCGGTAAAAATATTTTGGAAAAAACGTACAAATAATATTGTTTAATTAAAATACTTTTTCGACAATAAATGAGAGTCAACATCTATAAAGTCAACCCATTTTTAATTGGGCTATATCAACGCATGTATATAAAGATATTGTTATAAAATAAAATGTAAATATTTTAATTGAAGTATTATAAACACTTACTTACAAAAAATCTGAAATGAATAGAAATGACAAATTAAATAGTGAAATATAAATAAAAATAAAACAGCAAATATGTTTATTGTTCACTCAGAAAGAGTGGTTTCTACGTCCAGAGGGGTGATTTTGGTAGAATGGCAAAGAAACTCGCCACGGTGATCGGGTTGTATCTGATTTATTAAGTAATTCTTCAGCACAGCATAAAGGTGGAGACAGTCAGATGTAAAATATGTATCGTAACGTCATATGATTACTTAGAACGAGATCCGCTTGTTTATTTATATTTGATCCGCACACGCAAAACAAGGGTGAAGGAAAAACATATAGATTGAAATTTTAGAACGTATCTATGACCCAGGTTCGAAAGTATTATATAACTCTCTGTAGATATTTCGACTCTCGCGACGATATAGAAAAAATCTAACATGTTACCAGTGTTTTATACGTAAATAACACGATACAATCGTATATTCCATTGCAAGAGGAATATACACTTTCATAACAAGTCGAATGAAGAATGAAAATAAACAACTCAGTGCCGTAGTCATTATTATTCAGAGTGCGGACAGTATACAACGGCTACTTGTCTTACGCAAAGGTAAATTTCAAGGGCGGCACGAAAAAACGAAAGAAACGTTATTTAAATATGTTACTCGTTGTAAGTTTTATCATGCGTTTAATTTTAATTTTATCGCCGAATGAAAGATTTTTAAGAGCACATTTCCCTCAATTACGACGTCTTAAATGTACTGACTTAAGTGAGTTATGTAAGTATTTTTATTCTCTAATTGAAAAGACTTCTCTTATACATCGTGTGTTAAAATTCAAACGTCTAAATAAAAAAAATGGCAATGTTTTTGTTTTGAAACTATGGTACAGCCCATTAACAAATCGTTTATGTTTCACTTGTTAGGTGTTAAACGTCATTTCTTGATCGAATGGAATAAAACTTCAATAATAAAAGTGGGAAAAGTACTAAAATTTCATATGTTAATTATAAAGAATTTTGACTTCAGTTTATAAAGGTGCCCTTTGAATTGAAAATTTATTGAAAAAAAAATTATACTTTTTTCAAACTCGTTGTTTTTTATGGCAGATAAATAATTGCAATTTCTATTAATTTTGCTCATTCTTTATATAACATCTAAGACTTTTTGATATGTTAATAAAAATTTCTTACACATATTAAAAAAAAAATCCAGTATTTTGCATAAGCGTGAGTTAAAGAAGTCAAAAAAACTATTATCAGAAAGCAAAAGATTTTTTAAAATTAGACACAATAACATAAACGTGAAACGGATTTAGAATCTAGACAAAGTCGAATAACAAATACTTTTAAATTTAGTATTGCTGTTAAGTTTTAAATTATTTGGTTTTTTGATTGATATTTCGACGCATCGAAATCTCGCAATCGCTTTTTACAAGATTATGAACAAATTATTTGGATTACACGTGTCCATAGCTTTATGGCAAACTTCTCGTTCGAAAAACACATTCTCGGACGCCCGCCTTTTTAGAGAAGACACGAAAAAAGACAACACATTTTTTATTAGCCAGTATTGCGGCCTTTGGTGTGGTCAATTGTTTATTTTCTTGGTTGGTCAAACATTTTAGCCGGTATTATGTTGAACACTTTGCTTTTTTTAATATGACGTCATAATCGGATACTTCTTTAAGAAAGTATCCTTGTTATTAATGTAAATATCGATAAAAAATGCGCGTCCTTTAAACAAAATTTAGTTACCATTTTAGAAAACACATTCGAAAATTCGCCGATAAAATGTTGACAACTGTAATTTTTGCAAAAAGTGGCTAAAAGACTATATTGGGGCTAAAACTCGCATCATTCTTCACAGTACTCACAAAATTTAAGCCGGTTGGACTATCGTATATTTTGTATATTAGTATACCGGTTAAACTTAAACTGCAGTCCCCATAATAAGACTTATTAAAAAAACGGAAATACCAGTATATTACAGTAAAATTGTTCCTCTGAATTTCATTTACTTGTTGTTCTTATCATAAGAATCATCTCTATATGTTTTTTTTTCTTGTAAATCTGCTGTTTTCGCTTGTTTTATGATAATGAGTAAATTAGCAACATATTTCGTTAAGAAAAAAATATTTATATATATATACATATACTGTTAAAGAATACCATGTGCGCTCTCGAGAAATTGCGCGTAAACCATTTCTTAATAGATATTAAAACGTTTACCATATGAAGTTGCTTGCCCGTCCATGGAAATAATTGGTGTTTATGGTGTACGTGGGAATCAATGTAGCGACATGACGTTTTTATACGCCTTTCGTGGGATTTAAACATCTACAAAGACTTAAGTACCAGTGTAACTAATCGAAGACCATTTTAATGCTCGGAATTTCATTGAAAGTTTTTTTTATGTAGTGTCTGATTGAGTGATATAGAAGGATTACTTTGTGCACTGTTGCAAAAAGTGTTTACGCATTTTACAATTACAAAGATTAAAAAAATATGTTTTTTTTATAAAAAGTTTTGTGTGGTATTGCCATGATTGTAATAATGAAAAGACACACACAATAAAATATATCGAACACTTTTCATTTGTTGAATTCGTTATAATTAAAACTTACTTTAAAATAACCAAACCCATTAAATTGGTTTACGTCAGTATCTTTCTTACTGCTATTTAAAATGATGTGTTGTGCACAGTAATAATAATGTAGCCAATAAACTATTTCAAAAACAATGCTAACTTCCCAAGAATAGGCGGTCCTGAAGTTGGTTAACCGCTGACATTAACAGAAACAAAATTCCGCCCAAGAATCAGCAAATGCCGCCCACCCTTCCGATTCCATGTAAACGCAAGCTTAACTCACCTCAATGGGCGGCACTTTTAATGATAATTCTAAGAAAGCTGCGATTGAAAGAGCTTTAAGCGCTACCCGGTCATACTTCGTAAGCAATGATATATTTTGTATTTGTACGCGGAGAGGATTACATTATGACGCCTCCGGATAGTTGTTTAATAGTTGTGTTAAGTGTTGAAAAAGGGAGTCACGATTACCGCTTAATGTAATGGAGTTAATTTCTAATATACATTCTAATAAGATTATCTGTGAATGTTATAGAACAATAAGAAAGAGTACACAATGCACTAAATGTAATTAAATTTTATGAACTTTAAGACGAGACAATAAAATTAATTTAAATACATACTTTGGTATGAAATTCACATATATGTAATTTAAGGATGTGTTGGTTATCCAAGATTTCATTTCATTTTTGAACTATTTTTTATTTGCACATATGCGTAAAAAAGATCACAAATATGTCTACCTTGCGTAGATTAACATACTAAGTTAATAACTGCATACCCTGAATTTGATTTAATAAAAAACTATTTGCTTATATGACGTTAAAGATTATCGATGTATTATTATAATATATTCAGTAAGAATTTTTTACACGACGACTAGTTACCATCGTAAAATAGGAATTACTTTCTCAATAGTTATTTATTTTATAATTCAGTGATTTAAACATTAACCTACATTAATTAAATGTCACTTATTAAAAGAATTGATTTTTATTCAACCCGTTCCCTACTGAGTCACTTAACAGATTCCTACTCGAAATATTGCAAAATTTGATAAAGTGTTGTCAGTGTTACTTCTAGAGACTATCAGGACAAATCAGATTATATTTTGATGCGTATTTACCTCATATACGAAATTTTTAACACTGTTTATAAATGCTAATTTTCAACATGCCTTCGGCAATTTGTCGTTTTAACTGTTAGTAAGATTCACAACAAAGAATTGAAGCGACTACTTTTTTTATTCTAAAGAACGATAATTAGCGGTCTCACATAGGGAAAAAATAAATACAATAAGTTTTTGACTTGTTCACTACTTAAGGTAAATAGTGTAAATATTATAACGTTACTTTATTATTTTTTAACGTGTTTCATTTGATTTTTTAGTAAGTATTTTTGTTACAACGGTGAGCAAATACGGTTAACATAATAATGGTTGTAATGATATGTGAATAGTCAATATTTACAGTAAAAAAAGTAAATTAAAAATATTTTGTTTTAAAGTGGTGATTTGGAATATGCAAGACTACGCGAAATACAGAAATCTTGTGCGGTGACTTAAACAGAAATCTCAATAGGCAACCAATAAACGCGAGTCATAAAGTATCGTCGGCGGTCCAGCGAGACTATCAAAGAAGCAATGGCAGGAGCAAATAGGTTGACAGGTGGCAGATCTTCGAATGGGCTCATTGCTTTGCAGGCTTTTTGGGACTTGCAGATGAAACGAAGAGATATCGGGCGCTTGAGCGGGGAGTTATGGTATAGGCGAGATTGTTTATGTAAGATGTACGGTGAATGAATAGGTGATTCGTAAATCTGAGTTGCAACTTGTGTAATGAGGTTGCACTATTATCGAAAGAAGAAAATATGGGTGATTTAAAACGCTTCAGATTTGAAAACTGATTCATGACAAAATTGATTGATATTTAACTTAACCCTTTGCACTCGAATGCCGCCATAGAGGCGGCATTGTAAGTTTATCGTATAACTCGGATGCCGCCGCAGTGGCGGCATGTTTATAAAGTATTTTTTGTATACTTTTAGCATTTTTATAAGTCGATTTCAACTAGATCACAATAACAGATCATTAGGGAGTCATTTTCTGATAAAAAAACATAGCCAAACATAGTCGGCTTGCGTAATATCAATAAGTGTTGTCATCGAAATTCATGGTGGATCCCGAGTGCGTACTTCAACTGTTTCTACAGAAGACCGTCTTGCAGATAAATAACATAGATTACGTTCAGGGACTGAGAAGGGCTGTGCAGTATGTTCAAATATAAAAATTTCTGGCGGGAGATCGGAAACACGGCTGTTTTGCGGGACCTGCGTAAATAAGCCAGGATTAAATGTGAGCGATTGCTTTGTGAAATATCATAAAATGAAGAATTACAAATAAAATAAAAATATGTACATTATATCCATTATATATCTATTTTACAGAAAAAAATTAAAAAAAAATATTTTTTTTATTTTATATATATATTTTTATTAGTTTGATTCATGTAGCGAATACGATTTTCGCAAAAAAACGCATCGAGTTGCTGGTAGGCACATACGAAAAAGTGCTCGAGTGCAAAAGGTTACTAAACATTTTTACATGATGTACATGAATTTAAATTTAACAATAAATTTATGGTGTATAAAACGTTATTAACTGTGTTACAGATAGCTAAATAGCTTTACGAAAGTTTAAATATATTATAAAAAAAATATAGCCAGATGGCAGTGCCACATGTAAATATAAACTCAATATACTTGAAATAAATAATTTTTTAATTTAATGAATATATTATAAAATTATGATTTTTCAATGAATACACTCCATTATACATAATAAAACATTTTCTCTCGAGCCAGAATTTTAGGAGTGTGTGTGTTTTTGTGCGACTAGTGCATTGCACATTAACACATATCATTTTGCATTACATCCCTAAAGATTTTAATAGTATTATTTATTTATTTGATTTGATTTACAGTTGAACAATTTACTTGTTTGCAAAAAATATGCATTATAAATATATTGCTTTTACAACGTAGAAACGATTTGTAAATGGTACCATTGGAAATTGGAAGAAAAAATACAAGAATAACAAGGACTTCAATCAATCAAGCTAAGGCAAAATCATCTTTAGTAAATTATAAAATTGTTCAAACATCCGAAACATTACTATCCTCTGAAAACTGGCATCCCTATTGGCAGAACTGTTCTACACTTGAGAAGATAAAATAAAAATGTATTACCTGCCATTTGTTAAATTAATATTTCTTTTGAGTATGGCCGTATTCTCGTATAAGTAGAAATAATATGTGGTAGATATACTTCTCTTCAAATTTCAAACTATAAAAAATATTACATAATATGATTTCTTAAATTTTACCAGTGAAATCAATCACAGTATTTACCTGTTAACAGCGATAAATAACTAAAATAATAGGTATGTAACACATCAGTGGTTCATTAGCTGTAAACAGGCTAAAATTTTAAATTCAACTACTTGGCACGAGGATGCATGGTGGAACTGCAATATTAATTTATTACACAAAAGATAAAAAAATTATGATATTTTATTATCTTTAACGTTACAAGCTGTTAACCGCCAGTTCAAATTCATCCTTGAACTTGAATGCATATAGATGGCAAATCACAAATTCAGCGTCAATTTCTCATTTTAAAAATGTCGAAATATAAAATAATTGTCTAAGCGCCATAGCAATTGAAATCCTGCTAAATCATAATATTTCCCAAATCAAAATAGTACGCCCGTATCCTGATAATCCGTTACAGACTTGATTCACGACATCTTTCCAGGGAGTCTCACCGACCATCATCCTCACCGACCTCGTTATAAATACTTTACAGGCCAGCGCGATAGACATTTCAATAACGATGTATGGACGTCCCAACATTTAAACAGTATTGTATGCAAAGAAGCTGGCTGTAACAGTGTCCGGTGAACGCGCCTCGGGTTCTGTAGATCTGGTAGACTTGCTGGAAGTTCGCTGCGTGAATCGATTATAAATTTCAATAGAAACAGCCTTTTATGGCAGGAAACTGATGATGGAATAAGTTGGCCACATATTGTAAAAGTGTGCGATTTCAGATTTAGTTAAAACCATATCCGATCAGTACTACAACCATAAGAATCGCGATATTATTCTGGCAACTTCTCAAATGAGAATTTTTAAAAAAAAATCAACGTTTGAAACCGTTAGCTGAATGATGCTAACTGACTATTTTTTGATCAAATGGACTATATTCATTTTTTTTGTTTTACGACCATTTTTTGAACCTTTGTTAATTTTATTGTATTTAAAAGAGAGATTAAATTTTCCTAACCTCAAACACTAATTATCCTATTTGATAATCCGGGTACAAAAGTGTAACATTAAAAAAATTCCAGGTAGATCTTAGAATACACAACAGATGATTAGAGAAATAGTATTAAATATTATTTGTTTTAATAATCGGATCCGTTTAAACAGTTTGAGGAGCGCTTAGGTTAGACGTCACTGTGCGTGTTAAAGAAATGTCCTACGTCTGTCTATCAATCCACATTGCATTCCTATGCAACAGTAAAATGTATAACATATAATGGTCTTAGGTTATGGAAAATTTGTGGTGCTGGAGCTAAATAATCTATGTACGTAAAATCACGATCTTTACGGCTTTTGTTAAAACATCGAATCCGTATTTACTGCAATGAAAAAAGAATGAATGTTAGTCAAAAAATCTTGGAATCATTCAGTGGTACTAAGTTAAATTATGTGTTTAAAAGAAGCTAAAAAATACTACTAAAATTGATGAAAAATATGGGGTCTACGGGAAATGTACTGGAAACATTAGAGTTTCGATTAAGTAAAGAATTCTCTTTGTTTTTTATTCTTAATTCGTTTAATCGTAATTGAAAACCGCTGGATCTAATTGTTGATCACTTCATTCGTTCTATAATATTTATTAAGATAACTCTATTCAAAAAAAAATTTATGTCTTATTTAAAATAATATGTTATTTAATGGATAAAAAATGCATTGCTTTTGATTACAATTTACATAGTAAAATTGTGTTTATTTGATGAACAAACCAATCCTTGTAAAGTCATTTAAATTTATTGGTCAGCTAAAGATATTTCGCAAAAGCTCAAAGTTTGTATAAATGTAAATTAAAATCTAATTTAACGACAAGAAATTGTTACTTACACAATGACCAGTCCGTGAAAAATTAAATTATTACTGTTAAAAAAAATAACTCCTCAAAATATACTCACATAGCTTCATATAAAATAATATTAGATAAGGCATAAATTTGATTCTTACGATATAAGAATATGGCATAAATTATGAAGAAAGCTTTGAAATGGTGAACCGTTATGTGAATTCGTCGAGTCATTAATTTATCAACTATACAACCGATTACTATGGCAGAAAAAAGTTCACATGATTTGTTTGCTTATGCTTGTCTATAACAAATATCTCCACACGCAAATATATTAACTTTCGCGTGCAAATCACTATCTAGATTTTGTGGGATTAAAATACCCTTATTATAATTAGTACGAGCTATTGAAAATTTCATATTATTTGCTACATAGCCAGGGATAAAAAATTAACAGGTTTTTTTAAAATTCTTATTCTTATTAATATATCATTTCGTTCTATCAATGCAATCCAAATGTTGCGTAGACTATTCTTCGATGTCATGCATTGAATATGCCAATATTATTTTGATTTAATTCATATTTTTTTTAAATATGATATAAGCGGAAAGGTGTTGACCATTATTAAGCTGAACTAATTTTTTTTCCTGAAAACATCATAATTTGAAAATCGGTTAGCTCGTTGTAATAAATAGTTTGCGTTTATGATACCTAATGAAATATTTCTGCAGCGATGAATATCTATCTATATACAATAAAAATCAATGTATGTGTGTCTGTTTGTCCTTTATGCATTATTACATCATTCATCCGATCGATATAAAATTTTCAACAAATTTCATAGTTACACTCCCGCAAAAGTTTCAGTCAATCTATATGTATTTGTTTGTATTATATGCTTAATACACCAATCGTCCGATCGATATGAAACTTAAAAAAAGTTTTTTGTAAAAGCACAACAATTTATGAATACATTTTTCATAGAGAAAATATATTACAAGGTAAAATTAAAAAAAAAGTCATTTAATTTTTGTCGAATTGATTGCATGGATTTGCTTTGCACAGAAAAAACGCTTGTGTCGGAGTTAGTATATTTCAGATATCGACAGAAGTGCATTATTTTTTCTTAATTTGTGCACTGATGCGATGTGCGTGCTTTAATATTCTCCACAATAATTACCGATAATAACATATTTTAGCGGAGCTTTCGGAATACTAAAGCAATCAAGCACTTATTAGTCATCAAGATAAGGTAACAGTAGGGCAACTTGCATTATTGATTGTATTAAAACAATGCAAATTGAATACATTACCCTCAATGCCTCCGGAATCATTATTTTAGACCTGGCCCTGGGAAAAATTAGAAAGAGTGCAGCGAGTATGCAACATTATGCTTATGCACTTGAAGCTTTTATTATTTTATGATTATGCATAAACCTTCTTTGCATAATAATGATTCTGAATTGCACTCTAGGAGTGTTGTAAACATGCATTCTCATGGCCTAGTCTAAATTAATTATATAACGACACAGTTCAAAGTATTTATTATGCATTATAAAATACTTTGTTATTTATCAACCAACCCTTCATAGAACTTACTTGTGCTACATTTAATTTTTACGATCATGTAAACTGTCAATAAATGTATTTCACTTTTAAGGTGTTAGCTGTCACTTCTTGATGGAATGGCATGATATTTTAAATAATAAAAAAACATTTTAAAAGGGATTGTTAACATTTCATTTTTAAACTAATTAACATTATTTGTATAATATTGTGTGATTTCCTGTAAATTGTTTCTTTGTTCTTGAATCCATGAATTTGTATTCCTGGTACCTTTAACTCAAATATTTTGTATAAATGAACTTGCTTGCAAATTGTATTTTATCAGTTGATAATGTTCGCGATGAGCATAATCGGTCTTGATCAAAAATATATTGTGGAAATAAGTACTAAAATATGTGTTTTTATAATTTAAAATGTATTTCATCAAATCTTTTCTAAAACTTTTGACATACCCCATTATTTAAGATAAGAAGTTAATAATGATGAATACTAGTGAACAGAATTAGCTTAATCTCTTTCGCTACATCCCATTTTTAAATAATATCATATGTAAACACAAGTAAGGTTAGAAAGTTTATTTTACAAAAAAATATACTGCGGCAGTCAAGGATAATTATTATTTAGAAAATATTATGAATGGTTTATATTTATCATGTATCATCGTTTGCTTTTTATCACAAGAGTTTTTAAACATTAACCTTAGAGATGTGATTTTTTTTACAGTACCAAATTAATTATTTATTCAAAATTTTAAGCTGTGATTAATTTTTTACTTTAACATGTGAAGATATCTCGAATAATGATAAAAATGGAGTCAATTAACAATGAAAATTACCATTCAAATATCTTTATTGAATCAAAAATCCTTGCGCAAAAACTCATAAAAAGCTAGTACCGAAGCTCTATAAAGGCCGACATCCATTTGTTAGACGAGCTTCGAAAGTTCACAGGCCCAACCTAAGCGGTGACACTCGCCGACCTGTTGCAATTTATTACCCCCTGCCTATAACTTAGTGTGCTATTTAAGTACGTATACACATAACAATATATTTTGTCCGGGGGAGAACATTAACAAATACCGCATAAAAGAGCTTTTGATCTCGAATAAACATTATGCTTAAATATAGTGATTTATTGAAATATTGATAGCGAAATATAAAAGTATACCAACTCTAATGCTTTTCAACAAAAATCTTTGTGAAAATCTGCGTTTTTAACGCATAAATAATGGTTAAAGAAATATCGAGTCGCGATTTATTTTTCATTGAAAATAGTTAATTTTTGTTACTGATGATCATTATAGTGATGCTTTAAGCTTGTTAATACGTTTATCAAATATTAATCTCAACAAAGATAAATAATGATGCAAAAACAATCAATGAATATTTAAAAAAGCAATACTTTATACTAAGTAAGTAACTTTTCAATCATAGAAATAGTTTTTTCATAGCTTTCCTTAACTATATAACATATATGCAACTTTTTAGTTATACGAATCAGAAATACAATGAATTCATAAAACTGAGTATTTAATTTATATTTAATTTTCCTGTCTAAATACGTGCATGTAGTGTATTGATTGAATTGGCATTTACTTGGTAGAACTCCATTATTACACGGTGAAAAAATAGCAAGTGTGTTTTAGTTCTACAAATTATTTATAAGACATACATAGTTGATGGCGATTTCGGCTCACGCCAAGCAAATGTACGTTTAAACATAGTTACGACGATGGCGTGAGATGAAATAGCTGTTAAGTATATCTTAGTATAATTTTGTAGAACTAAAATGCATTGCTATTTTTTCACCGTGTTACATGTAGTGTATTTGTTTATATTTCCTTCGTGCTGATATAATTAGAGTAGTGTCAATAGCGAATTAATAGCCCGACACAGATAGCTGTGTGAACGAAATTCTCGAAGTGCACTCTCTGCGATGCACCTGACTGCAGCGGCGTCCCAGCCTATTGTCATGTCATGATAATGGTGCAACGGCGCAAGATCTGAAGTCTTGTTAAGGAGGCACGCTAATATGCGAACAGGATTCGATGCTATCTCCCGCCGCGCATATAGCTTCGAGCGTTTGTATGCAATTTGTAGCTGCAAAAAATAACTGCCAGCGACGCAATAGACAATGGTGATTTATTCCAAATCACTGGATGAATTTCCGAGATGCAATATTGATTTTGTATAAATGTTTGAATAAAAAAGACAACATTTTATAACTGTTTATTCAGACTACGAGAAAGTTCATAATGCACCAAAACGAATTCTTCCTACGATTCTTTACACAAATACAACAGTCCATTTAAATCAATTTGAACTGAAACTGAAACACAACACGTAAAAATTCATATTCATACCACGTTAAAAAATTATATGAGGCTCATTTGAAGATATTAAGTATATTCTACGTAGATGATTATCCCACTATCACCGACTTTTATGAAATTAATAATTGATAATTTTAATATAAGGTATATGTTCAAATATACACTACAAAGTTTCCCAACCTAGGGTCGCGAAAGGTTTTTGGGGGGTCGCTAACTTATACGGTAAACTAAAAAAACATTTTTTTGTATGCTTTTGATTGTATGGGGGGTCACGGGTCACATGGATTTAATGAAAAAAGACCAATGATATAAGAGCTGCAATTTTATTGGTTTTGCTGCTGTAAAAAACCTTTTAAAACTTTAAAAATCATACAAATGAGACATATTTCAAAAATTTATTTCGGAGGCATTATTCCAGTGTTTAAATGTGACTATTTTCTAAATTACATCAGAAAAATCCAGCAGAATAGTTAATAAGTAAAAGACTTGTATCGTAAAATTTACAAAAGACGGTGTAAACTTTATCGATAAAAGCATTAAGCTGTTCAACGCAGTATAATGACATTTCGCTGAACGTTTAGTTAATCCCAGAATTTGTCCCGTACAAAATGTACTTGCTGCAAGTTAAGAATTAAAACTACACCAGGTAATACATTCATAGAGACCCAGGGTGTAAATCTTTATTCCGGAATTAGGGAGACACCCTTACAGATATCACAACCCATGGCAATTCGTCCTCAAGGACGTTTATTATTTTTTTCATTAACATCCTATTTAATGCAGTTTTTTTTAAATATTCGAGAGATAAAAAATGTCTTGACTTTTGACTGCGAAAACATGTATTCGTTATGAGCAAATACACTGTAACTAATTTAAATAAATCACTTCTTTTGGTATTTCGTTATGATATTAATTGTTATATTAATGAATGTATTTATTTAATTGATCCATTGGACCATTTTCACTAATTAAAGTACCACAGACGTTTGAAAGGCCAAATATAATCCAAATAAAGTTACTATTTTCATGTATGATATTAAATTGATTGAATTGGCATTTACTTGGCAGAACTCCATTATAACACGGTGAAAAAATAGCAATCTATTATCTATCTACAAAATTTTGTAGAACTGAAGTACATTGCTATTTTTTCACCGTGTTATGATATAACACCTCGCTTTCTATCTAAATGTGAATTGTTCAAATCAGAGACAAATGAAATATCGATGGAAGCTTTGTACAATAAAATAACAGCTTTTATAGCCCAGTTAGATACACAATGATATACAATACGGCTTTTGTTTAGAAAATAATGTTGATATATTAATTTTCCACGATTTATAATAAAATGTAGTAGCATAAGTATTTATTTTGTTATTTGTTTGGAATTGACTTATTATAACTGTATTATAATTACACGTGGAGTGATTAATTAAAATTTGTTGTTAAAGCCGTAATAATTATAAATAAATTGATAGAATACACGTAAAACTAAATTGATAATGAATAACATTTTATAATAATATTATTTTTTTTTACCAAAAATATTGAATGTTATGCATTATAAATGTACTTAAAATAATTACACAATAATTAAAAAAAGAAATGAGGATGGTTTTACGGAGCAGAATTGTCGGAATCAAAATTTGCATGCCTTTCAGGAGTTATCAGAACGGAGGGCGGGTAGCACTTTGGGCGGACGCTATTTAGCGCAATGTATAAACACACTCGCACAGTTGAGTTGCATTTGGCGATATTTAAAAATACATTTAGCGTCGGCCGCCCACCCAAACTTCTCTCCCGCCCCCCCACATAAATTAGAAAGCCCACGTTTTCGCCGGTGAAAACGGTGGGCCGGACTGCGATTGAGTTATGGCCGCAGGGCGAGGAAAACGGGCGGGCGCCGATTGAATAATTTTCTTCAAGATATTTTCTTAGGAAATTTAACTAGAATTATATTACGACATATATAATACGAAAAATAAATTATATCGTATTACAGCTAATAACCGATGCGCCACGTGCATATCAACTAAAATAAATAAATCATTGAAATTATTTATCCGACATATATGTCGGATAAATAATTGGAAAATGGAAAAATCCCAAAGTATTGATTGTAAGATCGAAAAACATATTATATAATAAAAATAAAAAAGCATATGTATATATATATATAATAAAAATATAGTTTAAAAACGATATTTGTATTTTTTTATTTAAATTGAAATTTGAATTGCTACAACTTTGTACGATTCCACATGTTTTTTCACTAACGACCCGGGTTTCACCTTTCGACATTTTCAGGCATTCTATAACATGGATGCAACAGAACTGACCTGTGCTGAACTCTACTCTGAAACCTATCCATCAAATTTTATAACATTATTTTTCTCGTAAAAATTAGATTGTCTTTATATTAATATTATTTGAAGCAAGCTGTCGTGAATTTGTATGCCTGTTATAAATTAAGTAGAAAAAATAATATAAACTAAACGAATTTCACATTGCGGCTCTGGCTACAAACCATACATAACGATCGACATAACGATTAACGATTGTGGTGGCCGTTAAAAAATGGCTGCCAAACGAATCGTTACCGAGATAAGAAACGGAAAAAGCTCACTTGGTAGTGGAAACCGAGCGAAACCGAACAAAGCCGACTCGGAAGCTCCAGAAGCTATCCATTGTTAGCTTTCCTACTTAAACTTTTCGTACTTATTACGTCAGCCTAATGGAATAATAATTTTAATACACATATGTGAGAAACGGAAGAGTCGATAAAATAAAAAGTTTTCATAAGAGATCAGTAGCACAAAAGTAATTTCTGATTACACCCGTGATATATTTATCTTGCGTTCTAATTTTTGAATCACAGGACAAATAAAATGCATTAAGGGTTTTTTAATATAAATCTTCTGTTAAAAGCTTCCGTCAGCTTTTGAAGACGCTTTTATATTAAGAGACAAACATTTATTAGAAGTACACATCATTGTAAACTTATCAGTTCTGACCAAAATTATCACAATACTGATTGATGCAATTAATCGAAAATATTTTTTGTTATTTAAATAAGTAGGTAAACACAAATATATTTAACGTTACATACATACAAAAAAGACGATTGGGTATTTTTTACCAATAATTTAAGGCGAACTGTCTTCTTGTTAGCAGCAATGATTGTTAGGAGTATAGAAAAAAATGCCATTCAAATATGCAAGATATATGTGTATATATAATATATATAAGATGTATGTGAGCTTAAATAATTTTAAAAACTTACAATCGTTCCAACCAGTTGATTAAAAATGTCGTGTCTTCAACGTCGAAAAATTGTAGATAACTTACCTGTAAAGAAAACAAACATTTTAATATAATTATTTATAACGCAAAATCATCAACGTTATTTAAAAAGAGAAGATTTGGTGTGACATTTGATGCTTATTATTTCTTAAATATCAACCCACCAAAATCATCAATTTTTTTTTTAAAACGAATTGTTTAACCATCAGAAAGAATAAAATAAATATTTTATTTGAAAATTGTTAACATTGTCTATAGTTAGATTATTAATTTGCTTGGCAGATTTATTATCTCATTATATTTTTTTTATTTATATCAAGCCCGCAAAATTAAAACAAAAAGAATTTTTAATTGAAGTCATAAAATATAACTGTAAGGAAGTCAGTAGAAATATTGTTAATTACAAACAAAAAAGCAGCACTAAATATTTTTAGTGAAGTGAAACGATCTCATTACCTTAACGATGTTATTATTTTAAAAATGTCTTTTTTAAAAGGTCATTATGTGGAAATAGGAAGACGGTAATGTGAAATACTGCGCTATTCCTTTGGAAACAAAAATGAATTCAGGTATTTTTGTAATTTTTTTAGTATCCATTATTGTTATACGTGCACATCTACAGTACATGCTTCCAAACTGGATTGAAAATTTAATAATTTTTCTACTATTGTATTTTTAGTAAACCGTTGTAGTCTTGTGGTGATGATATGACGCTTTATTTCGTTCCAGTTTCAGGGGCAAGATATTTTTATTTAATACATATGTGTAAAAAAATATTCTACAGTTACATTTTTAAAACCATTTTGGAAGAAACCATGGAAGCCATTATTCATTGTTTCAATAATATTGACGTTTTTAAGGAATGATGTCATAAGGAGTACTAGTTTGTTGCGATTCTTATTGGCTAAGGAAATGGCTTAATTATGATAGGTTGATGAAGGCACATCTTATAATATTTAAACAAAAAATCATTTTATCATCACTTTTGTTGGATTTTTTCAAATTATTTAAAAGGACCATGGTAGAAATAAGTCAAAAGGCTGTTAGGAGGTGCCGAGATAGGCCATCGATATATAAATATACATTATAGTGAAGAAAAAATCTCACTCATGATAATAGTACAAGGGGGCCAATATCTAACAAGGGAGAAGACACAACGGCGAGGAATAGAGTGGGGGTAGTTTTCGCAATAACGGTGTCACAAAAAACTAAATCATCGAGCTTAGCGACCGCTCGCGGCGAGAGAGGAGTAATGCCCGTCATTAGTAAGTGTCCGTGTGTTGCGCGATAAAATTATACCGTAATGTAATGGGTGGTGTTGCGTGGGAAATGGGAGATGGTAGGTGGGGGTTTTCGACGTAGAGTTTCTTTTTCAACGGGACACCACTGTCCAAATTATGAGAGATATTAATAATAACGTAGTATCTAAAATTATATATAATCTATGTCACAACGATATAAGTTTTAATTGTTGTGGTATTTATTTATAAGGTAGGCTTACTTTCATTGTTTGAAATCAAAATTTCGATGTATGTTGTAGTGTATCATGCTAAAATTTTACATCACAGTACTTGCTGTATTAATACAAATAAAATAAATATAAAAGTAAGTTTTAGTACACAAAAAATATATGATAAATTAGTCTGCTGAGAAAGAAAATTAAAAAACAAAGGATGAATAGTAAGCGGCAGGATGTTAAGAAGGAAATATAAAATAGAGTTATTTGAAGCAAATAAGCCCATCGATGATTTTGTTCTGGAATCAATGACCCAATTCTAAAAAGTGATTTTACACGATTAGTTTTGTATTTATACAGATTTTTTATGTATTTATTCGACTGAATGCTTACTTAACATGAAGTGAGGATTTTTTTTTTTGAACAAAATAGTAGATTACACAATTATACATAACACTGTCATCTCCGTTAATAATTTTAAAATAGAAGCTTAAATCGGATCTAATTATAATGGCATGTATTGTGGAAATTAAAAATAGCCTTGATTTATTTATTGAATTATATTGTAAAAATAATTATATAGTAGTTAGTATGTTAAATTTTTTTTTTTAAACTGTAACTAATTGATTTCAGTAATAAGCTTTGAATTACAAAATGATATTGACATTAAAGAGGGTTAAAAACTATTCTATATGACAAGATATCAGAATTTGGGTGCTGAGATTTCATTAACGGTTATTAATTAATTATTATGCATCGTTACCATTGGATAATTTTTGTTATCTTGTGAAAAGCCGTAGTCCAAAATCAGACCGAATTCTTTCGCACGGTGTGTGTGCTGCCTACCGCCAGCTGAGGTCCGCGGCGCAGTAATTAGTCTGAGAGTAAAGGTTCTAGTCCCGGAGGGGTGATAAGAGAAGCGGGTGCCGGCCGACGGCCGCTATCATTTCGTAGCACACTTTTAGGGTTGCTAAAATATAATATACCCAACACTGTACACTTTTTAAACTTTTCAAGCCAGCGCTTATTAATATGATGTAATGTAACTGAATTAGGATGATAAAAAAAGGAAACAAATATGAAACATTTTAAACGAAGCATACTTTAAGAAACTTACTTTTCTATTATTTTTTTGAAATAAAAGGCAAGAATATGTATACATATATACTTTAAATAATAAAAACACATTTTTTTAGTACTTATTTCCACAATATATTTTTTGATCAGGACCGGTTTCGCTCATCGCGAGCATTATCAGTTGATCGAAACCGGTCCTGATCAAAAAATATATTGTGGAAATAAGTACTAAAAAAATGTGTTTTTATTATTTAAAAAATCATGCCTTTCCATCAAGAAGTGACAGTTATCACCTTAAAAGTGATTATTTTTTCGGATTATTTTGAAACAACATAACATACAAGTATCGAAAAACTGGATCACTTTTAATAAATATAAATAAAATAAATTAATTATAATAAATAAATACTTGTGTATAATTAATGCATCTATTTTTCAATGAGCTTTACTAGGAATATTAGCGATGGTATTTATGAGCGCAATTCAGCAATTTAAACAGCGTTTTTAGATTCAACAGATTGCTAGTATTCTTGCCTTATATTAAACAGCCTTCATCGATCATTTGATCACGGTTTTGATTTCCTGACCTGCTACAATTCAAATTTAGTTCAATTTGCATTCAAATGCAGAGACGCTTGTGATAGTCATTTTGTTTGTTACAAATTTACTTTATTCAAAATTTTAATGAGGTATATGGAAACTGACTTGTTCACAAATTGACAATACTTACTCACCTAATGAAAACAGTTCAAATTTTGTATAGATACATACATCATAGGAACGTACAGACTTGAAGAGTTTACTTTTACTTACTGAGTCCTCTACTGACTTTTGGGAGCAACTTAAATGCAACCAATGCATCTTTGAAAAAGCTAAGTTTATTAACTCCAGTCATATTGTTTATGTCGATAATTTTGGGTTGGTTAATAAAAATTCTCTATGGTGACGCGTGACAGAAAGACGACAAATGATTTGGTCGGAGTGGGTGTCCATTTTGGGCAGCGCGTCGGCCATCGTGTGTTTCTTGCTTATCGCGATCTCCGCGATGGAATTATCGCGGGAATTTTAATGGAAGAGCGTATTAATTATGGTTTGTGTTGTCATTATGAACGCGAAGCTGGTGTGTTGAATAAAAGGAAATCTACACAGGAGTGGCTACTATTTTCCGGGAAAAGTTTCACAAAATTAATTCCAGCATCATCTATGAGATTCATAGAAAGTTAATCGAATCTTTTCAATTAATATTATCATATAAGTGAAGTGACTCAAGATATCAATGATTTTTCAAAGCACACTGTCATACAAAATGTATCGTAATACAACTGTTATATTGAATGTCTTACGATCATATAACTACACTGTTTTCAAAAAACAATACTGGTTTTTCCAATCTAGTAAATTTTAAAAACTAAAATCGAGCATGATGTGAATTGCAATGCAAAAAATTCATTATATGCTCGTAAAAAATGTTTCATTTACATATTTCCAGAATTAAATACAGTATTTTTTATGATGATCAAAGTAACGAATATATTATTTATTTTATATTTATCAAAGGTACACATTATGAGTAGTAGAAGACTGCACTTTAAAAAATTTCAATTCAAGCTACACTACTTCTTGCGTCTATGCGTAACGCAACCATTGTAAATTGGCTTAATTATAAAACTTGTTATTAGTTTTTCACTTAAGAAGACTGTATTAAATATTTTCCAAAAACCAGTCAAATTGAAATATTTTTATCAAAAGATTTCCCAAATTCATTGTATCATCAATACCTTAATTTATAATGAATTTAATTTCATTAAAACCAAAAATAATCTGAAAATTGTATGACAATTTACTCATAAAGAAATGTAAACGTTTAATAATAATTCAGAGCTCATCTTTGACGAATGAGTTTTATATTAGATAATATGTGCGTGTGTGGTACATATGTTCATTGTAAGTTTTTCAGACTCTAAAAGTTAGTACTAGAATTATCAATTAAACTGATTAAAATATGAAGTGTCCTCAAAAATGATAAGGTAATTATTCATTAAAAATCACGCAACGTGTAATGTTATTTATAGGGAAATACTTTTTAACGTGAAGAGGAAAATTAATTAGCTAATTAATGTAAATTCACTGCGTTGAGCAGTTTTGAAAATATTCATATAAAATGCAAGCATTGTTTCATGTTCATTATGTCACAAGTATAATTAATATAACTAATTTTTAGAGCAGAAGTGTGTAAACATATTTGGATGGATAGCTAATATGCTTATTAAACGATAAGGACCATAAAATTTTATCTAGCATTACAACAATGGGTTAATATGTCAAATCGAGATCAATTGGAGGAGGAAAGACATCGTTCGTATAAACTTATGCCCAGAAACTAATATTAAATTTGATTTCATTTCAACGTTGCCGGGGCGTGAACTCAGACCGACCCGATCGCTGCTGATCTCACACTGACCATATAAGACGAATCGTTTATTAAATATGTGTCTAAATCAAAGGCTGTTTAATTAATTTAATTTCATGTGCGAAATCAATGACAGCAACTCGTAGCTTTATTATCTTATCAAGAAAAGTACATGTATATATACTTATATAATGCAAACACATTACTTAATTTTTCAACGTTTTAGATTTCCATAAGTGGTCATAATAACTTTTATATTCATATTTATAACAAAGGAAATATAGTATATTGTATTTTTAGTTCGCTTTATCAATCTCGAGAAAGGAATATTTAAAAAAAAAACATAAATTTATTATAACTGTGTTAATGAACCACTTTGTGCTAAATAAACAATTTTTTGTGATAATTTATTTAATTCTAGTTCTGTATTACTTTAAATTTAACCGCTTTTAAAACAGCTTAAAAAGAAAATAGCTTAATCATTTTAGTGAGTACATAGATTATTTCTTTGATAATCTCTCTGCTTTAATCTTAGTAACTAGGCAAAGGCTCTACCGCTAAAACATTTCCAACATCAACGGCCAGGTTATCTAAATTATTCACCGATTATCACAAAAACCGACGCACATTCCGAAAAGATTACAATAAAAACATACATTTTTAACTGCGTGAAAATAAAAGAAATCACTTCGATCCACAATCAAGAGAGCTGAGCAGGCGCCAGGGTCTGATAACGGCCCACTCCCCCTCCGAAGGCTCGTCTGGACCCCTTTCCGAGGTCTGGACCGACTGATAAGAGTCTCACACTCCTCGGGGACCTGCATTAGCCGTGATGATAAGGTGGACCGGCATGATTGAGTGCTGCGATGTGTTTGATCGGCCGTTTTCGAGAAGTGTGGAGCGATTTGACGGGTTGAGGTAACCCGAGGTGCAAATTCCCGAGGGATCGTACATATTTAGGTATATTTCTTACATCTCATATAACACCTTCGCAATATAACATATTTCATCGTATTTTGATGAAGAAAATGATTGTTATAAAAAAATCAATTTGTAATATAAATTATTATCGATCAAAATTATATCCGAATGATTCAAAGTATTTATTATATATACATTTGATAATGTTATTTTTTTTTACCAAAATCATAACCGATTTGAAAAACATCTAATTGTTCTATAGGTTAGGTTATTTTTAGATTCATATGCTTTTTAATAACACGTGTGTAAGATTTAATATATTTTTTGTATGAAGAAAGTAAATTTATAAAAAAAACTAAAAAGAAATCGATTTCAAAATAATAATTTTCTTCACAAAATAAAATACGTACAAATCCATAAAATACATTAGTGGTCGGAATACTTAACGTTAAAAATCAAAAAAATATTTTTTTAATTATTTATGAATATGTTTTGTGTATCTTGTATTACATGTATATTTTCAAATAAATTTGAGATTTTACGAAACAGGTTCTGTTTTTCCTTAAAAGTTGAAAGACATAATATATTGTTAGAATTATTTTATTTTATATCAATAAATTATTTATATATTATGCTTTGTAATATTCAATTGATTTATTTGTTTTAGCAATAAATTTCTTGAGAAATAATAAGTCTTTTACAAATCTAGGTATAAATGATTTTTGAATAAAAATCAATCAACAAGATTTTGATATTAAAATGCTTAAATTTTTTATTGATAAATTATTTAAGATGTATAGATATTCAAAACCGTTATGGGTTACTACAATAATGCTCGGGTTGTGTGTCGGAACCCTCGTGTATTTTTGAATCAACATACTACCAAAATAAGGCTGTATCAAATATTCAGCGGCCTCCCGAAGCAGTCTTGTATATACAGTGGTCGTTAGACCCTAATCCACTTGTTGACAAGAGCTGAGTTGACCCGCACAGCCCCGCAAGGGAAAATTACTTTCAATTTACAAGCGATAAAAAGCTACGAAGGTAATCGAAGGACGATTCGACATGTCTGATACCGCTAAGTGTTTGCCTTTTGTGTTAACTTTCCGTATAATGTATACGGACGATGTTCAAATTTGATATCAACATTATTGCTGTTTAAGTTTTGATTTCCATTATGATTCGGCTTGTAAATTGGTATAAACAATGTTTTAAAAGAGAATTTTTCAACGCTCAAATACCAATCGTCTTTTTATATATAATATATTTTTTATCTTAAAACAAAAGAAATCTTTAAAGTTTACATATCTGTTCTCCAGTTTTATTTACTCTGATGTCAAAATTTACTAACATTTTTTTTTATCGGTACTTATCAAATTGTCACCGTCACATCGTCAAGTCGATTTTTCTGTATTCTCCAAAATACCTATTATTTATTAATACATATTTTGCTTAAAGTCATATTTTATTCATAAAATCACAATATTAACACCAATTGGTTGCGACGCGGTAAACGCGTGAGGTTTAATTCCCTTTATAGGTTATGAGATTGTTGCGTGCACAATTTGTTCTTTGCTTTTTAGGGCATTGCCTCAAGCATCTGCAGGTTTGAAAATAGAAAAAATACTAATTAATTTCATTTGTAAACTGTAAATAAAACAGTGTTTCCAAAACTTTTTCATACAACGGCCTGCTAAATCTTAAAAATAATCCACGGCCACTCTGAATAAAAAAATGTTGAAAATGAAAAAAATTGCGGCCTCTAGTTAGGGAAGCACTGAACAAGAAATCATGAAAATGCCGAAAGGTGCAACCCAGGTGGTAAGCGACAAAATATGGAAATGTTCACTATGTTTATAAGATTTAACTTTGATATCAAGTAAACTTACAAAAAATTAAAGAGTGTTTTAATCGTTGTCCATTAATGTGCGGAAATTTTCGCCAGTCCTAACATATTTGAAACACAAACCCTCATATAGAGCTCCTTAATAGAAGAACGTTTTTTACAAAACGCATAATCGTCAAAGACGAACTATATATTTCGTAAGTAAGTAATGTTGTACATAAATATCTAGATTGGATGAATTTTTGTCAGTAACTGTTTGTCTTTTGGTTAAGATGTATTCTGTTGTGACTGGGAAATCAACACAAAAAAAACAGTGTTTCATTACGGTAATTCATGATAATGAAATCACCATACTTCAATGTTATTAATTAGTTTCGTGCTATTTAAAATAAAGTGTAATAAATAACCAAAACCCTAAATTTTGTATGCCTGCCATGGGACGGATTCATATGCCTTGGCCCATATCTCAGTGCTTTATAATTGTTGCCAGTAATTTATATTTATTAAATTACTGTTAGAATAAAACCATCATCGATTTAAGTTTTCGTTGATCCTAACACTCATACCTAGAACATCAATCTTAATAATAGAACGAACAAGAAATAATCAATTTTTATATATGAAAGTTGTAAATAATGCATAATAAATGAGTTGTACCATATCAAATTTTGAAACTTCACGTCTGTCTAATTCCTTTTTAATTCTTAATGTGGTCGTGGCATATTTTCATTTAACTTATAGTGGTATATCATATATATATTTATTGAAATGATAAATACAATTTCACATACATACATACATACACGATTATTTAATTGTCATAAATGTATACATGTATAGATTATCAGAGGATGAACCAAAAGCAGGTTATTTTATATTTATACATCGTCGTTTTGACGTTAATTTTATCGTCAGGATATGAAGACGAATAAAACTGATAAATATTTATTTCTCAACAATATTACTAACGTAATATATTAAAAACATAACATATTCTTTATTTCAAAGATACGCATTGTAAATCATTAAGATAAACGAAACGCGCGCTTCGTCATTCGCTATTTCGGGTAAACCAGATCTTCATATTAGTTAATGACTAATAATATCTTCATTGAGGCGCTTATCTCCCATGGAAAACAACTCGCTCTTGCATGTGTATCCACTTATTAGTGAGGAATTTTATTTTCGACTGATAACTATATCTTATTTTCAAGTCAGCCGGCACTTACGTGAGTTCATTGGGTTTGTATGGAAATAA
The DNA here is from genome assembly GCA_028555115.1 of Himalopsyche japonica. NCBI lineage: Eukaryota > Metazoa > Arthropoda > Insecta > Trichoptera > Rhyacophilidae > Himalopsyche > Himalopsyche japonica. The sequence continues at coordinate 248,629 of JAHFWJ010000821.1, forward strand.
CGACGGATCATTTTTAACAACGCATATTCCTACATACATATCTTCCCCGCTACTAATTTTGACAATATGGACGTATATATCGTTCAATCTTATTTTGTGTATGCGGCAAAGAAAGATTCATAATTACATTAATGCGGGAATTGACACTGCAGCTGATGTTAAGGACAAAAGCTGTAGCCAAATATTGAACAATTATCATTAATAAACCATGTATATATAACATTTGGAGTATATAAGTTGCGAGCTTTCTGATAGTTTGTATAGAAAAATAGCAATGTATTTTAGTTCCATAGAAATTATAAGATATAATTTATATTTGATAGCCATTTCGGCTTACGCCTTCATTATAATTATATGGCGACTACTAGAGGGCGTATATACCGAAAGGTTTGAATTGACATTTACTTGTTAGAACTCCACTACAACACGGTAAAAAAATAGCAATGTATTTGACATCTACGTAATTTATGAGATGTAATTTATTTTTTATAGCTATTTTGACTTACTTCCTTATCAAAATTACATGGCTATTAATAAAAGGCATATATGCCGAAAGGTTTCATTTTTTTTTTGAATTGGCATTTACTTGATAGAACTCTACTATAACGCGGTGAAAAAATAGAAATGTACTTTAGTTCTACAAAATTTATTAGATGTATAGTTGATAGCTATCTTGCCTTAAATCCTCATCAGAATTATATGGCTTCTACAAGAAGGCGTAAGTCGACATATCTATCAATTTTATATTCTAAAAATTCCTAGAACTAAAATGTATTGCTATTTTTTCAGCGTGTTACACTGGTATTGTACGAAGTAAATACCATTTCAATCAAGAAATTAAAACTTTTCGAATGAATGATTTAAAGAAAATATTTTTTTAATTGTTCATTCGGTATCACAGCTGAGATTTTCTCATTAATTGAACGACATTTTTTTCGTATTTTAGTTTTATAATAATGATGATTGCTTTACTTAATAATATTAATATTCAATATTTTTTTTTCATATGAAAGTAAAAATATAATAGACCATGAATAAGCCAGTTCTCATAATTGAATTTACATTTACAAATATGTATTAAAATTACTAACTCAGTTCCCGATAAATAACAATTTAAAATAAAGCGTGTCGAGAATAACTAAATTTTATACAATGATCGTTGCTTTGAACAACTAAAGTGTATCACTAAATAACCATTTTCTCTTGTAATAAAGTACATTCTTTTATCGCCCCTCCAAAGATCACACTACATCCCTGAAAATCTCCTAAGCATTCATGGCTTTGGTTGATAAGGGAATAAACTTATAATTTAACCGAACGATAACCGTGCGAACGAATAGTCTGTTTCGGTGTACAAGTTTCGGCGCCTCCTCCCCTAGGCCCGTCGATAAAAGCTCTATCGAAATCTTAACAGCCGACCGCGCCCGTAAGAGATCTCAGGATGCGGACAATTATTATGATTTTTCGGCGAACAATTCTTCGCCAATATTTTTTATTTTTCGTATATTTTTTTTTCACAATAATACTATCACATCGTTTTTGTCATTTTTAATGTAATTATATTGCGTAAATAAAAACGCTTCTAAATTTTTTTGGCATCTGACAATATTTTTATTGTGGTTTTTCGTATTTTTCTAATTAACGTTAATTTATATTTAATATTTCAAAAAATTACAGTTACTTTAAAGTTGACATAGTTTTATTATATTCTAAATACGCAATTCAAACAAACATCAATTAGACATTATTAAGAGCTTTATGTACAATATTTTGAATTACTTTAGTGACATTTTCACTAATTTATGATATTGACTGAAGGTGCTTGATGGAATTTCAATATCAAATTTGAATTATTACAACTTTGTACGATTCCACATGTTTTGTCACTAACGACCCGGGTTTTGCCTTTCGGTATCTTCAGGCATTCTATCACTCGGATGCAACAAAACTGACGTAAAATAAACAGTTAGCATCGTATATATATTAAAGTTATTAATTATAGGAAAACACTTACCCCTAGGCAAGCAGTAAATTACAGCTAAAAAAAAATTAACAATATCAATCTAATAATAATTAACTCAATTGCCTGTGATAATTTTTATTAAAGATCTTGCTAATGAGTCATTCTTGAAAGGGGTTTTTCAATGAATATCAATCAAGTAACATTAAAATATAAATGGGCTTTTTTTCCTTCATATAGAGAATACCTACTATCAAACATCTAGTGATGAAACATAAGAATTTACGTCATGAGATTGTCGATTCATTGAACCGATCTCACGTAAAGGGTAGAACAAGAGGGAAGTGAGAAGATTGAGTTGGTCATTGAGAATGAAGTTTGAATTTAATAACTGGCCTCTATTGATTTCTAGAATCTCTTGATAAAACCTGTTTAATCTTCCCAACTATATGCAACTTAAAAATTATCATTTGAAAGAAACCCTGATACCGTAGACGAATTGTTTATGAATTAATATCTCAGTACTCGGCCTGTATATTTAGAATTAGATAAATGAGATATTAAAAGCTTTTAGTCCCGGTCTGGCGCTGGTCTGACTCCCAGATAACGAGACATACCGATTGACTTGGACGCAGCTTTTTTAAGCCAATCACAAAGCTATAGCTTAATGCATACTTACAATCAATAGGTATTCACATTGTAATATACTAATTCACTACATTTCCTTTTATGAAATTTATGGTAGATCGATGTCATATCGTCGAAATATTTAACCGGGTTCTTGTCTTATTCTAGCCGTAATACAAGATTCCCGTAACAATCCGATTATTCTGGGTTCTAAGAATTATTCAATTTGATGTATAAGATATTGGTTATAACTGTTTGTGGCTTTGTAGCTCCTTAAAAATATAATCTAAATTTGTTTGAAACTCATTAATTAAAATGCACGCATATACAAATTAAACAGTGTATATATTATAAATTTTGTAAAAAGACGATATGAATTTATTTTTCTAAGAGTAAAGTAAAATTTTCAAAATTAAAAAAAAGTAAAGACAATTTATTTTTCGACAATATTTATGATTTCGATCTTATATATTGATGCGATTTTGTTTCTCACATGAAATTAAAAAAACATGTGCTTCAATAAAAACGATTCAAATTTCATATTGAATATTCATTATTCATTATTCGCTCTCAGTATAAGATGTATCTATGAATTATGATTATATAATAGTATAATTTTAAAACTTAAATTTGTTATAAAAGAATGTATACAAATTTAATATCATCTGAGTGGACACAGATTTTTGTTGTTAAAGTTATACAATCTAGATCAGAGTGATGTGATTTCAAAATCTTAAACAAAAAAAAAACTGATTTATGGATCAATATATATTACAATGACATTCATACATATCTTTTGATTAAAATAAGAGAAAGAAATTGTTCGTTTTGATAAACATTCTATGTATAGTTTTATATGGAAAGTAACATTACAAATGCTCTTTCAGATGTTTTTATATATCAATAACGGCTAATGAATACATTGCAGCGATATCTACAACGTTTTCCCTCAAGGTGCACTAACGGCGTATGTAACACGTTTGTTACAAAGAGCATAACGCGACATCGAAGTGCATCTCTAGCCGTTAGTAACATAATTTCACCACCATAACATCTTCACCACAAAAGCTACTCCTCATGTTAGCAAATCTCGGAAGCTCACTCAGCCTGACCGGCGAGTTCCGTTAACGCTCTGTAATCGCACGATAACGCGGCCGTTACGACCACTAACGGCTGCCGTTACCGCCGTTGGCCACTGTTGGCCGCCCCCACGTTTGTATCGAAGGTGATCATCCCCTAACCTAGCGAGGTGTTTCAATAGAGATAGTTAACTTCTGATTCGAAAATATGAAGTATATACAAGTCAAAATATTGTAGACGGTCAAGGTTTACTTTGTGAGAAATCATTTCTTATACTTCAAATTAAATTTACTATATCTGGTATCTGGTAAGAGAATTTTAAGACTAGCTCAAACAAAGAGTCTATTTGTGACGTAAAAATTTACTGTTAGTTTTATTATTTTAATAAATATTCAAATTAAAAGTGGGATTCATTTTTTGTATTGGACAGGAAGTTAGACTTAAAAATATTTGAGTGAGATAGTTCTTTGATAACCTTTATCTTACGGTACGTCAAAATCGACGATATCGCTAAAAACAAATGGAATAAAAAACACAGATCTAAATTTATATAGTCAATAAAGTTAAAAATATAAATCTTTGTGTCAATTAAATTGCAATGATTAAAGTGCCTTAAAAATATAACTAACTAAACAGGTCTTTAGCTAAAAATTACAATTTGATAATAAATTATAAAATACATGTAATAAAAATCAAACAAAAATAGTATATAGTTGTAAAATAATTATGAATAATAAATATTGTTTTTTTTCACATTTCAATCGATCAAGACGTGAAATATGTTTTGATAACGGTTTGAAATATTCATTTTTTATTCAAGCCTTTCATATTGTAAAAAATTAAATATTTTAATGCTTTACCTTCCCTGCCGAGGGCGTTTGAGTGTCGTAATCGTACACAGACGGCGTCGCGACGTCGAGCCACAGGTTGTTTGAGGCTCCCGCCAAAACTCGAGAACAATATCAAAACCAAATCACACTCTAGGCGTTCTATTATAAGGTCAAATCAATGACTGTACAGTTTTGAGAGGAATATTATTATAAACATGTTAAGACACGAAAATTTTATACTATTGTATTTCTTAAATGTAATTATGGTTTTGTTTAATACGTTTTTAAATTATTTTTTTTGTTCCGCGATCGAGTGGTTAACAACAGTGTGCTCGATTACTGCGTTCATAATTTTCCATTATTTTAGTACAAACATTATCAAATATTTATTTTTAAATAAATTTATTGATTTCGTTTTGACTGTCTGTGCTGTTTGAAATTCTCTTCTCCTATTCGATCCTAAAACGGGGCGTATTGGAAACGATTAAACAACAACTAAACCATGTTCTAGTTTGATCTACTCTCTGTGAAAAATAATGGTTGCGAAACTTAGTCATGAGTTCTAGCATAAAATTTATAATGGACATCTATTAAGAGGCGATACCTTCCTCATTGTAAGTAGATATGGCTACTTAAAATGTGTTTAGATTTTATAATTGAATATCTCTTTATAAATATTAAAAAACGGTAACTGCAGAAAATATTATAATAGTGTGGGGTTGAATAAGACTTTCATTTGTACATGTCTACCAATTTATTATTGAACTATATACGTTACGAGGGATAAGATAATTTTGTTAGACGTCAACAATTCAACGCAACAAAAAATATTTATTATATTGAACATTGCGGTCGCGACTAATTCGATTGTTGAGAATTAATTTTCGCAAATATATCAAAGGTAAACATATGAATGGGCGATCTGATTATACACAATTTTCTTTAATATAACCACTGCTGAAGTATTTCACACTGTAAACTTCATAACGAATGATGCCAAAAGCAAAAAAAAAAATGAAATAGAGTACTGGCCACATTAAGCCATATTGGGAGGTTGCTCCGCTTATTCGATAAGACAAGATTTAATGATATATATTACGTATTCCACAGCTGCTTATAGATTGAATCTTAATTGATATAACAAGTAATATCATGTGAAGTTAATGAATTGCATACAGCTGATGCCATTTGTGATTGCAAATAGCGTTCGAATGCAATATGGTGTACTCATAATGCACGACTGCAGAACCGCTGCAATGAATAACTGGCAGGGGGCCCTCGATAGTATCGATTAAAAAGTAACGAAACTAAAAAAACGAATAAACTAATTAACTACTTATCAATTTATAAAGAGAATAAATTCAACAAGAAAATAACTATCATTGATTTCAAGTTATAAATGTTTTAGAGCTCTCTCTCACGTGTAATATTACAGATTATCGAATTTATTTTTACGAGAACTCTCTTTTGAGATATTCAAGAAAGAATTGAGTTTTAAAATTTATTTGATTTCTCTAAACTCACGATTGAGTAGAGGCAGGGTGGGTGAGAGATTTATATATATTTTTATATTTTAATTGAAAAGAAATATTAATATATGAATATTTCAAAATTGGAAATCGAGTGTATGATCTATGACATTCGGCTATTGGATTGAAATAAGTATATGATCGCTTCAAATAAATCGATAGTGATTAATGTTTTACCAATATCCTTCAATATGTGTTATTCGTAGAGCTTGGTTAAAAATAATTGCAATGTGTTAACTCTCACTTCTCAAATTAAAGGCATGATAGTTTAAACAATAAAAACACATTTTTTTGTACTTATTTCGGCAATATGTTTTTTGTTCAGGACCAGTTTCGTTCATCGCGTTGTCGCGCATCATCAGTTGATAATGCTCGCCATGAGCGAAACCGGTCCTGATCAAAATACATTGCGGAAATGAGTACTAAAATATGTGATTTTATTATTTAAAATAATTGTATTTGTTCGCTTATTCTTTTTTTGTACATTCGGTTATATTAGAAATTTGATAGACTTCGTGAGAGAGTTTAAGTGGACTGTCAGTGAAGCTCTCACTGTCAGAGAGAGGGAGAATGCTTGTGTTTCACATTATAGATAGTCGGATAAATAAAGGTGAATTTATATTTTATAAAATGATTTACAGCGCCTTTTTTTAATTCTTCCAAAATTCTTTAGATTACTCATAAATAGTATTCAAAAAATGATTGGAAAAATATATTTACCAAATAAAATACCTCGATACAGACCTGGATGAGCCCTTGTACTGCGTTATTACATTCCAAGAGCATGCTAGATGAATCAATAACGCATTTCGATCGAGTTTGGCTGATAAATGCAAGCAAAACCGCAATTATTTAATGGGGTAATCGATTCAAAGTGCTTTGTATAAATCTAAATGGTGATATATGACTAAAACAAAAATGATTTGTCGCTGTACCTGCTTTAGCTATGCAATTAATACAAATACATTTAGCACACGTGCTCATTTTAGGTTAATATATGTGAACAATTTGAATCGTATTATATTCCCATATTGTAAAATATAATAATTTAATTCGACATTCTTATCCGAGATTTGTTATAGAAATTGATTTTTTTCAAAGAAATGTTCTAATGTTATATTTATTAAACTATGTCGCATATGTCAATCATACATAGCAATAAGCAAGTAATATATAATAATGAACTTATTCATTTTATACAACAAATGATACAAAACCTTGAATTTCTATAGGAGTATATATTAATATTGAAAAATGACCATCGGCATCGATTCGAGTAGAGAATATATACATACCATGCTGATATAGTTAAGATTAATTGACATTGATTAGACCATCAACCCTATAATTCATAATTAACGAACTATTACTTTACAGAAATCATCCATATGAATCAATTTTTTTTATTGAATGACTTTCTATTAAAACTACTTACCTCAAGATTTACAGTTGTATTTACTTTCATTAGTAAAATTATTTTTTAATTTTAAATAGTTAAAAAATCGTAAATTTAAGTTATCACAGAAGCGAAAAAGGTATATTCATTTTAATTCGACTCTACCACTTTGGAAATTCATGCCATTTTGGAATGAACGATAGAAGTTTTGAAACCCGAGTGAATTGACACAGAATTACAAACCGTTTTCTAATGAAAGTATTGTTTTTTCAATAATATGCTAAAGTTATAAATATTTTTTTTATCTACATACGTATATCACATTCGCGGTTAGCTTTTATGATTTTCCATATGTGTAATAGCAAAGCGATACGGTTGCGACCGCCCAAGAGTTCCATCGTTCATATCGTACAAGAGATAAGAAAGCTTCTTCGGATCCGCGTCTGTTATCTTTAAACTTGAATAACATGTGCTTTGTGCGGACTGGTCTGTTTTTCTCTTTTAACTGATTACCCTTCCACGCAGATAGTTCAACTTCATAACTGTAACAAATTCTTGGATTCATAATGCATGCAAAACTCAGCAGACATTGAACTAGCTACGTATTCAAATTGATATTTTTTGAATTAAGTTTTCTAAGACTCGTATATTTTATCTTAGGTTAAAAGAAAGCAATACTCATCCTGTGTAAATTGTATTTGATGTAATAATAAGTTAGTCAATCATGAATATTTCAGTATTCATTTTAAAGATAATAAATGTTGGTAAAAGTCACTTTATTAAATGCATTGTTTAAATATCTGTTAAATAAAAATTGCCGATCCATAAAAGCATTTGAGTCTTGAAAAACCGATCTAAATTTTATTAAAATATTACAAATTACTTCATAACATAAAAGTGTACATATTTCAACTTTTTATACATATTTGTTGATCTACCATTGTTAGAACAATGGTTATTTGTTTTGTTAAAAATTTATTGTAATAGAGATCTACTAAGTAAATGCATATTGAATATTTTATTGAAGCATTGTTGCTCATAAGTATTAACCTTTTGTTTTTGTCAGTATATTTATCGGCTCTCAAATCAAAAATAATGGATATTTTAATATATCAATTGAATTGGCATTCACTTGGTAGAACTCCATTATAACACGGTACATTGCTATTTTTTCACCGTGTTAATATTTGAATGCTCTGTCGAAATAAAAAGTAAATAAATAAATGTCTTAGATTGAGAAGATCAACATGTGTTTTTCGTTTTTTTATGTTCGTGAGACGACCAAAGCTAAATAATTTTACTAAGCGACTTTTTGTTTTACATAGAAAACATAGACTGTAGTTATGTATGTAACTATTTATAAGTATTTTTTAAGCGACTTTTATGTTATTTTTTTACCAGCAATAAATGATCAACATTTTTGAAAATGCATTCATAATTTTTCGTCGGTGTATTTCAGTGCATAATTTATTCTCGCGAAACTTTAAAGTTGGTCTTAAGAAAGTTTCTAAAGTGTCTTTTGTTTCTTTGTCATAAAATAGCCGGTATCGGAAATATGTAAAATCGGCGGTGATCGGGTGAGCGAAGTGTCCCACAAAGGGGATTTTACTATCTACTGAAGAAGAGCTCAGTTATTCTCAACCATGGCAAAAGGCTGAACACACCAATTTTGAATCCAACCACATTATTTTTCTTGGACTTAAGTCACTTCTAAGCGTACCTCGCAACATAGCAGCATTATTGCCTCACTGATTGCCAAAAGTGCCTCATGAACGTTTAATTGAATTTTATTACCATAGTTGACAGCAAAAAGTCCTCAAATAACAGCAATATAAATAAAGAAACCATATTAAGTAACTAACATATTATTAAGTAAATTTATCATAGTTAATTGACTAAGCCTAAACAATATTTTTTTTACTTTATATCATTTAACCCTCTGACTGCTAGCGACTTAACTGTTGAGACGGCTGATTTTACTATGTTGATAATTGCTACCCGAAAATATGTGAAGTAACAGTGGCTAAAACCATCCTGTACTCACTAATTTTTGAGTAAATGCATTGCTTGATTTGTCCTGACAAGCTCAATTGGATTGTATTAAGCCAATATTATTCGAAAAAATTTTGAAGCCTAGGTGTTGGAATATCTTATAAACGGCTCAGCAGGGAAAGAGTTAATACACATACGTAGTTAAGGGTTTCGTTTCGTTATTTTATGTTATGTATTTGTGAACCGGATGCAATTGTCATTTCTTATGAAAAATACGTGTACACTACCTTACTTTGCTTAATTGAAAAAAAAAGTGTGGAAATATTATTTTTTACAAGGTGTTATTTTATGTGTCATATAAAAAATACTATCTTGTACATTTTTATAAATGATCTATTTCTTGAGAAAGAGATATATTTTCAATAAATTATCATGTCATATACCGATTGAATTGGCATTTACTTGATAGAACTTTATTATAACACGGTGGAAAAATAACGATGTATTTTAGTTTTGCAAGATTTATAAGATAAAGAGTTGATAGCTCTACCAGTTCTGATGAAGGCTAAGCCGAAATAGCTATCAATTATGTATCTCATAAATATTGTAGAACTAAAATAAATTGCTATTTTTTCGTTATTATCATGTCTTTTGTGATACACATCATACGCAATATCCGTGTTTTAAGTAAATACAATTTAGCTTTTTCATTTGTATTCAATAAAGATTTAGCTTAGTATTCTCTTTCGCCTGCTAATGAATTGTAATAAATTTATTTTAACTGTTGAAATCATCAGCACTTGAGTGTTGAAAGCGTAGTAAAAATTTGATGAATAAAACGTTCAGTAGTGAGGCGTTTTTCCAACGCATACAACAATTCCAAAAGCACAATTCGAAAGATGTTTTGAACTGGTGCAATGGCGGCAGCAGTTGAGAATAGCTGCCTCAGAGTACAGTTTCAAGGAAGAACCTGATGTTACAAGAATACGGTAAGAAGTTGAAGCAATAAACCGAAGCTATCTACCGTCTCCAGAGTCCCGCCCGTACCACCGCAGCCCAACTCGCTCCGCTGGATGAAGTTGCCTCCCTATAAATATACATGTATCGCGGCGCAATATCGCGATTTTAACTTTGTTAAAACTTTGTCATATGTTTGGCGCGCGGGATATGCTGGGACTCTGCTCGCGCGTGATAAACGCGGAACCGGGACTCGCGGGGTTACTGGTCACGTGACTTGAGAGTCTACTCATACTGTTATCATAGTTTTATTCAATGACAAATGTAACATTGCTTGTATGTTTTGGTATTACTTCATTTACTAAATATTTTTAAATATCCTATAAGCTTTTGCCGCGCTTAACATATTGACAATCTTAAAGTGTCTTCACAACAACATCGAAAAGAGCAATACCATTTGAAAAATAAAAGCATTTACTATTAAAAAAATACCTTGAAATTTTAACTGTTAACGTCGTTTAGTTGGTGTAGACCAGTGGTTCTCGTGTGCGGCTTCCCACAGTTTTGTAGTAAATATTGATATTAAAAAAAGTGTTTTTACAAATGAATTTGTGAAATTATTATTATATCAAAATTGATTGAATAAACCTGACTTATCCAGCATTTAGTCGAGTTTAAGTAAAGGACCATTTTAATAATAAAAATGTTCAAAAATTTTGGTCGAAGTTGTGTCCATGAATCAAGTCAATATAAAGAATTAACAATAATTGCTTTATTAATTTTGTCGATTTTACCTACAACTGTATATTGTGAAAGATCATTCAGTGAAATGCAATATATAAAAAATAAATATTGAAATTATTTTTATCACATTTGGCCACGAGATATTTCCATAGGACAGCTGATGTTTATAATGCGGCCACAGTGAAATTTCACGTGAGAACCACTGGTATAGATGTCATCAATATTATTTTTTAGGCTTCTTTCCACACTTAACTTCTGGAATACAAACAGCGTCATCTTTATTTAATTCATTTGTTAAGTTCAATATTAAATAGAAATTTCGAATTTTCAACTTGTCACTCTCAACAAAATACTGTGCTTTTATTATTAAAATATTCAACACCAAAAAGTGATAGTTAAAAGTTTTAAAATGATGAATGGTAAACACTTAACACAAAATCACAATGACTATTTCGATACCAATATTGAACAAATATGAGTTTCCGTCATGATAAATAATAACTGAATATGTTCCAATTAAAATCATTAGTAGATTTAACGTACGGACGCAAAGCTAGTCTTGACAGGTGAATTTGGTGGGTAAAATAATCAAATAAAAATTGAAATTTTGATGATGAGAATTTTTGTGAATTAATCAAAAACTTGTCGCGATATTTGAGGATTGCAACACGAAATATATTAGTAGTTTTTTGGCACATGCGATTTTCGAACGTCTCGGATTCGTGTTTTTTTCGGCTGGAGATGACGAGATCAGATTGGTGAAGGAACACAGCAGACAGACAGAGTGACGCTTTTCTTCAGCGAGGAGCGTGGGCAGAGAGAACAGAACAAAACAGTGTGTACAAAACACAATACACTCCAAAGACATTCCTCAGCGGTCTGGAACGCATCGCGTAGGAGGTCCATTGTGATTTCGCGACGATAACGATGAAGGAAATACGGAGTACACACATGGATTCTTTTCCGATGGGGCCAGGTCACAATGCAAAATAATATTGTCAATGGGGATTGCTTAACGTCTTTGGACGTAAGGCATCCATTTCGAAAGAAATTAATTACATTCGTTTAAAGCGATGCCGAGTATACTTCAAACTAAATTTACCAAAATTTAAAAATAGAAAACTGAAATGAATTACTTCTACAACTAAAGCAAATATAACTGTCATATATGATGGAAACCTTTCAAGTAAATTTACACCGTTTTATTAGCCCGTGACTGTCAACGTTTCAACTGAAAATATATGACTTATGATCACGACTGAAAGTGTTTTTTGGAATTTCAATATAAAATTTGAATCGTTACAACTTTGTACGATTCCACATGTTTTGTCATTAACGATCCGGGTTTCACCTTTCGAAATCAGAACTGACGTAAAATAAACAGTTAGCATCCTGAAGATTCCGAAAGGCAAAAACCGGGTCGTTAGTGACAAAACATGTGGAATCGTACAAAGTGGTAAAATATCTTTAAGTTTGATCGACTCCAACACTACTGAATCAATTTTCAAAAGTGTTAAAATAACTTTTATGTGACTCATCAGAGAACAGGTTAACAAAATAAGCGTATAAAATCACACTTCATTGAAATGGAAATCACTTGTTTAGTTTAGTATTTGATAGAAAACTAGAACTTAATTAGTCTCTTAATTTCCCACTTCACAAAAAAAGTTTATCAGTGAAGGATATGACTTCCAGTTTATTACCCACTTTCTCTATGACTGTTGATATAATACGGTTTAAAAGAAATGGAGAATAATATAAATATTCACAAAAAATACTTCGGACGCAATATATAAACTTAACTAGTGACCAATCTTCGAAAGCCGTTATGTAAAAATTCGTGCCTGCCTAGGTTGACAAGAACGTAACAGCATTGGCCACCAATCAGTCAAATCATGTAAACGGCTAAATTCAAAAGCGTTGTTTAGTTAAATGTATTTTAAGCAAACTTTATCAAAAAAGATTGCTTAATATTCTGAAATTTTGTACTATAGCTACACTTTGCACGTGTGTTTCTGGTGGAGGCTTGCCTACCCAATAAATTTCATATTAACTTTGCCCTGAGTTGTTTGTCTCAATTTTTTCGTCTCCTCTTCTCCGCGCTGTCTCTTTTTCCTTTTGATAAAATTTAATTTATACGAAATGAGTTGGCGTCGGTTATTTATTCACTGCGCGATATTTTATCTGATGCAAGAGTATTGTGGAGATTTTTTGTGGTAAAACAGATAAGGAGGAACATCGCGGGGCTAGGGTGACCACTTAATCATTTGTGGTGTAGGAATCATAAAAAAAACAACAAATTTCCGTTGAAGAATTTTTTTTATAAAAATTTACAATATGTTTTTTACAAATCTCTCTGTATTTATATTCAATTTTTTCCCACAAAAATATAAATAATTAACGCAACACTATATCAAAATGGATCGAATTACTTATTTGTATGATATCTCTTTTACTTAACGTATTCCTATCAAAAATCAAAAGTCATGATTTCAATAAAAACAGTCTTAATTGCATGCTAACGTAAAAAATACTTTATAACTAAATTAGAAAAAAGATATAAGAAGTTTGAAGGATACGGAAGAAGAATTAATTAATTGATTGAATTGGCATTTACTTGGTAGAACTCCATTATGACACAGTGGAAAAATAGCAATGTAGAATTTGAAGAACTAAAATATACTCTTTTTTTCACCGTGTTAAGAATTAATTAAATGTAAGAAGAATGTGAATAAAATTTGACAAAAAAAAATCATTTCAACTAAAACAATGTTGTTAATTGTATATTTATAAAAACCATTAAAAGTTTTTTCATGTAAATTTTATTTTTGATTCGTAAGATCGTGGTTTTTTTTAAAAACTTTAAGTAAACGAGTGCCAAATAAGAGTATAATACTTTTGAATCAAATGTAAGATTTTTTCTGTAATTTTTAAAAATGACTATTTTGTTACCAATTTTGCCAATGGATATCGACAAACGTCTGATTAATCAAAATGTTTATTATTAAATACAATATATTGTTCAAAATGGTGGTCACCACAATTGAGAGTGAAATATTGACTTCGAATGCACGTCCCACCGCGATAACACCAAGACATTGTTATATTCTTAAGGAATGATTTAGGCAAGGTTATGGTTCGGTTTATCAGCACAATAATGAAGGACATTAAAATGCGAGCCTTATCAAACAGATTCAACTCGCTGGACTTTTATGAAAAGAATACGTTTTGCCGAGCTTTGGAATACTTTTTGCACTAAACTTATCTCATAGATTTTGTTCTATCTTTGTTATGTAACCTAATACAGTGTTTTGGTTAATATATTTATTTAGATGTACATATTACACTATCTATGGAATCAAGGTAAACATCCAGACTGCTTCTTTATTTTATTTCATTTTGAATGCCCTTGTTAAAAAAATGTGATTGTGGATCATACTCGCATCCTTGCTCAGTGAAAATAATATATCATCCTACGATTCAAAATTCACTCGTGTCACGTACTTTCAAAAACAATTTATTTCTTAACAATCATTATTGCTAATAGTTGTATTTGCTTAATTTTCACGGAGTAGGCAATTCAGAAGATAAATTCGAAGCAATGAAACTCACAACATCTTTTTGTGTAATCTATGATATAGACTGAAGGCGCTTGATAGAATTTCAATATCAAATTTGAATCGTTACAACTTTGTACGATTCCACATGTTTTGTCACTAACGACCCGAAGACAATTTTCTTGCATCCGTGTGATAGAGTGCCTGAAGATTCCGGAAGGCAAAACCCGGGTCGTTAGTGACAAAACATGTGGAATCGTACAAAGTTGTGACAATTCAAATTTTGTATAATCTTTTTTATTTGAAACACTGTAATTTTTATAATATAGCTGTTTGTATTTTTTTTAGACTATTATGAATGGTAATGATAGAAGGATATTCATCATTTTCCCACTTAAACGTCGAAGTATACGACGTATAATCTATTTAGGCATCACAGCTTCATACGAAACTTTCGAACTCATAAGCTCTGAGGCAAAAGCTTTCTGATAACATTACTTTATAACTCCTTACAAGACTGATGCACGTAATCAGTCAATTCTTAAGTGTTCAACAATCCCACGCATGACTGCCGAGGAAATACTTTTAATAAATTTATTACAATCACCTGATTTGAAAATGAGATTTTTTAAAAGCTAAACAACATTTTAAAGAGTATATACACTACCCTGTAATTCAGTTTTGATTGGCTGTACGATATTTTTCAATATATACGTCAGATGACTTTCATAAATAAGTCCAATTTCATAAAAAAAAGTGCACGGAAAAAATAGCCAATTTGCGTAATAATTGATAGATATACATACTATAAAATGTATATGCATAGCATGAAATAGAAAACTTTGCCTAGAAAATTATTTTTACCTGAATACTCAGTTATGGATAAAAGAAAACATGTTAAGTATATTAATCTAAGTTGAATTTAATAAATATTATTTCAATTCAGTTGCAATGTTCATGGACTCGATCCCATAATGGAATCCTTCATGAATTTATTTTCCAATCGATTTATGTATTTACGTTGAAATGTATAGATTTCTGTCATGATAAAAAAAAATTCCAACCAGTTTTTTATCAAGTAATATTTATTGTACCACAAAAGAAGTTCGAGAAAAACTCCGTTACTAACAGTTCCATTCCAGAGTCCAAAAATTCAACATTTGATATGGCTTACAAGAAAAGGCGGTAGATTATTCGATACAAAATTTATTATGAAAACTGTTATTAAGCTTACTTTGAATGACTTGTTGTTGAAATATATTTTCAAAGGCGTAATATAATTGTTTAATTTTTATTATCTTTCAGTTGCTGTTTTGTATTTGCGCTTCCTTGTTTTACTTCGATATCTTTGATAGGTAGGCAAATAAACGACATGCAGTATGTCGATATTTCAAGACTTCCTTGCTGTCTCTTTTGGTTGAGGTAGGTTCTCTAAATTACATTTCATTTAAGCACCGTCTTAACGTTGAAATGTCAGCGAACATAAACTCGATATCGTTTTCAATCGAAAAATATGCATCATGCAAAAAAAACAGCGAATAAAGGTGAACATTTATAAACGATCAATATTTTCCTTTAAATTAGATCGTGTGATTTAAAATCGGTGCAGAAGGATTTTTTTTTAATTTTTAGTTTGAAGATATTCTGTCAATTCTTACAGAATGAAAAGATTTACTACATCCATATTTTTTATTATATATATTATCAGTTGGTAACGCACGCGATAGTCATGTATAATGATAATTTTTTGAAGTAATATAAATAAAATTGTGTGTATTTGATACAATCTGTCAAATTAAGGACACGCTTTTTTTAGTTTATTTAATATTTGATATCCATTCCGTTAATCTGTTATTTGAATTTTATAACCTATTTGTCTTTCATAATACTTCACTATACTTCCGTAATAGTGAAGAATGACTGGAAGCCCTCGTAGAAACTTAATAAATCATGCCTTTTAAACATGTATGAGTAGAATATTTTTTAACTCCACGAAATTCCAATGTGAAAGCAAAAATAGCTATCGATAAATAACTTATATTTTCTTTTTTAGATACAGAAACAAAAGAATGGATGTATTTGGAAACGACAATGTAAGGTATTCGATTTTTCTGCTTCTTTTATTTAAAATGGGATATTGGAAAAAAATGAAAATCCAAAAGGATATTTAAAAATCAATCCATTGCTTAACGAAACAATCAAATAGGATGAAAGTCCAAGACCGTTTATCACTCGGCTACGGAGTGATAATTTTGGACGACCAAATCTAGCTTAATTTTTTAATTGACTGATTGAAAAGCTGTATCAACAAAATCTAAAATAAACAATAATAATAATAACTTTTAACTGTCTCTTCCTGATAGTAAGGCATTATATTTTAATTATAAAAACATTTTCCATTTTTATATTATAACCAATATTGCCAATTGCAAACGGTATTAACTGAAAAAAAACAGTATAACATATTTTCTTTTTCTCAGTATGATGTGATAGTACTGATATGTTTTATCATTAAAATCGGTAACTCACCAAGTACATATAGATTATTAAATATAATTACACTTCATTGTGATAAACTAGTGCATTTTTGACAGTCAAGTTAATTTAACGATTGAATCAAATATTAACCAAGTAGTAAAAATACTATGTAATAACTTCTTAAGAAATATTTTCCACGAATGGACTATTTATAATATTAAGGCTTCGATGGTGTGATGTGTGAATGCACTGAACACGCAAGAGTACTAGTCAATGAAGACGCGAAGCATGCAACGTAATGAATGTTCGAGGAAGGTGTAACATCCCAATAAGGCAAACTGCTACAAGCAAAGCAGCGGCTGGTTAAGGAAATTGACAGGGTGTTTCTAGATCTTGGTAGGCTGACTATGCCTCAATGTTATTACAAAGCAACTATGTAATTTCTAAACAATATTTTCAATATCAAAATAAAATGAAGACTAATGAGACCATAATTGAAATAAGTTGCTTTGAATCAAATACAGATAGTATTCAATTTAATGTTCGGTTTATTTATAAAAATCTTTCTATACTAAGGCTAGGAGGGCCTGATTTTTATTAAATGTAAATATACTTAAAAGTTTGATAAAACATAAAAAAAAACACAAACACAAATGTGAGTAAATAAACTTTGCTGTGACATATTTGTATAATACCTTCACTTTTAAACTTTTTCACACATCTATTTTTTATGGTAGTCATTAGTTATCAATAATTCACGAATACATTTAATTTGAGAACACGTAATAATTCTGCTTAAACAAAATAATATTTTTTTTTCCTAACATCACAATCAATTTCGTCGACTTTTTTCGAGCTTTTAATTTGCTGTATAATATAAATTTGATTGTAGTAAATATTTGAAACCATACGCCGATAAGAAACCAACGCAGACATTGTATGAACAAACAAAAATTATTTATCTCTTTGACGTAAAACGTTTTTACAGGCAATCATTTAGTCAAATAATGAAAATGCATACTTTTGATTATCATTAGTGATCATAATTTGTTGATTGCATTGACATTTACTTGGTAGAACTCAATTATAACACAGTGAAAAAAAGCATTACTATTTTTTTTACCGTAGTATCATTATTTTTTCGCAAATCAATAATAACTTCTTAAAAAATGGTTACTGCAAAATAACAGTGTTCGTCAATAAGTTAAATGCGAGACACCGCAAACTACGGCAAGTCTTATCGCAAGCTCGCAGAACTTTTGCGAAGCGACACTGCGTCGATTTGCTAAGCTTTTATTGCGCTAAATATTCTGCTAATTGTTTTATTTTCATTTACGAGATGAGATTTTGTGTAAAACTTGCAGTAAAGTGAACGCTTTTTACTCCAGGAGAAAAACTATTATATCAGAGAGGTGATTATGCATTATATTCAATTAATTATTTTTAGTAAATAAGCTTCATGTTGTAAATAAACCCTGTAAGATGACAGCCGATTCAAAAAGCCTCGAAAACTATTATAAATTATTAAGACTAGGAATATTTTTCGAATAATATTTATATGGTAACGATATGTTCAACTGAAGTTGTTTGATTTATACGAAAGACTTGGTAAGGCAATAAACGTTAATACATATATACTACTCATAAGTTTACATTGATTAAATTTAAATTTATAATAATTATTTTTGTATTATATTTTGAAAGGTCTAAAGCATTATTGCTGAAAATTCTAACTGTAATACGATAGTCTGAAAAAGAGACGCATGTTTAGTGTGGTAAAAGGTTAAATCGGATATAAATATATGTAAATATTATATATTTATGTCTGTTATGCCCAGAAAAGTTTAATAATGGAGAAAATATTTGATAAGTTTTCTCACAACATTGAACAGCGGAATGCGTTGTTAAATAAAATGAATATTTCTTAGGCGATACACCTCTCAAGCCGACTATTTTTCGTAGTCATAGATATCTATGTTAAGTCACCGAGATACACACGAAGCTTTTATACAGTAAAAGGCGCGTAAATATGTACCGAGATTCTTATTATGAATGATTTTTACACCATATCACGCCGTGGTTGACTGGGCTACCATTGCGATAAATGATTTCCACGCCGCATTTTTCACTTTTACGCGATTCCGGAGTCGAAAATATCACTGAGTCAATAATATCACACGACATTTTGTAATCCAATTAAGATAAGGCGGCAATTCAGCGATCAGGAGCGCATAAAGTCGAGAAGTAAACCGCGAGCCGAATCGGATAGCATAGCGCAGAGATAAATGCTCAATCACTCGCGAAATCGTTAGCTCAGTCAGTATCTGAGAAGTAATAAATTCGATCGTCTTTCGTCACCGCCACCCAATGCTCATCGAGCAAGTGGTATTTCTTTGGATTTTTAGTTTTAGACTACTCCGCGTGAGGGCTGGATTTGGGATATATTATATTTAACACTCAATTACAAGTTATAACGTATTACATTAAACATATTGAAAGTGTTATAAATAATAAAAACACATTTTTTAGTAATTATTTCCACAACATATTTTTTATCAGAACCGGTGTCCTCATCGCGAGAATTATCAACTGATGAATCGCGAGCATTATCAACTGATAACGCTCGCGATGAGCGAAACCGGTGCTGATCAAAAAATACATTGTTGAAATAAGTACAAAAAATTGCGTTTTTATTATTAAAAATATCATACCTTTCCATCAAGAAATGACAGTTAACACTTTAAAAGTGAATAATATATGATATCGGCTGAAAGTGCTTTCATGAAATTTCAATATCAAATTTGAATTATTACAACTTTGTGCGATTCCACATGTTTTGTGACTAATGACACGGGTTTTGCCTTTCAACATTTTCAGGCATTCTATCACATGGATGCAACAGAACTGACCAAACCCGTGTCGTTAGTGACAAAACATGTGGAGTCGTACAAAGTTGTAACAAATCGAATTTAATATTGAAAGTGGAATAAAATTAAACAAACGGTTGGTGTAACATGTAAAACATCGTTTTATATAGTGATAATATTATAACTAAGAAATAATTCAAATTCTTGTAACTGTAAAATTAAATTTCGAAAAAAATACTGACAGTCCATAATGCAAATTTTTAATAATACCGAAAATATTTGTTAGAATACAATGTGTTTTTTTTTTATTATCGTTAAAAAATGATTTTCTGATTTTAAAAAGTGTCCAATATTATCTTCATAAATAATCCGAAAAAAGAAACCTACGCACTATTAAAATAGGTATTAATTGATTTATTTATACTGCAAAAAATATTCAGTTTTTATTATGTGACTGACAAAATATCAGCAAAGTCGTTTTAAACATGCGTTTGTTATTTCTTATGAAACCAAAACATTCTTAAGTCTATTTTTTTTGGAATTCTATTCTATTCAAAAGCAATTAATGATTCGATAGTTATATTCGTTTCATATCATAAAATAATATTCGGAGATGTCAATGCGGCCCCAGTTAGATATCCCGCCAGCCTTTTGTCTGTTCTCTCTCTTATCGACCATAACACGCGATTGAATCGCAAAGAGCGATCGTTCTTTCCGAGTGCGTTCTTCATATTATATCTTTTTATCATACCTTGCCAGTGCGATGCAAAAGGGGAAACTTATTCGTCATATTACATTCATGTAACAATATACTTAAAATTTATATAAAACTCGAGAGCTTTGTATCGTAGATAAATTTAAGAATATATATATCATCACAACCTCGAAACGACTCTATAAATGTAGAAAAAAGTGTGTATAGGCAATAAATTACACATTTTTATATTTTTACTTAATCACAGCGTTTTATTTCCAAAAATAAAAATATTAGTTGATTTAATGTTTTAACAGACCAAAAAATCTAATATATATTTATATCAAATTTGAATTGTTAAAATTCTGTATTATTCCACATGTTTTGTCAATAATTACCTGCGTTTCGCCTTTCAGCATCTTCAAGTATTCTATCACACGGATGAACCATCATCAGTTCTTTATCTTCAGGCATATAATGCCTGAGGCATGGATCGTTACTGACAAAATATGTGGAGTCCCACAAAGTTTTAGCAATTAAAATTTGGATTTCAAATTCCATAAAGGACCTTCAGTAAATATAATATATATATATTAAACAAGCCAGAAGTGTTGATTTCACAAACAATTAAGATTCATGTGTTATATTATTACTAGAAGTTCGTTTGATGACTTTCGTATGCTTTATCACTCGCTACTATATTTTTTGCTTTAAATATTATATTACCCTCCCGTGAAGTGTTTATGTGTACCTCAATGTTTCTCACCTCCCGAGAGAACTCCATATCTCTGCTCTAATTTGGGAAGTGTCAGAAGTGGATTTCGGATTGGTAAGTTTGAGTATGTACCCAAAAAGCTCGCACATATAGCTTTCAAGGAAACTTTTCGGTTCCTGCTAAGATGTTATCATATATTATACATATATGTCTCAGTATGCTAAATAAACCATTTTTCACAATAAATTGATTGATTGGTTTATTACAAATACTCATTGACTGTATCGAAAAATAAATTACTATTCTTAATGAGAAGACATCAAAATGAAAAAGTCATAATAATTAATTTGATTAATTTCTCTCGCCAAATGTGTACAAAAGGCATTAAGTCAAATTAAATCATATTTTATTTATTTTTAATACTGGAATCTTTTAAATCTTTAGTGAATGAAATTTACCTCAAACGACTGACATAAATTGATAAATTTTTGATAACAAGTCAATACAAAAAAAAAATACTATATTTCATTTAATTAAATAGTTTTAATATAATATTACACAAAAAAAATCTACAAAATGTTATTACCGTCGACATTTAAGATATGAAATAACTACAGCCTTATTAAAAAAATGTTGTTGTATTGTGATTATAAAAAAACTCGCCACTAGTTTTATAATGCTAAAAGAATATAAAATAAAAAATCATTTGAAGTACGACTTATGTATCTAGTGCTTTCACAAAAGTGAATGTCAACAACGTATCTGACAAATTATGAGTAAAGAAGCTTAGTAAAACTTTAAGGAGCTACATAAAGCCTGTCGATTCTTGATTATATTTTTAATGCTCTTCACTAAACCATTTTCTAGCCGTCGCACTGTAGCAACCCTCAAACTGTTCGAAAATGGTACCACAGTTTATACATTTTTTTTCTATCATAATTATAGTGGTAGCGTTTTCATAATGAATCGATGTACATGAAGACGACTGGCGTATTTTATTTGAAAATTACAAAATAGTGGATATCATTGGACAGGGGCAAATTTGACGATTCTGTCTCTTTTTTTAAATATTTGGTGTCTGAAAATGCCTACAATCGGACATATAATAAATTAGAAAATATATTTATTTATAACAGAAAATAATATATGGTGCCGGGCGCTGAAATGATTGGTGAAAGTAGTTGGCTTTTGTGATGGTAGTCATAAGTTTAAATCATAGTAATAAAAGTTTCACAAAATAAGTATTCAATTTATTGATAGATATCTGTTCTCGGGAATTCTTGCGATGCTTTAAATTCCTTCCTGTCCATTCAAAGATATTAAATAACTACTAAAAATCCTGTCCCAGTTCAAGCTTTCTATCTTTACGACTAATGAAGAGGTCAAGAAACTACCTAAAAAGATCTTCTATTTAGACTCACTTTTAAAAGCAACCGCTTTTCCCTTCACTTCATATTTATTTCTAAGCCTTGAAGTAGTGGCATTAATCAAACAACAATTTTTGAGTTTTAAATTTTGAAAAAATGTGTTTATATACGTCTTGAAAACTGTTAATTTTTAACACAGACAATTTGTTTTTCCAAATAAAGCTGTGAAGACATTAATATATATATATTATATATAAAATGGCCTGCTAGATTGAGGGTTTCAGGATCAACGGAAACATTTACCGTGGTTAGTTGCTGCGTTTATTGCGCCGCTGGATGTCGCTTTTATTTTCTCCACTATAATTTTTATGACAGAAATAGTTTTGCATTTAATGCGGCAGCTCCGTGCCATATCACCCCGGTTTCCTCTTTTATTTAATGCCCCAAGACGGAAAAATTAAATATTTCACGACAAATTTATTTTGCATACAGTAATTTTAGCGCGGTTAGTCCCTTTTAGTGACATGATAATATGACCTGTTAAAGTAAAATTAAATTGGACTTACTTTGAATCAAGCGATGCTTATACTAACTTCAATTGTTGAACGGAGAAACTTCAACGATAAAACTTTAAAATGCTCTAATAGATGTTATCTATTTTTCAGACACTGTACAAACAATAACGATAGTGAATTAACTAGTGAAACAGTACTTTTTTTTTGCTTTAATAATTTATTTTTTATGATTTAAAAAACAATTTTAAAAATCACCAGGCATTTTGTAATATCGAAAGTATATAAGTATATATCTATAATAGGTGAACATATGAATATATATCCACAAAACACTTGTTCACATGAACAAAAACGTATAGTATAAAATAAATATCCAAAGTAATTTTTCATCAATAATGATTATTCTCTACAAATGTTTAGCATTTTTGCCATTCCTATATGCAGTATAATGTCATTCGTAACTAGAATTTTACTTATAGAAACATCAAATTTATCAGAAGTATAATTTAGCCACGAATTCATTTATTCATGAATTTTAAATATTCTTATTCACATAATGTGTCATTAGTCCCTTTGAAGTGTTTTTATATTTGTAATATTCTTCTTTTTATATCGAACACTTAAACGAAAAATTCCACCATAAATAAAGTATATTTCAAAAAAAAATTGTGAAAGTACCACCTTTTGATGCGTTAAGTTTCCACGATAGACTGCGAATACGATAAGAAAAGTATATATTGTAATATATTGACAAACGTTATTAAATTAATGGTTTTATCAGGTTTCAAAAAAGAATATGCCATATGCAATCAAATATTTTACAAATGACTAATTCGAAATAGTCATATATTTTTTTTAATATTGGAAATTGAGTTTTTAAAATGAAACGAATTCTCTTTAAAATTCATGAGATTTTTGTCATTGCATCATTAGTATAAAGTTTATTCACTTGGCATTTGTGTTACACACATTGTGTCTACAAGAGATCTATGAATTATATATATATTATACCAACCGTGTTACTATATAAGTCATTAAATGACACAATTTAAGAGTCACTTGCAGAAATTATAATCATTTATTTTAAGCTTTATCACGCACAATTGCATATGCCATGAAATGAAATCGATAGAATGAAAATATTATAATAGATGTAAAAAAATCGTAAATAGTGTAGAAATATTTACGTGTCATTTCAGCAGCGCAAAAGAGTGGGTGTAAAGAAAATTGAAATAAAGGCTTTTCAGGTGCATAAAATCTGGCGACATCTGCATGAAAAGCAGATAAGTTTCTTCGCACGTGCAATCGTTGCATATTAAATGCATTTATGCAATAGAAAATGGCGATACTACGGCATTTGCATGCATTCAACCCTCAAAGCAACGTAACACATAATTTAATTACCATATTTTACGATTGAGGGTGGAATAAGCGTGTTTCTGCGAATTTAACTGCGTGTTACAGTCAACTCTGATGTCATTTCTGTATAAATATTTCATTGCCACTATTAAAGATATCATTTCCAGAACAAAGAGCACAAAGCGAGTTATGTAGTTTTATATTTAGACATTTTTAGATTTTTCAATATTAATATAGTATAATTTAATATACCGATACTTAGAACTTATTAGAATTTCAATATAAAATTTAAATTATTCAATTGGTATACTCTTCCAAGTGTTTGGGAAATTATCATAGTTTGGGCGATATAACGTTTAAATTTATTGAGATACCAATCGAATGAACCGTGTGTGGATAGCATTTATCACGAAAAAAGTTAATTTCATTGTTTTCAGTTTACATATTTTACCAGGTAAAAATAACAATTATTTATTGCAGTTTTCATTGTTAGTAGATTCGGATATAAAAAATGTGATTTAATCAAATATTTTAATACAAAACGACAGTTAAAGGGAGAATGACTTTATGCATACATTTATTTACATACGTTATGATAACCGTTTAGTTTCATAGATCGGCTTGAGAAAACAATATTTTTGGTCATTGACTTTTAATCTTCGAATTAATACGTAGACTTTGCTATTTTTTAGAATAAAAAAAAGTAACATGCTTAATAATTGAAATAAATATGGACGGAATTACGGAGGGTTGTATCATATGGCACGTACTTCCGTAAAAAGTAAAAACTGCAGCGCAAAGAAAACTTTCTCGATAAATCATGAAATGCAAATATTTTGTAAGTAACTCATGCACAACGTTCAATTTGCCTTATCGGTTATTTCGTATTTTTGAAATCGGTAGCTCGAGTTATTTACGGCAGGACGATTCGAAAAATCTATAGATTCTATTTTTCGCATTTTTAATCAATGAATAGCACGTTTTTTAATCATTTAAATATTGAATATTACATGGCTGTTTATTGTTTTTTTTTCATTTAATCAGTCATTATTCTCTGAGAAGTTATAACTCATAGTACGATAAACCATTTTTAGCTTAGAACATAAAGGTTCTTAATGAAGATTTTTAAAGATAAATATTAATGAAATGTCTTGATATTTTACATTTTCAATTAAATGAGGCTTACACTTTTTGACTAAATCATTATAATTAATAAAAAAATATAATGTCAGATTATACCCTATTGATTGATTTGGCATTTACCGGGTAGAACTCCATTATAACATGGTAAAAAAATTGCAATGTATTTTTTCACGTGCCAGATTATACCGATTGAAGCATTCTAGATGTCAGTCTTGTCATTAACTCATTTAAATTGTACAGAATATATGTCATTAAAATATATATAAATCCGATTTATGATTTTTTTCCTCTACTGAAAATTATGTACAATCAATTATTTACAAAATTAAATAAGTGCATGCTTCTTCTATTAAAGTTATTACGTATGCAGTTTGAAAAACTTGGAATAAATGATTAACTTCAATCATTTGAAAAAAACAGATTGTCCAATAATTGTTTAGTGTCCAGTATTCCCTAGAAGACATGATTCCCATGATAAGCATAGGGAAGTACTAAGAAGTATGTAAGTACCTATGCATGCAAACGCTGAAAGCTATCTCATCCGATAAAACTAAGACTGGCTTCTCGAAAAGTGGGGGTTTGCTGTACAGGGCCCCAAACTCAGAGGTGGGTTAGGGGCCCGTGTGGGAGAGGGTCGCTAGCGGTGTATTTAGATATTCTAATAGCGGGCGCTGATAAGGGGCGGCAGTACGGGCGCGGGCTGCGACGCAGAGATAAGGCGCCGCGACGCTTACTTGCCGCACAGTGCCGTAGTTGCGACGGTCCCGGGGGCTATTCGGGGCTGAAAATAATGTCTGCTGTCACGAAAACCAAACACGTAATCCATATTTGATATTAAAATATCAAAGGATTAAACTAGACAGCTATATTGTTTTATTTACGAAGACACATTAATCACAACGATCAAATTATTATAACAATTGTGATTTTATTTTACACAACATACATTTGCATACTCTGTATAGCTCAATGTCTAATCTATGTTTGTTTCACTTTTAAAGTGTTAAATGTCACTTCATAATGAAAAGGCATGCTCACTTTTAAGGTGTAAACTGTCACTTCTTGATGAAAAGGCATGATATTTTAAATAATTTCTTATGAGAAAATTTTTATAAATACTCTTTAATAAATGACTATTGTGTTAATTTATAAGACGAAATAATAATTTCAGTTTTATTATGTTCTACATTTTTAGATTTATAATCTAAGTGTCAGTGAACATATCATACAGCAATAAAAAAATGACAAGTTTAATAAAATAATTTATAGCATGTCGGTTGTTGGTTCCCTAGTGGCGCCTCTGTTGCTATCGTCTCACCCACCCTATCTCATTCCACTTCAAAAATCTAACACCACTCCATAGATGTCTCTGACTGGCCGGATGTGTGCCGCAACGACACCTATATTCAATTCTGCAAAACCACTATTTCGCAATTATCGAACGGGGCCAAATCGGGATCAGGCCAGCTGCACTATTACACCATCAAATTTGATAGCCTTGCGATATAAAGAAAGACTTAGAAATAATAATTGACATTATATTTTTTTCACTAGTAATTTGATTCATAATCGAATCTGATACTGCAACTACAATTATTTTTTAAACATTTTTATGGCATTTTAAATGACGTATTTTTAGATATTGAAATGTTGTAATTTTTTAGGATATAAATTAGAATTTCTTTAATCATCTCAAAACTTTTATAAACTCTCCAAAAGTAACCTTTTTTGCAGATAAGTCAGTAAATTAAGAGTATAAACCAACATCATTTGAATAAGACTTTTTCAGGACATAGAAGATAGAAATATATATAGGAATAATATACTACAATATTATGACCTGTGTTGTTTGTTATCTTCAACGTCTATTAAAATATTTTTTAATATGTCTTGTTAACTTTCTTCGCTACAATGCATAACAAAGTACACAGCAAACATCCATCATATCGTAGTCATAAATTATTTTTATATCCAATTGCTAATTGAACCGTTTTCAAAGCGAGCAAACAAACATGAAAATCGCACCGTGAGACAAGAATAAATAAACAATATGGCGAAATACATTTTTTGCAAACGCTATTTAAGCCACATTTTTTTAATGATTTTTTGGATGAAGAAATAATTCTTAATTTAAAATAAGAATGATTATTCATAAATAATAAACTGTTAATTATATTCTTAGTGGAAAAACCTTATACTAACAAAAAATAAACCCCATTCATTTTTATAATGAACATCGAAAGTAAAGACGTATATAATATTTTTTGATAGAAAATTAATAAACTAGATTGTAAAATAGATTGATGGAAAACATTGGTGACACTTTTTTATTATTATTAATTAAAATTCATTTAGGCTCTAATTTGTTTGTAACATATGAATTTGTGAGTTCTCTTACATGTATTATTATTCAGTGTTTTTAGGATTGAGTTTTGTTATAATTACAATATTGTAAAATTTTATTGAAAAGTTTTAATTGGTCGAAAAATAAAAGATCTACGAAAACTTAGTATTTTAACAGATTTTTTTATTGTTTGACAGTCTTCAATTTCACTTTGAAAAACAAGATTGGAAAAATATGTTTTATCTATAATCTCTCTCTGTTTTATTTCCGTCGTTTTCAATAGTGAGTAGTCTCTAATTGCAATCTAAAGAACACAATGTGTTACGTCATACGTACAACGTGTCCGTTAATCCAACACGTAGTTATAATACACATAGCCTGCCTATAGTTGCTAATAAAGGAAACTCTAGAAGTATGCACGTAGTCACTAGAAATAATACAAACCAGCATAGTGCACGTGTATGTAACTATATCTACGGATAGGCTCAAAAACAAAAGGCTACAAATAAATCTGTACAAAAAAAAACATTTTGGTTTTAAGTCATTTTTTTTATATTGTATATCCATATATGTTAAAAGTTCTTTATTATATGGATACGCTTTCGAGGATTCAAACGCCTGACTGAAAACTTTCACTTATTAAATATTCGATAATTTATTGGGTTCATGCAAATATGCAAATGATTGACTTTTTCGTTTCTCAGTAATTCGTCTCCAATCGTCAAAAAGCTCGGTAAAGAGCTAATTTTTTCTAGTTTTATTTGTACAAATTTCAAAATTAATCCAAATAATCTCAACTGGTTTCGCACACGATATTGAGTTGAGATAATGTTTTGTTCATCTTATCGGAAGGTATCAAAAACAATTTATAAATGAATTAACAGGTAATCTTATAAGTTATAAATAATTTCATTTCCTTACAATTTGTTTCATATCGTTTCATGCATACATATTTATTATATTTAGTTTTTAAAATGTAATTGCACGTAAATAATAGTTTTTTTTATCAAGATTATGCCGAAATTGATTAAAAAATAAATGACGTTAAAAATGTTAACACTAGTGCTGATCTTGAAAATAAAAGTGAAATAAACTTTTATTATCAATTAATAACGCTTTATTGGAAAGAGTACCGGATATTGGATAAGGCGGACATTGAATAAAAAAGGCGAGTGGATTTTTCTCGTTTTTTTTTAATTATCATGAAGAGTCAAGAGTAATTATAGCTGAAAAATTAACAAAAGGTTCGCACTGTAAATTTAAGGGTGTGTATGTCTGTACGTGTGGGGGTGTGAGTACTGTGAGGGTGTTGTATGTATGTGTGTCGAGTATAAAACAGCGGGCAGGGCGATAAGACGCGCGGCTGGCTGGCTGCGATAAGGCTCGCCCGCCGCACGCCGCACGGGACATCTATCGGCGCCCTCTGCAAACACCCTCGCCCATCGCCACCCTATTCCGCCCCCCTAATAAATACCGATGTAAAGCATGCTTCATACGTGCCGCCACTGTTCTGTGACTATCTTCGAACGGGATAGTTTGTATTAGTGTCAAAGTGATATAAAAGATTTACCATTTTTCTTTTCACAAGTACTGTAATCAATTATGTATCAGAACTGTTTATTCGCTAGTTTCAACATTCTCTTTTAAAATCACACATTTTTCACGCATAATCAAACTATTGGTTAATCAACTTCAAAGAGTTTCCCGAGTCGTCACAGGAAACTTTATAACTAACTTTATTTTTTTATGATTATTTTAGTCTTATAGAAAATTGATTTTACCACTCATTGAAAATATCATTACTTAAAATAAGCTCTCTTTTGTAATTTTTTTAATAAATCAAACGCATTAACTAATAAAACAATATACTTGTAATAAAAAAACGAAAGAGACGGTATTATCGTTAAGCATACCCTAATACACAATATCACACAATAAAGAGATGATAAAGACAATATTATATCATCGAGACCACATTCAAGTAATCAATCATTTAACATTAGACTTGAGTATTATCTCTATAGTGCTATATATACTGATAAAAAAGTAATCACGTAACCTAACGTTATTTTTAGATAGAAACCTTCGAACTTTATGTAAGAAATTAAGTTTCAATAAGTCTAATTCTTTTATTATTTATCTGATTTGAAGATGCTATTGAAAGAGACAAATTATGGGTCACACATATATAAAAAACTAGTGGAAATTACTACAAACAATATTATCAATTATATTTGTTAACTATAAAAAGTGTTCTAGCATTACAATGGTCAGCACTGACACCTGATAATAGAAATTTGACTTATTTTTACACATAAAAAATAATATTTCAATCAAAAGTATTAGATAATGATATACATAATTTGTTGTTTTACAAATGTATTAGTATATAGGTTTATTTGATTTTTTTTATCGAGGCATTCATAGAAATAACTTTATTTCTGCTAGCTTTTCTAGTGATTTGTTTTAACGTTTCAAGAACATTTAAATTGTTTCCAAATATATCTGAGATAGCCAAAACAAATGAAAATACTTTATCTCGTTAGTTTGTAGTTATCCTTTGTTCCTTGAACATTGATATAGATCTCAAAGTTGTACTTATCCAATGAAACGTGCTTTTTAACCCTGCGTATACACCTTATAAAAATAGTTTTGTTGTGTTATATTATAGTATCAACTACCAAAACACGGTCACTGCCAAGCTGCAATTCAGCAACATGGCAAAATTAATCTACGGGTAGCCGACCCTATTCTAAATTTCTTCAAAACCTACCCTTCGGCATCATCACAGAAGTATTTATTTATTCAATCCATAAGCCTCTTTCTTACCCTCGCAAGGTCACCCGGTAAATTTTCGCCATATTTAAATTTATAGTATTTATTTACAATAAAATAATGACATCAATAGATGCGCCCAGATATATTGTAACGGTAGCGTTGCAGATCAATTGGGCTTAACAGAATTTAAAAATTAGAGTATTATAGACGAAACTGTAATCATATCTTATGAATAAATAAAGTGAATTGTTGATATTCTCATAATGAATATTTTATTCAGATTATTTGTTTTCTGTTGCATGCGTTGATTTATATTTTTATATTATGATAGTCTTCATAAATTAACTATCTTTTTACAAAAAACAATTTACTTACGATATCCGTAGAGCAGGGTAATGCTAATGGATACTCACCTGAAAATTTTGGAAAAAAAGAAATAAGTTATCATTCCTACACATAGGTAATCAAAGGCTTCAGAAGGCAAAGAGTCAGAACCTTACACATAATATAAAACACAAAAATATTACTCAGTGAAAAATACCAATGCATTTTTATTCTACAAAATTTTTAAGATATAACATATATATCGAATAAATTTTGTAGAACTGAAAGACACTGCTTTTTTTCACCGTGTTATAATGGAGTCATACCAAATAAATGCAAATTCAATCAATAAACAAAAATAGCTTGTTTTTTTAACAAAAAATGTAATTACGCTTTGATCAATGTAAACTAAATTAATTCATTCTACTGAATGCCTTTACAATAAAAAAAATCGTCATCTTGATAAACTGTATTGAAATAAGTAAATTACTAAAGAAGTAAAACACCGATATTTATAATTATTTTTATGGTTTTAAACTCTAATATAATACATTAGAGCTATAGCACCCTTATTTATGTACTTTGAGTGTCCTCTAGTGGTTGTAAATTATTTTTTGTATAGCCAATATCAATCGATGTGAAACATATATTTTATTTGAATTATCACTAAAATATTGCATTCGCACTTTGTTTTAGTTTCTGGAATTGTATAATATGTATAATATAAGTCTAAATTCGCAAAGTTTAATTTTACACTCAACACAATATTGGATGATCAATGTATAAAAAATTTTTTTGTCATGTCACAGCAGAATCGTAAATGTTATATTCAGATAAATGTTGCTGAGTAATTTAAATAAGCACAAGTCCCTCACTAGTTAAAAGCTTATCTGTTTGCTGATAGTCGTCTTACACTACAAAACCTGAATCAAAGTTTTCCACCCGAGTCCACGCTACCCACAACTACCCAGTACCCACCATCCGTACCAAACCATACACTCCAGCGTGGGTTTATCTGAAAGGGATCGGTTAAAAACAGCCCGCAACTACAAACGTATGGCTATCAAAAGGCGATAAGATAGAACTGTATGAACAATGAATGCTTTTAATATTTTTAAAGGAAGTTTTTGGTAAAGCTTTCAATATACGTAAATAAAAAAAACGTTTCGTCTATACAATAACTAATTTTAATACGATTCGTAAAATTTTTAATTTAATATTTCTTTTCTTGCTTAAATTTAATATGATTAAGAAAAAAAAACTATGTATTTGACTTTCACACGTGTTCACACATATTTGAGTTGATTCAGTCAACTTATTTTTAGTGTTGCTAAAGTATTATGAATAAAGATTATCCGTTGAGTGTAGAAAATTTATTTATAACGTATGAACGTGATGTTTAATATCAAATAACAATTACGTGAATTTATACATTAGCTCACATAAAAATGGAAACCGATAAATTTACCAGAAGTTGAAAATATTCACCAAACGTTTCCCCTCTAAATCATAGGCTCCCAACTTTTTTCGTGTGGCGACCCCTTTCCATAAAATCCATGTGACCTGCGACCCCCCATAAAATCCAAAAGCATCCAAAAAAAATATTTTTTTAGTTGACCGTATAAGTTGGCGACCCCAGATTGGGAGCCTATGCTCTAAATGATAGTTTTAGGTAATTTGCTCATAAAAATTTCTTGTTACAATGCAGTCCATCGTTATTCTCAATAAAATATTAAAATGTTTCATAAGATTAAAATATCGTGGTGAAAATTCAATGCTTAGCTTGGAATATGTATTGCATTTTATAAACTACCAGTTGTTCATTACAATCTACGACGATTTATTTGTAGCATGAAAAATAATAGAATAAGTTTCTCGACATGTTTCGAATTTCATTTAAATATGATTTAAATTGAAAAATCATTTAAATCATATAGGAACTTTGGGTATACACCTAGTCCTTTTTTACGCGAATACGCGATTTTTTTGGATGGCACGGTTACATTTTTTACGCACTTCACTCGTTTTTACGCGATTTTTTCCCCAAATTTGAAGAAATTTATATATGATGCTAGGCATGTACGTTTCATTATTTTTTTAAATAAAAAAAAGTGTATTTTTAAGACTTAATTTTGTTTACAAAACTTAAACTTGATTTATGCAAAATTCAATACTTTCGTTCAAAAAATCGCAAACGATTACATTTCGCAACAGAGAGTGACAGCAGCGAATAATTCATATAAGTGAATAAAATTATATTTTTATAGTCTCATTATATTTTTATAAGCAATAAAGACATGAAAATATATAATTTTTTTGCACGAATTTTAAGGAGCAAATTTTGGTTTTTCATACGTTACTGGTACTTTTTTACGCGATATTTTAATTTTTGGAACCAATTTATCAAATTATATGAAAGTTGTGAATTTTTACGCAATTTTTTTACGCGCCTTTTTCTGGAACCAATGTATCGCGTAAAAAAAGGATTGGGTGTACATGGAAATCAACGCATGTCAATCTGTCAATATATGGACTGTGAGAATATCCGTGGCTATCAAAACAGCTGTCATATTAACTAAAACTGAAGTATTTCGATTCTGCTGCAGTGTGACGTAAAAAGCTTACTCCATCAAAGCGCCTCACAATTACGTCGGCATCTTATCCGTGTCGCGTAGGGACTTTACGAAGCCACGCGATATCTGAGCCAAATCTCAAGTACGTACATGACTTTTCGAGACTGATACGGAGTTGACTAGATATATTAGTGTACAAAACACTCCAAGTAAAGAGAAACAGCACGAGTACACTGTGTCGATAGCGTACTCTTGAGATCTGGTCTTATCTTGTTTTCTGTATTGTGTATTAGTTGTTAAAAGCGCTGAGTTACGATCGGACGTTGAGTCGACACTTACGTACGTATTATATATCTTTCTTTGAACGAAATTCTGAAGGAAAATGAAAATGTTTACTGAATCCACTACGCCATTTGTCATGGTTATGTTTGTACTGGAAGATTTTCTCAGTATACTTTAAAACACTAGAGGCTCTATTTCTGAGAAAACCAATGTTCTGTTTTGTATCATGCACAAGTAAACATTGACTTCGAATCGTAGAAACTATTTTTCGTTTTGATATATTTTTACGGAAAATTCGTTTTTTTTTCAGTCAAAAGAATTTTCCATCAAAATGTCATCCCTTTTACCCATTTCTTATGCCTGATTCGAGGTCTAAGTGAGAATCGAATGTTAATATTTTTTTTGAATAATCATAAGCATTAGTTTTATTGAATCAGACTGGTAACAGAAAACCTTTAACAATATTATATAATAAATTATATATTACGTTATTGATACGTATTTTGACATATTCCACGAATATTTGAAGTTCAGACTGTCGGTATTATTTTCTTTATAAATGAAAAGACATTTTGTCTAAAAAAATTTAATATATATATCACAAAAAAGAGTTCTAATCGTTTATAAAGCTGATTTTTTATGTTTATGACAACAAATAAAATAAATAAATAAATAGTCAATACGTACATCTACAAATGGACGATGACTTATCTTGGCAAGGATTCGAGACATCGATTTCTTCCATCTATAAGAATACGGAAGCACAAAGCTAATTTGTCTGAAGAGATCTTTCTTTGCCTTTATGCGCCTGCCAATGAAAGAGGCACTTCGTCTCGCCGATCAAAATTATTGATTTCCATTACTCGAGCCAAGTCTAAAGTGGTCGACGTAAATCCATCTAATGCTGACTTATACAACACAAGAAACTATATTCAAAATAGACAACACACATCAACAGAAGACTTACTTAACCCTGACACTCAACATCTCAACTTTTATTAGTTAAGCAAATGAATAGTTTTTATATCTGTAATATCGTCAAACGTAACTGCTGTGTTATACGCGTAACATATTCTGTCGTTAGTAATCAAAGTAAATGCAAATAGCATATCAATCCTTACAAATGATACATTTACGTTAATTTTAGCCCAAATATTTAAATCAAAATTATCGATAACTTTTATCCTTCTCGAAATTGCGACTACAGAGCTACAGCGTTTAAGTAAGTTTTAGTAAGTTTAAATTTGCAATGATTAATTTTTATGCACTAATATCATGCTTTGTGATTTGGCGTAATTGTATTTTATTCTTTGTTTCTTATTTCTTGGTTAGTTTCAAAAATGTACATCAACAATAATAATCATACGATTATTTACTAATTAAGTTCCATAATAAGTTCTTTGTATCGAAGTCGGAATTTAAAAAAAGAAAAATTATGTTAATGATATCAACGAGGGTGCTCGATAGCACTCTAAGATTTCAGTTTGGCCATAGTCTTGAACTATTATAAAACTAAGCAATTCATTTGATTGCAACTATACATCTATTTCAAGTTATATTTATTTAACTCAATTATTAACAATCTAAGTTCTTTAGATCGCCATTTGAGAAACAAGAAGTAAATTTATATGCATTCAACGAAGATGCTTTTTAAATAAATATTAGCAAATACTTGCTTCATAAAAAAATGCATTACACAAAATAAACCGTACGATAAAAATGCAACGTCTGGTTTTTTTTTTTGCTTATTCAGTATAGCGAAATCAATTATTTGAAAAGAAAAAATATGTCAGCGTATTTTATTTCCGAACACCTGTTGAAAATTTCTGCATGTATAGAATGATAAATGCACCCGATTGATGATTGTGTATCGAAATAAAATAAAACTGCACGTACATGTACGTCCCACTTACTCGACCATGCATTTTCAAAAGATAAATCGAGAAGTGCATCGGATTTAAGTTGCAGTACGATTGATCTACCAAACAATGATTCATGAATGAGATATCGCAGTCGAAAATACAGTAGCAGAGATGGGTGAAAGCTTCAGTCAATATAACAAATGCTTGCTTTCCTATAACTAAGTATGTATACGAAACATCGAAAGACCATTTAAGCTTGAAAGTTTTTATTTGTTCAATTTGAAGCTACGTAATCAAAAATCTGTCTTTTATGTATAATTTTGTCACAAAGATGATTAAAAAAATATTTTCTACTAATGTTTTAGTAAAATAACATCCGAGATATCTCATCACGCATTATCATTATTAAATTTGTTACACAGCCTTTATAAAACCACATACAGTATTATGATATCTGAAACTGGATTATTACAATAAATTTACACTAGTGAAAATATATTCATACTTATTTTTACCTCTGCTTTAACATGTAATAATTTTGCTCTTTTTATTCATAATATTTTTAGTTATTTTTGGATTAGCGAAAGCATATTAAAAAAACGTTAAGTACAAAAAAAAATGTATTTTTTTAATAATTTTATTGTATTTATTTGTTTTTAAATTCTTAATGTAACATAAAACAAAGATCGTACTGTAATTTGAGTAGACTATAATATTTATAGCAAATTTTTCAAGAGCTTGCTTGGTTGACTTTCTTGCTATCCTTATTTTTGTTTTTATTTCTTTTATTTCCAACATTACATATTTAAATATTTTGTAGGATTAAAAATTATAATAAATATATTTCACTAAAAATGATAATACATTGAGATCAGTCATTCTCAACCGTCAGCTCACGAAGCTTCTTTTTATGTAGCAATTATACACCTGATATATAAAATTTACAATAGTTAGTCTCGATGACGACAATCTTGATTATTTTTTAATAAATATTTGAATTTTTTTGATTTAATGTGTTTCTTAAATTATAAAAAATATTATTGTTTAGTTTACTACATTGTAAACCACTGTGTGGTTTATATCAATGTTTCCCAAGCCTTTTTATCCCGAAGCCCCTCTGGAAAAAATAATAATATCATAAAATATAATATGAAATAATAAATTCATAATATTTATTTCATCAATAAAACTTGGGTGGTGTCAATATTTTTTGAGTTTATTTACGTAAAATTAGTTTTTTTTTTTTTTTCATTTAGTAAAAACAGTTGGCATTTTCATCGAAAATTCCAGTGGTATTATGGTGTATTTATAGTTATATATTTATTGTGACAAACAAAGTTGGGAATTTAATGGGCGATTCATATTCGTGGTGAGAAATCTGGAGGTGGTTCTAGTAAAAAATGCCCTAGAACATAATCCAAACATCGTCACTCGAGATGAGATAGCGGTCGGGAATTCGCGGTCGCTGCGGAGCAAACGTGGTGGGCGATAGACAACTGGTGGTGAGTGAAGTGGCCAATTCTATCAGGCCGGTAAAATTGTTATGCGGGCACTCGTGCCGAGACACTACTGTGTTCTGCGACCAGTTCTTCTCAAACGCGAAGATCTAATTAACATAATGGCATAAATACGAAAACATAGAAATGCCAAAAAATTGTGAAAATACTATATTTAACCCAACACCGATATTTTTGCAGTTAAAACCCCGACTTATTAAACTCTAAATTGACTACATTGAAATAATATACATAAAATATTTTGACAAGGGGTAGTGGTCAACTATTAACATTTATAAAATCAAATTTGAATTGTAACAATTTTTTTTTTTTAAATAATAAAAACACATTTTTTAGTATTTATTTCCACAATATATTTTTTGATCTAGACCCATGGTTTTGTACACCTGCTACCTTTAACTCAAATTATTTTTTTGTTTTGTATAAATATGCTTGTTTGTAAATTGTATTCTATCAGTTGATAATGCTCGCGATGAGCGAAACCGGTCCTGATCAAAAAATTTATTGTGGAAATAAGTACCAAAAAATGTGTTTTTATTATTTAAAATATCATGCCTTTCCATCAAGAAGTGACAGTAAACACCTTAAAAATGTTACAACTTTGTACCATTCCACATATTTTATCACTAACGACACTGGTTTCGCCTTTCAGCATCTTCAGGCATTAAACATGTGGAATCGTACAGAATAAGTTGTAACAATTCAAATTTGATATTGAAATTCCATCAAGCACCTTCAGTCGATATCGTAAATTATTTATAAAATCGTTTTTCGTTAACATTTTACGGCACTCAAATTGGACTGTGAGGTTATTTCTGAAGTAGCCTTGTTTTTTTATGAAAAACAGATACATCTATAGAATAAAAATAAAAAGTTGTTTTTTTTTTATAATTTCGGAAATATTAAGATTGGGGCTAAAGCAGTTTAAGTATCTTATCCCTTTCGCTGTGCCATTGTCTTAAAATCAAATTGATGGGTGAAAATTTAGACTATGTATATTAATAAATCTCGATGTGTGTTGGCATAAATACACAACACCAATGTAGCTCAGTGAAAGAACAATCGAATGCTATTTTTACATAACATTATTTTATTATTATGCCATGGAATATCTTCTCAAAAAAAAAAATGGTCAGTAGTCCCGCCTCACGCGTCGAGAAACACTGCCGTATCGTCTACCAATCAGTTCTCCTGTTTACCCGCTGCCTAATGAACATAGATCAGCGATAATTTGACTGGCGACCAAATCTTTTGTTCGTAGAATAGCTGACGATACAGCATGAGTCGCTGCCTGTTTGAGGAGATGCTTCGGCTAGATTCCCTGCCGATCGGAATTGTGATATTGCTTTTAAATAGATCATTGCACGTTCTTATCGAAGACGCTCGAGAACTTTTAAACATAAGTACCCTGTGACTTTTGTCATTCATTATTGTTTAAATTTCGAATCACATTTTTATCAATTACTTTTTAAAATCAATTTAAAAGGTTCAGCTTATTAACCAGATTTATTCTAGAAATAATATAGTAGCTTCAAACCTCTGATTGCCAAACATTTTACAATTACTATTATAAACAGATTGCCTTCTGTGTATTCTACTATAAATCATATTGAAAAAAGTTGAATATTTCCTACGACTTAGGCAATATTGTACCCTTGAAAAAATACATTACAGATTGTTGAAAATTTGTTGGATCCTTTTTCCGTGCCGTCATCAGATCCAACGTATTCAACAATTGTCGCTAAAATATCAAAAACCAAAACCGAGGGTCGGTACAAAATATACTTAACAAATAAGTAGCAAGCAATTTTTGAATAAAAACTTCTATTGATGAAACCGGTGCTGATCATCAATTATTTGGTGGAAATAGTTCTAAAAGAGGTTTTTTTAATTATTTTAAAGTCCATGCCTTCTCGTCAAGAAGTGATAATCAACACATTAAAGGTAAAAGCACCAGTTGACATACAATCATTACCAGGTCACACGTTATACATGGTTATATCTGTTGGTTTAAAAAATGGAATATTTTAAAAACTGTGATTTTTTAGATATTTCTGTCAGTTGTATGTATAACTCAATTATGTGCCATTTATAATATTGTTATTTTATACTACTACGCCATACAATGATTGTTGAAAAATCTTACATTGAAAGACATCATGGATATATTCTTCTCACACGAATTTTGTTCGATTGTATCAGTTGGAAGATTAAAAAACCAATAAATTTTATTTCATTAATGTTGATAATTAATTTTGATGTCATTGAAGATTGTTTTGACTGTACACGTATATTATTTTTGTAATGATATAACTGAGCCCGAGTAAACAAGCTTAATCAATGCAAACGTTGATTTCGAAAATACCACAAGCCGTGTCAAAAACACCGACACAAATGTTGAAGTGAAATCACGATATTGGCAAAACTAGACACGCGCTGCAAAGTGTTACGTCTCATTAATCATATTGCACCACACTTTTCTCACTTTAAAAAATCTGTCCGACAAGCAATATGACCAGCGTAATTTACTTCAAAGTAAAAACAACTGTTTTACAATCATTAAACTATTTAAGAACAGATGACAGAGTACAATAGACATGCATTTTTTGTGTATTAAATTTTATGTATTTATTTTATGTTGCAATATTGACTTGTTTGATATTGGCGTATAATCTTTAAAGAAATTATTGATTAACAAACGGAACTCATATAAATTCGATTCTTTCAAGAAATTTTTCTTTTTTCTTTGGCATAATGTATATTGAGGTATGTGGTGAATATATAAGTAAATTAAAATACACATTATATCGTACTAAATAATTTATAATACGTTTAAATAATCTAATAATAAAATGAAAACGAAAACATCATTTTTGCTGCTTCGCAAAGGGTTTGTTCCATATTCTAGCAATAAGATATCAATCTGTAAATGCTAAGTTATGAATTGATCACCTCACGTTGAGTGGACCTACTGACAGTGGCAATCATATTAAACTAAAGCTTATAATATGGTTTAAAAGCTAAAGCTTGTTTATAATAATTTTATATTATTTCTTTTCCTGATGTCTGATATCCTGTCAAAAAAAAACAATTGTAATAGATAACGTGCATTTTACCTACTAACGATTTAAAAATAATTCAAATAATTTCCTTTCCATTAAGGTTACCAGATGTGCAAGAGATAATTAATTTTATTGGAGTGTTAATGGGTTAAAAGAAAGGAGACTATATAATAAAACGATACAAAAAATACATTTATATTTTCATGTGAATAACATAAAAGGATGTTTAAATCTTAACTTAAAACTGTTTTTCCACACGATGAACAGAGATCTTCCAGAAAGTCACAGCTAAATTCATGAAAAATATTAGATTAAATCTAGTCGTTACGATAATTAGCACAAAACTAAAAATATTATCGACATCTTTATCAAACTGATTTGAATGAAACCCAAAAGATTGCTTTCAATAAAAGAAGATCGGATAGTCAAATTGAAAGAAACCGCTGTCTTTTATCTTCTTTATTATTGATATCTCCAAGACACAAAAATTATTTATTGCGGAAATGTGATAGACGATTATGACTGTAAAATCTCATTGGTAGTGTAATCAGCTCAATAAATATTTATTGCACACCAAAAAAATAGTAAAAGCCCCTCTGGTTGGTGCCTTCACTGGCGTAAATATGAATACAATCGTGTGATAAAACAAAACGGACCACATCAGAACCGAGCTGTCGTCGTGAGGAATTACATTGCCAATAAATCAAATAGTTTATCTTACTGAAGGCATTCCAATACGTGCTCGATGGTCAGTTATCAAAGAGATATGAACAATTCGTCATTGGAATAATTTTACTCTATTTAAATGCATGCAAAATTTCCATGCATTTTTGTTTCGTGTTAAGTGCTCATCGCGTTATTTGTATAACCCATTTTCTGTGTTTTACTCAATCGCTTCGTTATATTGAATTAAATTGTACCAAATTTATCTACGTCAATATTAAAAACAAATTATGTTTAACCTAACGTTTAAAAACGTATATGTTTTACGCTCTGCTTATACTAAACTCATCATAATTCATTTCATCGATGGAACTCTATGTGCCCCGTAGTTTTGTTAATTTATCACAAGTACCAATTGAAAAGTTAGGGTTTTTTTAGAAAAAGTCGCAATTGTTACAGTATAATTGATTCACATAAAATATTTCAATTTACCGTTGACGCATTTTCTTACTGTTCTTTAGTACTGTAGTATATATTATAAATATTGTATATGCTAGTTCTTAATGTGGATGAATTAAACACACTTCACTATGTTCATTGTTTTATTCTTCAAAGGTTTGTAAAAAACTATCGATCATACATTAAAATACGCATTAAATAATATTTCCTTACATAAAAAAAAATACGATGTGATTTAACCCATCTTTGTCAAGTTATACTGATGTGTACCTTTATTAGTCGCAAATTAATAAAATGGTTAAAAAAACAAATTCTAAAGTTACCGTAGCTAAAAGTGACTCGAAAAGGCTTCCACCAATATATTTTTTAAACAATAAAACAAAAAAAGGAATAACTTTTGTTTTTTATGATCCAAATCGAATGCCTTCATCGTGACGAACTGTTATGGAATTCTGAAAATGGCGTGGACCAGTTAAATTTTACCTTGATAAGGGGCAAAACATGCCACAGATAGTAACGTGTCATACGTGGAATTTCATTCACTATCTATCGTTTACTTGTCCACTTCAATTCTGACGTTCAAATAATAGGTAACCTAATGACATTGTGACAAAAGTGAAAACTTCTTTGAGATAAAATACTTGTCAAATTGACGATCCAGATCAAAGTTCATGAAAAACTTCGAAAAAGGAATTTTATTTTATAAATAAAGAATTCGAACGAGATGAATCGTATGTTTGTTAAAATATCTATGCTTGATAATGCCAAAATGTATAACCCAGACCGTGATAGACAAAATATGTTGAAGTGTACAGAGCTTGAACGATTCAATTGGGGTATTTTATTGGTAAGCTCCATTATAATAATTAAGACAGAACAAAGTTTTTCTCAAGATTTAGGTGAGAGATTAAGATTAAATATCTTATGTGTTTGACAGATATTTCGTATCACACCGATATCAGCGATATCTGTGAAACCTTTTTTCAATAATTCACATGAACCTAAATAATTGCTACCGTACTTATCATAAATATAACGCTTAAATTTACAATAATGTTTCAAAAAATATTCAATCTTTGTTTGGCATTGTGTAAGCCTAGCGTGTTATGATACAAATTTGACAGCGTCATTCGAAAGTTCGGCCCAACCTGGGCGTCCGAGCCTTTAGAAAAAGCTACGCATAGCAAAGCTTCAGCCGCCGCGTGTAGGCGCTTACCGCGACAATACAAGGCGCTATCTGCAGCGGCGAATCTAAGGCTTTCGGTGAGACAGAAGACGCTGAAAAACACTCCAAGGACAAATATGCAACAGCCTCTTTGTGTGAACGAATCGGACGAGGATACCGACGACTGCCTAAAATGCTAATGCTGAATTCTGAATGCGATTAAAATTAGATGGTTTTTGTTATGGAATTGTTTATCGTTGATTGTTTTATATTCTGTGCATCAGTATGAAAAGCCATTGGTGAAGAATGCCTGGATGAAATTTGTTCGTGAGTAATTTAATAAATCCTAATGACTTTTAACGAAAAATGTTAAATTGATTTTACGTTTCAACAATGCATATCACAATTTTATTGCTTAAAAAAAATAATATTTGATAATTATATTATTTGAAAGATTGCCTCAAAATTTGCCTTAAAGATTAACAGTGGAAAAATAACTTCATCTCAATACTTTTTTTATATAAAAGCCAATTAAATAAATTCCTTCAAAATAGCCGCTAACATTATATATTGAGTACCTTAATATTTAATTTTTGTGTGCAAATTATTTTTTTGTTACACGGTGAAAAAATAGCAATGTATTTTAGCTCTACAATTTTTTTTATAAGATATAGTCGATACATCAGAACTTTGCTTAAACAAAAATTAGTTTGTCTATATATAGCTGTGTATAAAAAATATACAATACATCTTCTCTCCTGTTTTAACGACCTAGCTTATTTCCTGATAGCAATAAAATTTTATAGAACTAAAATA
Organism: Himalopsyche japonica; assembly: GCA_028555115.1. Taxonomy (NCBI): domain Eukaryota; kingdom Metazoa; phylum Arthropoda; class Insecta; order Trichoptera; family Rhyacophilidae; genus Himalopsyche; species Himalopsyche japonica. The sequence continues at coordinate 292,284 of JAHFWJ010000821.1, forward strand.
CATTGCTATTTTTTCACCGTGTTGTAATGGATTTCTACCAAGTAAATGCCAATTCAATCAATATATATTATTTTGTTTATCATGTGTAACAGTGTTTTTTTTTATTTTCCATTTCATTTAAGTGAGGAATATGTGTACTTTACTTTAAATTTTAAATATTATTTAATCATGAGATCAGACATGTAAACAAAAATATTAAAAATGGAAAATTTTTGATATTTTATTGAAAATCAAAAGTATATACATGTTATAACAACGTTAGCGAAATCGATTCTTCAATAAAGTTTTTTTTTGGGATAAAAGTTAGATACAAAGACGATTTCTTCGTTACATCTTATAAAACTGAAACAAATACTCTTACAATAAAACCACCACATCCAAACATCCATAACTCACGTTCCAAAAATACTCTATGAAGTAAAAAGTTCTGAAAAAGAATATACAGATTTTCTCATTGGACTACATTTCAGCGCAATCGATGCGACGATCTTTTCGCAACCGCCGATCGCGACTGCTGATTGAGTGCGGCCGGCAAAAATGTATGCCGCGATATGATCGTTTGACGTATTGTGTATGCGCGGCCCTCACAAATCGAGATGCAGATAAGACAACCTGGCTGCGACCGAGCATTGCCCGAATATTTCAGCTATTCGGGAGACGATGCTATTGTGCCAGTATTTTTTTTTTCAAAAATATACTACAAATCGTCTTAACATGTCATCACTGACAAAATATACAAAATACTCTACCTTAGAGATTTTTTTTTGAATAAATTGTTTATAACTGATTATGATAAAACAACATAGTTTTTTACCAATCCTGCTTAGTAGACAGTTTTAAGTAGGGTTACAAGTCGCTGTCTCTGTTTGTTTTTAAGTGACTAGGCAGGTGTAACAATATTATATACCATGGTGAAAAAATTGTTAGCTATTTCGGCTCATGCTTTTGTCAGAACTTCGTCGCATCGATTGAACTGAAATATGGTCCAATGAGAAAATTTATATACTATTTTACAGAACTTCATTAATCACTTTTAAGGTGTTAACTGTCACTTCTTGATGAAAGGGCATGATAATTTAAATAATAAAAACACATTTTTTTAGTACTTATTTCCACAATATATTTTTGACCAGGACCGGTTTCGCTCATCGCGAGCATTATCAACTGAAGTTCAGTTGATAATGCTCGCGATGAGCGAAACCGGTCCTGATCAAAAAATATATTGTGGAAATAAGTACTAAAAAAATGTGTTTTCTTTATTTAAATTATTTTACAGAACTTAGTTCTGACGAAGGCATGAGCCAAAATAGATATCAACTACATATCTTATAAATTTTGTAGAACTTAAATACATGCTATTTTTCACCGTGTTATAATAGAGCTCTACGACGTAAATGCCAATTCAATCAATACGTTTATAACTGATTTATAATAAAATAACACTTGAACACTGTTTTTTAGCAATCCTGATTATTTAATAGTTACAAAAAATGGGCTGTTTTAAGAAAAGTTCTGTCTCTGTTTGTTTTAAAGTGACAAGACAGATGTAACAATATCACATACCCCAATCACCTTGAATGTAATTCTCCAAATCCATCGATAAATAGTAACAGTAAAATTTCATTTCTAGAATTCCGCCCCGTCACCACGCAACTGAATACAAAAGCACAGCAACGTTCACTTAAGAATATTTTTCATACAGTTATAGATACAAACACAAAAGTATAAAAAAATCATTTCAATTCGTTAGACGAAAATTTACTTCACGGTGAAAAAATAGCAATGTATTTTATTTATATTGCTATTTTTTCAACGTGTTATAATGGAGTTCTACCAAGTAAATGCCAATTCAATAAATAAAATTTATTTATCCACAAAAACTTTTCCAGATTCAATTGCGCATTCAAAGCTTAAAATTCCTGAATCTAAGCATTCAGAGATAATTTTTTTGACCATTCATTATTTAAAAAAACTAAATATATTCCTGTTTATTTGTAGACACTAATCATAACCATCATATTTACAACCAACTCTTATATATTGAAACACTGCATCGTGTGTTAGTACATATACTAGATATTATAGGAACTTATATGATTCAACAAATATTAAAGATTGTAATTTGAATGGGATATCGTATTGCCACAAAACCAGTTTTTTGGCACGATTAAAATAAATAACCAATTTTAACCACTCTTGTTTATTTTACAAGCAATTTTAATTTAAAATTATTTATTAGTTAAAATACTGAACGATCTGATTAAAATATATTTTTAATATTAATCTTGTAATCTCCTCATTTAACTATGTTGTCGAATTTGTTAACTTCAATCAATATAAATTTTATTTTTATTTTTATAATAATACGCTTGTCACATGTTACTTGCAAACTGTTGTATAATATTATCAACAGTTAAAATCAAGTCCAGGAAAGTTAAATTTAAGTTTTACTGAAATTATTCGTAAATTCATCGTCAACGATTATATATTTGTATACGTCATTCATCCGTTGATGTGACCACAACATTCAAGACACGAAGTTGGACCTGCCGCAGCCATATGCTGTGAATTCTTAGGAGAGTCAAAACCTAGCTGTTATGGTCGAGTAGGGGTTAGAAATCCAATGAAAAACAAGGATTTTTGGAGTTGCCACATGGTTCGTATAATTTAATACTAATACGTTTATTACACACTCTGGCAACATATTATATTTATACTCTCTGACACAACGGAAACGATTGTAGTTTATTAGTTTTGTATCGTGATGCAGTTTTTGGTATATATTTTTATAAACACATGTCACGACATATTGCGAATAGAGTTTAAAATATGTATGTTTCTTAACCATAATAACGAATTTTTTATTAGTATTTCAATTCTTTTCCTATATCTTGAAGACGAATCTTTAGACGTATTATATTTCAGAATATGTGGAAGAATGTAAGACGTACGAACTAGATGTCAACGTGAAATATCACCTGTTTTTGTTGTGAAGACATGTACGTGTAAGAATTTGTATCTATTCTAGGTTATAAAATAACAATTAAAAATATATAAGTAATCAGTATGTAACTATATATTTTATAAACATTATACTGTAAATGTTCTAGGACATGGTATATGTAGATCAAGAAAACCAATTGAGTGCATGACTTTTTAACGATGTTTACATATTTCTTGTATAACATTTAACTATCCAAAAAAACTCTAGCAAAAGTTCTTTTACGTCGGTTAAGATATATAGTTTGTACGAATTAGTTTATATTACTTTTTCGGTTAAGCTTAGCTTAAGAACATTTAAAATTATCAGCGCACTTTTGTAGATAAAGCTTATTTTTTTGCAGTGGGAAATAACGTACGAAATTACCCAGATCTATATTCACATAAAATAAAATACATCCAAGTATACTCCTAAGACTTTGATTAAAATCTGAACATTAAACGATTGCATTTTGTAAAAATCCATAAAATTAAATCGTGATTGATACATCGATAACAGCTTAAAAAGAAAACATACTAACAATATGATAAAATGCCTACAGCGAAATGATCTCAGATATAAACTTAATCTGAGATAATAATGTGTGGTCGAGCAAAGAAGGCGGGTCGGGTGGGCTGGGTGAACAATGGTAAATTCAAATATAAGATAATTTTAAAACGCTAATACGAATATCCACTTTAAAATTATGATAAATATTTCAAGTATGATATACAGAATATATAAATATATTTACTAAAATACTTGAATTGCCATCTTTTAATGATTATAATACATACATGTATATTTGATCAATGCAATTTTTTTTATTTTGTAACATTTTTTCCTAGTTCAGCTATAGTCCAATGATTGCTAGTATGTCTACATCGGGAAAACCACGCGTACTCTAGACATACAAGTATCTGAACACTAAGTTGCTTTTACATATTTTATCAATAAATTTAATAAATAAAAATAATTTAATTAAGTTGAATGTCCCTCTTAAACGTTCAGTTAAACCTCTCTGATTATTTCTTGCTTTATACCGAATGTTAAATAAGTTCAATTAGTCAACAATCTGAAAAACACACATTAACAATCACATTATTCGTTAATATTGTAATGGTATTTTATTACTGTGAAAACTTATCATTGGAAAATCATTGTTTTGTATTTATTATAAGATAATTTGTTCCAAATTCGAATGTCATTATAATTAAATCAGTCTATATTTTTGATTCATTCCTCTTGTGTATGGTCAATAAAAACTTTTCACCAACTGCAAGTTCTCTTGCATCACTGTTATAGAATACAATAAGATGCTTTGAAGAATTGTATACAAATTCAATTACAATTGCTTAAAAAATAGGAGATTCGATTTTGAAAATATAAATACGGTATTAAATTTACCGACAAACCAATTATTAAATGTATCCTTTGCATTACAATTATTCCATATCTTTTGCTGTTTACGTATTGAAATACACTGAGGGTTACAAAGCTAGTAGATAGACATAACAACTGGTATCAAATATTACCCTTGTCTTAAAAAACCTCGACCCATCTGACAGTACCCTGTTCAAGTGACGCGCCCCCTAATATTTATTGCAGCTAATCAGTCGTATTAAACTTTTTAAAAAGTTGCGCGATATTTTCACCCCCTCAAAGTGGCGGTTGGCTTATCGGTGGTTAGGTCTGTCATTTCCCCGGGCAGTATATGAAAAATATATCAACTTTTCCCGCCACTCATAAAACGTTAAAAAAACGCAGTCGGTGGCACTCTTTATATACCATTTGTTGATTTAAATATATTATATTATGAATCGTTATATTGAAAAGAGGTTAGCATATTTATCAATCTTTATGTGGATATGTGACATATGAGAAGAGGAGGAGGTATATATTTCACATAATTGAATGTTGCCTGATTTAGAGACAATTATTTTAATTGTTGCCATATTCTCTTATATTTTTAACTATTATGTATAAACGACAAACATGTCACAAAAATATGCTTTAAAAAATATCAAACTCAAACAATATCTGTCAAAAAAAATTTTTTAGGTTTTAATGAGCAATGTCATTAACTAGAATTTTTTGTTTATTGCATTTAATCGTACATGTAAAGATAAAACAAAAAAAACTATAATTACTATACGAAAACAAATAAATACAATCATGTAACTTTTCACCCCAGCCATCATTATAACTTTGTTATTACTCATTGTTTTTATTCCATTAATTGTTTGGGCAGTTGATGGTTTTGTGCTATATATATATATATATATATATATATATATATATATACAAAGATAGCTGAATTAAAATACTTATATTTTATATTTAACTTATCTCCAAAAAAATATAAAAGAACCCTTTTCCTAAATATCTTAATTTGATCATGATATCAATGAAAGTCCCCACATGTTTTTTCTTAATCGTAAATATGTTCAATTATTAATTAATATATACAATATAATATACATTTTAGTAAGTATTGATATGTAATACGTTTGTTAGTATTTTTATGGTGACGAGACGGTATCCTGTTCACTGACAGACGAACCAGAGTGCGGCAACAGTGTGCTAACATACAATCGAATTATATAACAAAGAATTAGACGTTTTTCTATTACATAATACAAATCACGTTACACAATACTTTTTAATTTGTCTTTAATGTTAACCTCTTTTAAATTAAAACAGTCGATATGCTAAAAAATGTGCAAATTTAGTAAAACATAACATAACGGTATAACGACATCCATTTACAATCTTAATGTGTATTTAAGTCAATAAAAAAGGCGACTGCAAAATTAAAAGAGATATTTTTACCATTACTCTCGATCTTGCGATAACATACTTAAACAAGGCAAAAATTTACGATTTGGAAAGCCTTAAAAGCGCTACCTTTCGCCATAAAGACAATGAAAAACCACCAGCGTAATCTCTCAAGTTATATTTACTCAGGTTTGCAAAGATACGATCAAAGTGCGCTCCCTCCATGGGCAGGTTAATCATTTTTTGGAGCAATGAAACGTTCTTCATTCTTTTATCATTATGGAAGTTTAGGATAAGAAGCGGTCTCTTTCTTATAATGTTGCTTTCTTTTTCCAACAGTGATAATCTACAATTTTTCATAGTGACGTTTCGCTTGGTAGAGCTCATTTTTTGTACACATCAACTTTTGAAAGTTTTAAGATGAATGTTTTTGTAGAACGCAAGGTGGAGTAACTTTTTGTAAGATTATTCACTTATGTGAGTTTATCATATCGCTTTTAGTTTAATAACTTTATACGTTGTATAATAGATGAGAAATATACAGTCATCAAATGTAATACAGCCAATATAGATTGCAAATCTCGTAACTTCACAAACTACGACTTTATAAGAGAGAGAAGAGAACCTTTGTAAAATACAAATGAACACGACGTAACACAATATAGTTTAAATGACATATGTGATTTAAATACGCCTTTCATTATGAACAAAAAACTTAGTATAAAACACTTATTTACATATTATTTATGAATATCGATCAATTACGTAACCCATTAGATATTTCACCAAATTCTATTGCGCGGACAAAGTTTTATATTCCCAAATATAATCATTCAAACATAAATTTTTGGATTCATTAGTTTGTAATGTTTTAACCCACCCTCAATGTCCAATTTTGAGACTACGAAGCGTGAAATAGACAAAACAATCACTAGATATATTATATATTTCTCAACGCCATAGAGTCTATAAAATGATGTCTAAGCGATGTTGAAATGTTCCATGCAAAATCTTTTTTGTCTCAAATTTACACAATTCGTGTCGCCTCTTGGATAAATATCGCAACTCTGATTCATACACAGAGAAGCTTTATTTGAACAAGTCTTTAAACATAAACAGGCAGAAACAATCATACACACATATACGTTTCATCCCCTAACAATTGTTACCCTAAATGTGATGAGGAATAAATGAGAATATATATTTTTTGAATAAGCCATAAATCTCTCCCTGAACAGATAATAAAGCTATCTTCATTTCTTAGGACGCGTGCAAGTGTATGTAAAACTTACTCAACTGTCTCTTAATTTATTTTCATCTCTCATTTACGAAATATCTTAAGATTTATTTTTCTTTAAGAAAACAATCACTAGAAGTTATTGATTTAATTGGCATTTACTTGGTAGAACTCCATTATAACACGATGAAATAATAGCAATGTATATTAGTCCTATTAAATTTATAAGATATATAGTTGATAGTTATTTCGGCTCGCGCCTTCGTAAGAACTATGTTTAAACGTTCATTTACTTTTTTTATAAAGCTGTGTAAAAGAGGTATACAAAACATCTTCTCTTCTGTTTTAACACCATAGCTTCATAGTGTGCTAACAAGAAAAATCGGCACTTTGATTTTTGGATTCCTGGACGTGGTGAGTAAGCGTAAATACTACACGGAGATGATTTATTAAAAAAATACATTAACCTTTCGCAAGGCGATAAGTAAATGTATGTTTAAACAAAATTTTAACGAAGGCGTAAGCCGAAATAGCTATCAACTATATCTTATAAATTTTGTAGAACCAAAATACAATGCTATGAATTGACGTTTAAATATTTGCGATAGTTTTTCAGTTTATGTCCGTCGGTGTTATAGCTACCGGTTTAATAACATTTCAAAAATACATCAATCAATGCAGTTTGCACAAGACATGCAAAAAAGAATACCGAACTCATTAACGACTTTTTTCACACGTTTATCATGAGTGCTGATGCAAGAACATATTAGCGATACTTCGCAATTGATTGATTTTGGTTTTAAAGACTTTTTTGTTTCAACTAAAAAGTAATTGCTGCTGTTGTAATCGGTTTATACAGCTGTTCACACATGATCATCACTTCCTTGCAAAAAAATAATAAGCGATTGTGTTTGTATAAATTACATTTTAATTATTGCAATGAGTATTCAGCAGCCAAATTTTTAAATCTAGTAGCCGATTTTTCGTCGAAGTCACACACTGTTGTTAAAACTGTGTTAAATCAGTGGATATAATTGTAAATGAACGCAATGTTGAGCATTCTCAAATAATTTACGATATTGACTGCGTCTGATTGGAATTTTAATTAAAATATGTCTATTTCTACATGTTTTGTTACTCACGACCCGGACTTCACGTTTTGTTATCATCAGTAAAGGTATTAAAATATTATTATTAAAATTCTAAAAAACTTTTACCACAAAGTCATAAAGCTGTACTTCATATAGATTATTATTTTAAATTGGATGTCATTCTGATCAAAGCAAAGAAATAGATTGATTGAATTGGCATTCACTTGGTAGAACTCCATTATAACACGGTAACACATTGCTATTTTTTCACCGTGTTACAAAGAAATAGAGTTACATATTTTTTTTAGATAAAACACGGTGAAAAAATAGCAATGTATTTTAGTTCTACAATTTTTTTTAAGATATAGTTGATAGCTTTTTCGGCTCACGCCATCGTCAGAGCTAGCCAAATGATAATATTATTGTCAAGCTATTTTTCATATACGTTTATTTGGCCTTCGTATGAAAAATACTGTGAGATAATGATCATATTAATAAGTAATGTGACATATAAAGTTTTTTATATAATATTTTATACTAAACATATTTTATGTTATATAGTATTGATAGATTAACGAACATTTTTTCAGACCTTGTTCTGGTGTTGAAAAATAAATATGACTTGAAAATTGCATTGATTAAATTTAGAAATAAAATCTCCATTCATATATGGTATAAAAAATAATATCATCATATTTCCGTTCATTTATTAACCTATAGACCATAATCTATTTTCAAATCACGCCCAGTACCCAAGTTTTCGAAATATTTTTTTCAGATTTTGAAAAGGTGGCCCACAAAAGCACGTTGACGATACTGGATGCAATTAATATCGAAAGTTTTTGAATATATTTTTGTTGTAAAATATCAGTGAAGGTCAATCATATTGAATTATGTAATCTAATAAAACCGAAAGATACTTATTTGTCCGTTTGTGTGTTTCTAATATAATATATATTATACATAAAAGAAACACTGAAGAAAACCTATAAATCCCCGTTTTTGCGTTACCTGATATTTATATTTTGCCATTTGCAAACATTTTTTACGATTCCGCTATATTTTTGTACGTTTAGTACCCACCCGCATTTAAGTTTCTATTTCTCGCAATTTACGTTTGAAAAAGCTTCTTTCCTAGTATTGAAAACATACAAAACAAAAAATTCTTATCGATTTATAGGATAAAAAAAAGAGCTGTAAACAATCACAAAAAGATTTACCATACCAACTTGCGTGACTATCTAAATAAAAATATTTTTTTTAATTTGTCTTCTAACTCTAAATTAAAAAGTTTTATGTCAGAAATAATATCAAAATAATTGTACTGTCCGATTTATTTGAGTCTGATGGTTATTCATATTGACAACAGGTGGCTTTGGGAAGAATTCAAAATAATTTCGCAATCCAAAGCTTCTTAGTCGCTGAAATAGATAAAGAGAAAGAAAAAAGCCTCGCCGCCCCGTAATCTGAAGCAAGGTGGAGGTGTAGCCAGCTAATACGTAATCGCATGCGAGAGACCGCTACGCCAAACCTACCTTGTTCCACACAATGATTTATTATTTTTATCAGTACAACAGTTACACAAGAAAAAGTGGGATGAATAAAAAAGAGAATCCCATTCCCTGTATGCTGTGTGATTATGTTTCGTTTGTTATATACTGATAATTGTCTAGAGACGAATATTGGAAAAAAAACGATGCTCTATCACTAAAGGGTGATTCAAATAAATTTGTCGTCTAATTTATGACATCGACTGAAAGTGCAAAAAACCAAATTGAAATTGTTGAAACTTTGTACGATTCCACTAATTTTGTCACTAATGACCCGGGTTTTGACTTTCGGCATCGTGAGACATTCTATCACACAGATTAAACATAACTGACTATCAGTCTTTAAATAACGAATATTTTTGCGGCATTGATGAAAAGATTCTAAGTAGACTCCGGCAAATTATTTATGACTCTTTTATTGATGGAGACAAGAAATACGTTTAGAAAAATATTAATTTTATAGCAAAGATAAAACTGTTTTAATTTTATTAAATGTCAATTCTTATAAGACCCTACAACGATATTAATTTTATAATAGCTACATCAGATTCTACAAGATAAAATTTGAAATTTAAAGTAGTTTCTAGTGTATTTAATAGATTTTAGTGATGCCTTACTTGATGTGTATTTTACTTGACATATTGTCTTTCATATTGGCCTCTTTAATGAGTGACATCTCAATAGTAATTGGTACCAAATACTGGTATTACCAAAGCATCGATTCTAATATGTCGTTTTATTCAGTACTGATATATCAGTTTTAAAAATTCACCGTTACAGAATGCTTAATGATTTAGAAATTTAATTAATATTGGTCTTGATATATGTAATTTGAGTATTTTTTGGAGAGCAACTTCTGCTTTTAGTATATATTTAAATAGTTCAGTATTTTTTGTCATTGACATGGTGAAGTTAACGTTTTCGTGGCTTAACATGTTTAATGACATAAATCACCACAGTTAAATATCGAAATGAGAGTATAGATTTATTTGTAAGGTATTGTGATCCAAATGGTTGGTACTTACAATTATTTTTTGATGATTTTTATTATTTTTTGAAATACTGATTTACTTATTTACAATCCCGATATATATTGTTGAGTATATATTTAAATCTTAATATATGTATATTTGCAAGAAGCCATCAGTATATTGAGAGACTAAAATACATTGCTATTTCCACCGTGTTAATATTGGTTTGTTTTTAAATATATTGCATTTTCACCACGTTGTGAATGATGATACATTAAAAATAGTCGCTCTTTACGTAGTAAAAATTGTTCAAATAAACGCTTAGATATTTTATCCGTACATATGCACTGAATAATAATAATGTTTTACCAGAGCTGTTACTAGTAAGGGAGATTCATCTTTATAATATAGAGCTGCGGATGTGAAGTTCAGATTACCTGCGAGCCTAATGATCCTCCATTAGGAATGCAAGCGCAAAAAGAGAGGCTCTCGTCCTCTTCCCTTCGCCATCCTGTGCGTATCTGTTCTGGCACCTCCTCAGACACCGAGGCGCGTGTGGGAGGGAAAAAAAAGTGGCGACAAAAGGCCTTTTTTCGTTCGCTATTCTTTTGTTCCGGAGAAGTGCGATTTGGGCTTAACCCACTTCCTGTGCCACTCGACGGTAGTCTATACCATTACGGATCTTTTAGTGTTTCTATTTCACCTATCATAACATTGATAGTTATCACCTTAATAAAATTACTAAAAAACATATATTGCACTTTTAATTTGTAATTTTATTTTCATTTCTACTTATTTCTTAATATCTGAGCGAACACTGAGGGTTTATAAAAACAAGTAACTACAGATATACATGTACATTGTTTTTTGTTGTTAATATTGAAAATATTTAATTATTTGATTTGTTAATAATCACTCATACATGTCAAACAGTATTACAATGTATAGTTTGTTGCTTTTTTTTAATGATTTTTCAGATGAGAATTTTTGAATGAATTACTATTTTTTTTTTTATAATTTTTATGATTTCTATCTTTATTCTAGCTTTATTTTCCATTAATAACTTTTAAGGTGTTAACTGTCACTTCTTGATGGAAAGGCATGATATTGTAAATAGTAAAAGCACATTTTTTAGCACTTATTTCCACAATATATTTTTTGATCAGGACCGGTTTCGCTCATCGCGAGCATTATCAACTGATAGAATACAATTTACAAACAAGTCTATTTATACAAAACAAAAAGGTTCTGATCATAAAATACATTGTGGAAATAAGTACTAAAAAATGTGTTTTTACTATTTAAAATTTCCATTAATATTTAGAAGGAACACGAAACCTAATAAATGAAACTTTTCCTCGTCAATTTATTTTTAATAACTCGATATGATTAAAAATTATTATCTTTATTTTTTTATACGTGTCATTATTAATGTAAACTTTGATGAACGAAATAAATATTTCAATTCAAGTTCCGATTCAAATCTGGCAGTGTGGGGCCAAATAATTTTGGTAGCTATCAAAATGATTGAGGGTCGTTGGCTGTCGAAAAAACATACTAAAGATCATTTTGAAAAAAAAACTGCAAGTGTGGATTTTTTATAAAGAGCTAGTGAAACTCGATACTGATTTTGATTGTACCTCTACATTATATTTGAGAGACATACAATGTATCAATACTGTCTGCTCAAGCCTGAGGGTGAATTACAAGAGAGGTCTGTAGTGAGGTGAAGTTAATTGAAAAAAAAACACTACATAAGACAAAAGAGACGTTAACCACATATCATTTAGAACCCAACGATGGCAGGGTAAATAGCTATAAATTTAATTTTTGAAGAAAAAAAGCCTAGCTTTGCCAATGTTGTGACACACTTTAATTTCAACATCCAAGAGATGATTTCGTGTAAGCAAAACGAAGAATAATGTACTAAATCAGATCTCTTGAATGATTGACTTATCAACGATATTTTTTTTTATCAATTCGGTATATATTGAAAAACCTACTTTTATAATATTAGATGATTATAATGTAAGAAAGAGATACCTGGTGCTGTTTACATCGGTAATCGTTGTAAATTTTTGTAGGCACTTACCTGGAATTAAACAAAAAATACAATTAGACAAGAAAAATCATCTATAATAATAATCATGCTAATATAAAAGAAAACTTAATATTCTTTAGTCTTAATAAAGAGGAAATATAAAACATGATTAAAGTGTTAATTAAAAAAAAAACAACAGAATATCAGTTGGATTTCGAAATAATGTATAAAATTTAATGTTGTATTTTTTTTTACATTCCGAAGACAAAAGATAGCGAAAATCATTTCGGAAACGGTTTAAACGGTTTAATTTTAAATTTAACTATACATATATATATATATATATATATATATAAAATGAGTGTGATTTTACACATGTGATAAAAATTAACTGTCTATTGATTACATTTTTTCCGTATTTATATTTCTATCAATGACAATTTATAATAAAACACGGCAGCTATTTTCTTTAATTATGTTGAATAAAAAGTACACTTTTTATATTTTTAGTTAATACAATCAGAATCAAAACGATATAAAAAATACAAAATTTAATTTTGGTTACAAAAAAAACAATGTTTTTTTAGCATTTATAAAGGAGTGCGATTTAATAATTCATTTGACAGATCTGCTTAAATTCGAGTGGGTTATTTTCACAATATATATGCAATAAATTATTCAGTTAATCCATATGAAACGGTTGTGATCTTTTGCTCCGAGTGCTTCTGTATCGCATTCAGTACATAATAAATTGGGTTTTACTTAAAGAAATACAATAATGTAATTTACTTCTTCCTCGACAAAGGGGCGTGGATTAATTTTATCATGGTATAAACTTAATGGGACGATGTATTAAATTTTGTTAGAGAACACTGATAAAAAGGAAAAGAGCTTCATAATATGTCGATAATCAAAACAAATAACACTTTTTCTACACATCACAATAGCATACAAACTGTGTCATTAATTTTATAATGATGTATTCGTAGCGTTGGAAATTTATTAAAAAAAAATGTACGGCAACCAAGTATCAAGTACATTTCCATACAAATAGACGTTATCGATTAATACAACGCCAGTCGAATATTATATTTATTTGCCGAATCAATATTACACCCGAATCTATCTTCACCAAATGCCGCAGAGGTGTAATAGTATTTAAAACAACATTACATATTTCACTCGTATAAATTATCATTTTAGACATATGTTTTATGAAAAAGCTTCAATTAAAAATTGGCCGTAAGAAATCAGTACTGTGATTATTCAGTAGTTTTTAATTTCTCTTACACATAATTCTAAATGAATTTAAAATAAACATTGTCTATTCGTATTTTTTTAAGCCAATTGTATATGATAGTAGTTTTGACACGGGTGTAGTAAAAATTGCAAAAAATATCCGATGCTTTTGTTTTTGGTGAAACCCGCGTACAATTAGGTATTTTTATCGATCTTGATCACACAAAAAATATATATAATCTGTCCGATTGAATACATCAGTCTTTATTTCAACAAATTCAAAAGTATGCTTTGAATATGTCGTATTTCTTCGCGGAAAGCTTTTATTGGAGAAATGATTATTTTAAAGGGGTTACGACATGAATGACTAATAAATACCGCTTTGAAGTATTGTGGGAGACAACGTAATACTTTATTTACAAAAAAAAAATATTTACTTCTGAATAAATAATTTATTAAGAAATTAAATTATTTTTCATAATTCGGCACTGCAATAATACATGAGGAGCTATTGTATGAACGATAACTACTTTTTTTATTTCCCATTGTCGATCCAATCTTTAGATACGAGATTAATAGCGTAACTGATGCGGACCTCTCCACAAACTCTGCTAACAATAGGAAAGATTGCTTACAGAGAGGATATTCGAGCAAAACGGACTGTCGATGATAATAATAACATGTGATATTTCAAATGAAAATATATTACTCTGTCTTGATGAGAAGAATAAGAAAAGTGTAGAAAATGGATTACCAATTTCATTCATTATAGCTTTCCTGCACCAAGAATAATAACATATTTATATTTATTCATATATGAGTGGTTGAATTGTTCATGAAAAAGGTATTTCTTTAATTTACTCGTCGTGCTTTTGATAATGCTTACCATGAAAATACTATTAGCTACGTATTTCCAGTGAACTTATTCACGCTCAGTATCTCTAATTTTTTTTAATAAAGGCATTAGACTTAATGCAAATGCATTAAGTCTAACAACGAGAAATTATCAAATACAATCAAGATAACAATCTTTTAAATAACCCAATATATATTACCTCAAAATCCTTACTTAAATCATTACGAAAAGCTCACATAATTACAAATATCAATAAATTTTGGTTAGTTTAATATTTTCTTACAATTTTTATTATAATAAAATATTTAATATTTAATTTATACAATAGATAATATTATACATCCATTTTTAGAGAGTATAAAAAGATAAGCATAAATTTAGTTGTATCACAGTTTTCATGATTTTAGAAGCAAAAATAGCTTTCATAACCATATATCAAAAACATGTGTAACCAATTAATTTGATTTTTTTCTCTGCCAAATATTACGTAGTAAATATAATTCCACTTGTATTTACTTTTACAATACGTCTAAAAATTAAGTGCACACACCTTCTCATAGTGACCGGAATTCCCCCATAAAACTTCGACCTTTTCAATGAATCATTTTTATTAAATCCGATAGTGATCACAAGTTTTATAGCTTGGCCTCAGTTCAATCTATTGTGACCGTTCTTCAATGAAATATCAGTAGGTGAATTCAGGTACGCTCAACCTTATTATCGATAACCGGGCGATAAACCAGCACCTTAGAATTATTAAGGAGTATGTGTTTGTAAAGAATACATTCAAAGTATTTTACCTGTGCTCCCGATAATATTAATTAGATATTTACAGAATAAATAGTTTAATAATTGCATACGATTGCATATTTATAGAATATTTAGTTCCACTTACCACGAGACTATCGTATCTTAGTAAAAAAATAATAAATATACAAATCTGCCTTTAATTTATCAACCTCAAATATACTCTAAATTACAAGAAGTATAAATAAGTAATAACAGTTTACTAAATGTGGCGTTGAAATTCATTATCTATACTACCAAAACAGAAAAAATATGTTTGTCAAAATAACAGTATTTTCTTAATCGACCCAAATATCAATTGATGACATGTATTTTGTAGGTAACTGAGACAAATCAAAAAAGTGAAATGATCTAGTACGCTGTATACATTTAACTCAAAATACTCCTTAGCATAAAATTGTTTTATCACTGATTTTTATTTATAAAAAAAGAATCACGTGTTCTTGTTCAAACTTCGTTGTAGAATTTATTTAATTTGTATTAAATGTTTAAAATAAAACTATCAATTTCATATTTATATATTATATTTATATTGCTGCGAATGAAGTCATTCAAATTTGTCAAATCGACAGAAGGTGCTTGATGAAGTTTCAATATCAAATTTAAATTGAACATACCTTCGTAAAACATTTTTCAATTTATTGATTTCCCCGAAAAAAAATACGTTTGATATTTATGTTATTGTCATGCTATTTTTGGTGAAGACAATACTTGCAAGTATAATATCATAAAATGCTGTCATTTCCATAACTTTTATAATCGTGTATTAGGGAATCATATTTTAACACGACAAAAAAAATCTTGTGTCCTTTTAAATGCAAGTGTATGAAAAAAAACCTGACGGAAGTTTATCGTTTCGCTATCTTCATCGCTTTGAATATTTTTATTTAATATAAATTAATCTTTGTTTGAGAGCACTCGTCTGTCTAACAATCTCTTGAGTAGCTCTGCCCTTATCTGCGATGAAAAAATATTTTAAACCAAAGTAGTACACAATAGAAGACCACCAGCCGCGAGCGCGTGGCACCTCCTCAACACTGCTTCACAGTTCCTGTTCATTTTCTGTTACCCTGATACTTGTAACGAGATACATTGACGATTCAGCGCATTGGGTAATTCGATCTTTTCGATATTCAAATATCTTCAAAATGCAATTTATCCATTTTTGTACTACAGTATTTCTTTGTTATCTTCATGTGACCCTAATACTTTTTTTAATTTTTACATATTGGGTTACTTTTTTTATTTCAATAATTTTTAACACGCTAAAATTATGATCACAAGAACCAATATTCTTTTAAAAAGCAAAATAAACAATCACCATGATTTATCCAATATTAAATGATTGTGATGAAACATCATTCTCTTCAACCAAATTTTTAAAATATATTCATATTCCGTTGTGAAAATAAATCGATCTTCTGACATTTCTGTTTCTCTGATACTTTTGTATATCTTTTTTCGAACAATGATCAGCGCGATTGTATTACAATGTAAATTGATATTTTGTGAAGATCCTTATAATAAAAATACGTACTAATAAATGATGACGTGGTATAAAATAGTAACATAATAAAATAATAATAAAATTCAATCAGATAATGGATTTGATCAAAAGATCAACTTATGTACTTGTTAAAATGGTATGAGAAAACATTTAATTAAGGCGTGGCTATTAAGTATGCCAGAACTATCTTATCTCTATTGGGAAATCAATTTTTTCTTATTCAAATTTGTATGGGTGTTATGACACAATTAATTGAAAATATTTAGTCATTGTTCGGTAGTACATACACATTTTAGTGCGAATCAAATTTGAATGTTCGCAACAGATCCTGATTATTGCTGAATAACGAAATTGTCTGTAATAAATAATTATATGTTATACTCTCAAACATCAAAAAATATTAAACCAAATTTTGAATATTGACACATTACGGGTTGATATCTATCTAATCACGAGTGTTTGCGAACCTTGGCTATTAATTCAATTTTTAGAGATGGTCTGTTTGAAGATTTTGTACAACGTAACTTAGAAAAATCTCCTGCCTATTTTCTATACAAAATACGATACGCGAGGAAAATTTAAGTATTCAATGAATATATCAGAAAAAAAACCGTTCTCACCCACTAACATTCATATGTACTACGGTTCATTATTGGAAATCAGGGAATATTAGTCAGAATTAAATTAATCGAAAATATTTGTGAAAATACATCAACTTAACTAAAACTTTGTTGTTTTTAACGATCGGAAACATTTTACATATATTAAAGTGAGCAAATTTATGAGAAATATACTTGATCTGACTTCACTAGAGAGCGCTACATAAAATCAAAATATGTTTTTTGATATATAAAAGCTTTTTCAAAACGTGAGATTTTGCACATATGCTCTCTTATAGAACAAACAACGTCATCTACCACATGAGTATTTTCACTATGCTAGAATATTTTTATATTTTTTTATTTTTGAAAAAAAATGCTGGAGTGCTTTTGAACCCATGGTTACCAGTAACCAATTTAAAATCAACTTAATTTTTATTAAAAAAAATCAAATTTCAAAGTTCTTCATCATGAAGAACAAGCCTAACAAAAAAAAACGCTATGAAAAACAATTCTTATCTCTCAATCAATGCATTGACTTCAACATGCATTTAATAACATACAACAAAATGTCTTAAAAAATATTGTGCTGTGACTGTATCTTGTCTCAGAAGAACATGAACAAGTGTTGCGGGGAAGGGGTAGTGGTATCTTTTGTATAGGACGAAGACGAGAGGTGGGAGAGGACTGTCCTGCATGAAGTATTACACAAGACTTCGGAGTGATGCTGATATGAACAAAACACAAACGCATGCTTTGTATCTGATTAAAAACTTTTCCCCGCATAGAGCAACACCATAAAAACTTCATTTTATTTTTATCCAAGAATGCACATTCATTTCAATTTCTTCTCAAAACACTACAAAACTACAAAAAACATCTTATTACAACATTATTTATCTGGCTTTCCAAAAAATTTTAATTAAAAGTAGAAACTTTTTTTCAATTCAATTATGATTCACTTTTAAGGTGTTAACTGTCACTTCTTGGTGGAACAGCATAATATTTTAAATAATAAAAACAAATTTTTAGTACTTATTTCCACAATACTTTTTTTGATCTGGACCGGTTTCACTCATCGCGAGGATTATCAAATGATAGAATAAAATTTAAGAATAAATTTATTTATATAAAATATTTGTGTTTTTATTATTTAAAATTTGATAAATGAATGTACAACATATCATATCGAAAAATATAAAACTCTCCTCAGTTCCGAAACAGCAGAGAACATCAATAAACTACCTCAGTTCCGAAACAGCAGAGAACATGATCAATAAACTACCTACTATCATTTCGAATACATCAGTGTTTTATAAAACCTGACGGCAATTAGAAAACAAATACAAATATGCATTTTTGAAATATTAGGTGAGAGAAAGATATTTAGCCGGTTTTGTTGATTTAAGCATTTGTGGATGATATCAAAATTAATTCATGAATAAAAAATAAATACCGCTGACGTATGTTAACTATATTGTATGTCAAAAATTATATCTTCATTACATCGGAATATGCTTATAGTAAACAATCAGCTGTTTTTACTCGTTTTTATGGTATTAATTACGATGTGTTCATTTTAAATTCTTTTAAAATTGAATATTTTTCGAGATAAATTATATTTTAGTTCTCCGTAACAGATCGGTGCTTGTGTTAAGACAAGTAACCAAAAGTTCGTTCAAAAGGTATTCGATTATTTTTTTATTCGCGTGATGAAATGAAAAAATGCGCTATATACAAATTAACACACTTTTCCTATGAAAAATAACATAACGTAACATCTCATACACGTACGTAGTAAGTGCTATTATCGTTTGAGACATCGCATCCTACGGGACAACTTGCTAAATGTTTGTCCGTCCATGCAACTTCTACTACATTGCTTTTTACCAGATTTTCATCGTCATCATAAATCCGGTCATACATACTAGCTGAATATTAACAAAAAATATTAATAACGCATGAAAAATGTCTTTAGCATACACAATTTTATTAAAATCTTATATCAAAGAAAGTAAATAATATTTTATACCACTATTCATTTTACACGTAACTCTTTCGTTTTTTAATTTTTTTATATGTTTAATACTTTTATTGGCTTTTGGTCGTTAGCTCAATATTTCAAGTTACAGTTTACGGAATTATTTATATAAATTCCGAGTTTCGTTTTCATAAAGGTTTCGTATTATATTTAACGCACCTTATATTATGTTGGTGATACTAAAACATTTTTATAGACGTCCTTTTAATAGAGCTTAATGCCGGTAAGAAGATACCGTTCAGCGTCTTCATGAGCCGGATATTTATAATATGCCTTACAGAGAAGGGCAGGATATGTCAGGCATATCCCCTACTTCCTTTCAGCAAGTGCTGTATTCATTTGAAAAAGTAAGCAAGGAGTTTAACAAAAATACTATGAACATATATATACCTAGAAAAACGTCACAAACCGTTCTGAAAACTTTGATTATGGAAATGTATTATGAAAATTTTCGTAGAATAGAAAAAAAACTACCATCTTGATATTAAAGTTTACCTAAATTGAAGTTCATGTGGAAAGCATATTCCTCCGTACTGAAATATTAGTAAAATCAATATTGCCAAATGTTTTTTTTTTAATAAGAATATTTTTATTACAACTCTAAAATAAATAAATCTGAACGAAAAGATGATTAGGACCGGTTATACTGTTCAACAAACAAACAAATTAGCACAGCTTTCAAAGAAGTTTACAATATCATAGAATGATTTGGGTCGAATGCACATATCGAACGAATTGTTAAACAGTTGTAAGGTGTTATTAATATAGTATGGAAACAAAAAAACTAATCGTTATATTTTTTGTACGATCAAATACATTTTATATCTTTATCGTGGATTCATCCGAAAATAAAGTGCGTTGTTTTTTAATATATTCTTGAAATCTGTTGATTTACCTACTGCGGCATTAGGCATTAGTATGATACCGGTAAAAATAAAAATTCTCTTACCTAATCGTGGGTCACTCGTCGATGTTGCAAGAGTGATACATGACGACTGGTTAAAGTAAACATTTTTTTTAATACAGTTATCATTTAGACTATTCAACATTGCAGCGATGTTTTTAACAAGTGATATTTTCATAAATAAAAAAACTGTGAAAATTTCTATAAAAATACAGCATCAATATAACCAATAAAACAAAACTGTTCGGCCCCAGCCAACCTTCAACAAAACAATTTTCTGCTATACCAATGAAGTTTAAATAGAGCAGTTGTTTTCAAACATTTTTCACATATTGATTGATTGGAGCAATTCAGTTTTCAATTTGATATCAAATATGAAACGTTGGAATATTATTCATGTTATTGAAAAGTGTTCTCATCTCATAATGAAAAAAAGCACAACCCATAATTTATATAACACACTATAACAATACATTGAAATAAAAAAATATTAAAAACTTAATGACAATAGATTCGAGTCATTACGAAATGTTTACATTTTTAAAAAGTAAAATTGTAATCACTGGCCAAAAATTGCTTTATATTATACTAAATCAATACATGATAAAGCAATTTTTGTATCAATTCTACAATTTTAAGACATAATCATGACTAGGTTCTCGCATAGGGAGAACTTTCAATAAATTTTAAGGGGTTCTCAATACGATGAAGGAAAACAATCTCGATCCTTTAAATATTTAAGAAACCGATTGTGATTTATATGTAAATAGATATAATTTTATTTCTAGAGAATAACTTACAACAAAAACCTTCTATATTTCAGTGATTTCATTGAAATTTATAAGGTCCAGGACTGATTTCGCTAGAGGCGAGAATCTATTTTTATATAAAACTATTCCTATTGTAGATGAACAAATTTTTACTCATTTTCAATTCATAATAGATACTTCAAATATAGCTATACAAGGAATCTCCGTATCATCGTTTTCTAGGTTCCCAAAACAACGATGAATATGAAAAAACATATGAATGCGGAAAAATCTCAACACCATCGATCAAAATAATAATAAATGGAAAAATCAGCATTCAAATCAAATTAAATAAAATTGAATATTTTAAATAGTAAGAACACATTTTTTAGTACTTATTTCCACAATATACTTTTTGATCAGGACCGGCTTAATCAGATCAGTTGATAATGCTCGCGATGAGCGAAACCGGTCCTGATCAAAAAATGTATTGTGGAAATAAGTACTAAAAATGTGTTCTTACTATTTAAAATATCATACTTTTCCATCAAGAAATGACAGTTAACGCCATAAATGAAAGTAGATATTTCAATTATAAAACTACATGTATAGGAAAAAATCTGCATTGAGAGAAAATGCCGAGTGAAAATTTTCAATGAAGTTATATGGATTTATGTTGAAACTACACTGGAAAACTATTATTATAATAGAAATACATATGAAACGTCGATAAGATAATCTCGATTGAATCGCAGCTTATCGCAATCGAATAATCGAGGTCGAACAAATAACAATTTTTCATTTCATAAATTTATTATTGCCAGCAGTAAACTGAATCACCACGACGAAATTGGTTCCGATTGTTAGTTTCTACAAATAAATGTCTAAAAATATGCTTTTCGTAACTAACACCCAAGATTTTGAGCTGAGATATCAACAGTCCAAAAATCATTTACCTTATCATCATCAACATCAGTTTTTTTACAAGAACTGGTTTTTTAACAATAACATGACGATGATATAAAAAAATCGATAACGAAGAAAATCAAGTGTACAAAGTTGACTGTCAAAGGAGAAAGTGTTAAAACTCGTATATATTTAAAAATCAAAAATTAAGACTCTGTAAACAACTGTCTTAGCACTACCAATCAATTGGATAATTGTATAATATTTATATTTGTGTTAAATAGGTCCTGCTTTTGATTGAATTAGTATTAACTTGACAAAACTACATTATAACATAGTAAATAAATAGATATTTAATTGATAGCTATTTTGGCTTATGCTCTATAGTTCTGGTGATGGCGCAATCCTAAATAAATATTTACTGTATACCTTATAAATTTTGTATAACTAAAATGCACAACTTTTTTTTCCCTGCGTTAATTCCTGACTATTTGATAAAATAATTTGTTATAATTAATTTATATGCGTGGTTTGGTATTAAAGTAAGCTATACGCTCTCTTTGCGCCTTGAATAATCGATGGGTTGGGCGTTAGAGGTATTTAAACAACACAGACATACAAAAGTCTTACACCAGGTTCGATTAAACTTCATAACAGTTTTGTTTGAAAAATGTACGTACATATATGCATTGAGAGCTATGATTAAAAGCGTGTGAAATATATTGAAAAATAAACAAATTTTCTCTTTAAATAAGCAAACGCATGCAATTAAGCATAGTTTCTCAATCGGTGTCGCGCGAAGATTTTTGGGTGAGTCGAAACAATCGAATTTTTTTATTAAATTTATCGTTTTTCAAATTACATATTTTTGTTACTGTCTACTTCAATATACTTAAATGTTGTCATATCAGCATACGGTATTGCAAAAGTAATTGTTTTTAATACAAAATTAACTATATATATTTATTATTTTAATCCAATGTTGATGGTCCGTTAAATTGTTTTGGATTTATTGGTGTACCGCGGATGTAAAAAGGTTAAGGAACTATGCAATAAAGTGTAAATTATTGAACAAAATATTTTTCCGCCTTTATTAGGACCAAAAGTAAAAATAGACAAATTAAGAATAAAAGCTTTTTCTTTACTCTCATATATTAAACAGCATCATCATAATATTGAATACAATTTAATAAGAGCACTTATTATTAAACTTTATGATGTTTACTGAAGATGCTTTATAGAATATCACGATCGAATTTGAATTGTTGAAACTTTGTACGATTTCACATGTTTTTTCACTAACGACCCGGGTTTCGTCTTTCGATATCTTCAGGTATTCTATCCGGATGCAACAGAACTGACAAAAAATAAACAGTTTGTATCAGTTATATAGCAAATGAATAAATTACAAAGAAATAACACAGACCTCAAGTCTAGGATCCAAATAAACTGAAATTCAATAATATTTCAATTATATTAATTATTGATACATTAAAGCGTAATATTTTTTTTCGAAAATCAATATGAGGATATATGTGGCTATATTTATTTATTATAATGTAAAATTGAATCAGTATGAATTATAGAGTTAAACGCAATTACACAACGAAATAGTGAATAAAAAATGTTACTTGCTTGTACATAAGTCAAAGTTGAAAAAATATAATTTGATAAAAGTATAATTGGTTATATAATGATATATTATGCGATAGTCACATACATCAAATCATGGCTTTTAAAAAAATGGATTCAATCATATCATGAGAATCAGTTGCCATAAAGCAAACGTTAAGTCGCAATGTAATATTAAAACGAATAAAACAGGGAATTAATTAAACTTCACTAATTAAAAAATGCAATAACACTAAAGTATACAACTTTGTGGAGCGATAATTAAAAAAATAATTCTACATTTATGTGATGAGTTACTGTATGTTAATTATATTTGCATGTTTAAATATTTTTTTATTACTTTTAAAATAGGCTCGTCATCCAATAAACATATCACACGGTAGCTTCGAGATACTCTATACCTCGCGAGTCTCTTTCTAGTCTCGCGAGTCTATAACTTGAAGATCTGTTCGGTCAGGACGAAGTGTTTACTTTATTACTGTTTAACGCATGCATCTCGATAGAATTGCTTTACGGCTGCGATTCGTAGTACCTTATTTAAACAAAAGGTTACCTAACACACCTATCCTTCGTTTTTCACGGTAGATAAATTCCTAAGAAAAACTTGTTAATTGAAATCGTATAGTTTGTAATGTAATACCGTGAAAATCAAAATTGTTTTCTTAAACACATAAATAAAACAAAATTATTACAAAGTATCAATATTAATTAAATACACGTAAAGCATATATAGAGGAAGATTCATAAAATAAAGTATTGCAACGGTTGGTGGAGTTTTAATCACTCATCACTATTACAAATCACTGTCAATCTATTCTTCGTGACTGGTTCAAAGTCACTTTCATCACTCGAAATTACTTCGTGCCAATTCGATGTTTGAAGTAAAAACATTTACATCTCGAGAAGATTTGGTAAAAAAATCCATTATTAACATTTGATTCGAATTTCTTGTTAGATCTTTATGGACCTCATAATATTGAGCCAAGTATTGATTAATATCACGTTGGAATCGAAGGGCCCGTTCAACATTTGAGTCATTTTGTACAAAATGGTTACCTAATTTTCTTCCCAATTAGAGTCATTGGTAGTTGATCATAGCCAGTTATTTTTAACATTCTTTTTAATCTGTGTAAAAGCGAGAGCGTGTAAAAAAGTAACAGTGTAAATCGAAGGATAGGTGTACTAAACTTTGCTTCGAAAACAGATACTTGCGGCAAATACTATGGGCATAGTGTTGTGATTTTGTTAACAGCTCGAAGTTAAGAGATCTGGCAAACTAGCGTTTTATTGCGTAATATTTAAATGTTATTTTATAAATCATTTTAAAGGACTTACTGTTATTCGTTGATTTACAAGAACTATATTTTATTCTAACCATGACTGTTTAATAGGAAAGATATTTTGCAGTGTCTTGATTATTTATTTTTGACAACTTATGTTAAATACAGTCCTACACCTGCTTTGTCAAATCTTTTGTGTGCTCTTTAGTAACGGTGATCAATCAGGTCTCACCTTTCTTCATAAATCGATTATTCTTCATCCTCTTATCACACAAAAATGAGAGATAACACGAATGTATAAGTCACAAAAAATCTACTAAGATGTTATATTATATGGCACACGCCGCTCATTGCGATTTAAAAATATATGAAAATTACCACAAGCAATTTATAACTAGTTACTATGCGCTATAAAAATCCTTTTTTTTCTTTCATTGCGGTAAAATGAAAAGTATAACAGTAATTAAAAGCGACAAAAATATTTATTACCGTTTGCATAAAGACATCACGTGTATCCTGAAAGCATTGGCGTGCTGCAATCAGCAATTATTGCACAGATCCAATTTAAAGTTTGCAGCGATTGCATGCCGAATAAACATCTCATTTGATAACAGTTATTCGCAAAATATATAATGAGACTGAACTGACATACCAACTGATTCAGTAGACACTGGTTTTTTTAAGAGACACGCCATCTTTTACGAACTACTTATTCCAAGAAAAATAATTTTCATTATTATAGTGAAAAATCGTGGTGAATTATGATGTCATAAGAACTGCACTGGTTAAATGTTGTTTTATTAATCAATATCGGTTTCGCTTTAAATATAAAAGTAAGGCTTTAAATATAAAAATCCGTTTCAATAGGATTGCCGAATATGATTCCGTCACTCATCAAAATTTTATGTAATGGTCTGTTCCGGTGATAGTGTTATGCCGAAATGACTATCGATTCACTTTTTTCATATGCTAATATAATATATTAACAATAAATAACTACACATATTTTTAACGGAAAATGTATAGTTGGGCATATAGTATGATTTACATTATTCAAACTTGAGTATTTCAGTTATATTTGAGTTATAAATAAAAACTTCTCGTTGAATCATATTTACACAGTCTTTTTAAAAAAAACCTTTCAAAGCCAATGACTTAACTCTCTTTTTAATTGATTTAATTATAACAAAAATACATAGCGCGCTCAAAAATATCACCAAATATAAAATTTCATCTAAGAGAAATTCAGCAGGTATATTGTCTATCGCTTCATAGATATGAACGTGTAAAAAACAATATCAACACATTGTTGACGATGGTTAATGTTGAATAACTGTAATATTTTTACAGATCTTCTTTGACGAAAAGCATTAAATAAACTCGTAATTGATAAAACATCACATTCGTTTGGATCGAAAAGACCTAATATTTAATTTAGGCGTGTTTATGCATGCGTTTTCACGATATCGCCGTGATAGCAACCCAAAGTTGATATTTCAATTGAAAATGAAGTCATCGATGCGTGACAGGTCTGGTTTTAATTCCGCAATAAAACTTCCGCCGATTTCATAATGCAAAAGTTTGATTTGACAGTATTTTTTTCTACATCGCACGTAAAGTTTTATGATGTGAGAAATTCGACGCCGAACGTTGGGAAATCTCATTAATAAAAGTCACATTTCAATTTGAAAGTGTCACATTTATTGAACTAAGGTGGCAGAATATTTGAGAAGGTAAATGTATTCAGAATTCAGACTCGATATGAAAACAACTATCCCGACCAGTGAAACGTTTGTCCACACCGGCCACTCGTTCATACTAATCTTTATGAACACACATTTAACATATGGTGCTAGTAACTGGATAGTAAAAATCATAAGCAATCAATATGTCATATTAATACAATTTCGCATAACTTTTCTAGTATCTTCAAATTGAGACGACAATTAAATTTAGTCAGTAACCTTTTGTGCGGTGGCATTTACTATCGGTGATAGTTTTGCAAAAGTTTAATATTAATTGTACATAAATTTTACAATTAATACATGAATGAGAAAATATTTAACTAATTAATAATACTAAAAGTGGTGAAAAAATAGCAATGTATTTTAGTTCTAAAAAATTTTATAAAATATATTTGATAGCTACGCGAGTTAGGTTAGAACTAGGCGTGAGCCGAAATAGCTATCAACTATATCTTATAAAATTTTGTACAACTAAAATACATTGCTATTTTTTCACCGTGCTATAATGAATTCTACCAAGTAAATGACAATTCAATCAATAAATACTAAAAGCATTGCAAAAATGTCTTGTCTTACCAACCGTTCAATACGGTAAAATCGTAATCGAATTAATTCTAATTCACTTTAAATGATATAAATATATATTAAGTCAATCATTTATTATTTTTGGATTGATTGTATGATTAAACAAAGTTATTTCGTTCGATCCCGCCACCTGGGTATCGTTTTAAAAATTTCAATTCTTAAAATGAATATTTATAAAGAGCTTAGCTATTTTTATATGGGTTTATAATTATGTCATTAATAGTTTTCTAGCGTAAGTTCTCTAGTTTCATTTATTGAATTGGACTTTACTTGGTAGAACTCCATTATAACATGGTGAAAAAATAGTAATGTATTTTAGTTAAACAATTTTTTTAGTTTTATTGCTAGCAGGAAATAAGCTAGGTCGTTAAAACAGGAGACAAGATGTATTGTGTACCTTTTCTACACGGCTATATACAGATAAGCAATTTTTCGTTTAAACATACTTCTGACGATGGCGTGAGCCGAAGTAGCTATCAACTAAATCTTATAAAAAACTTTATAAAACTAAAATACATTGCTATGTTTTCACCGTGTTTTCTAGTTATAATTGGTGTAATCAACGTGGACAACATTAAACGATATATTTGCGTATCAGGAACACAGAAATATCCCAAGCGCGGTCGGTCGCTAGATGCATGAGTGACATATCAGCTGCTGGCAGGCACTTCACTAGTGGCACCCCCCGCCCCAAAAACACCCTGCCCCCTCGTGCATACAATATAACACTGTCTTGGACTTCTGCTATCCTGTTACTTGACAGCTTTCATGAAGTTTTCTTATAAGTTTCGGATTGAATTCCATCGAAGCTACAATTCAATTTCGTTTATAGCCATTTGATTTGTGACTCAAGTAAGAAGAAAATATTGCATATTTTAATATTTTTCGTTTCTACGACGTGTGGAACAATAATTTTTAGACTAAATCGATACATAATACAACTAAATAAAATGTTATTCATTTACTTGGTAGAACTCCATTATAACACGGTGAAAAAATAGCAATGTTTTTTAATTCTACATTTTTTATAAGATACAATTGATAGCTATTTCGGCTCACGCTATCGTCAGAACTTTGTTTATTTATAATATAAATTTAGTTTTTTTGCTAGTACGATATAAGCTGGGTTGTAAGAACAGAAAAAAAGATGTATGGTGTTTCTTTTCTACACAGCTATATAAAGATAAGCAGATGTACGCTTAAACATAGTTCTGACGATGGCGTGAGCCGAAATAGCTTTCAACTATATCTTATAAAATAAAATATAGAACCTAAATACATTGCTATTTTTCCACGGTGAAATAAAATGTTAATTCTTACATTATTTAAAGCCAATTAAATTAATCGTCTGGTCTTCGGATTTTACAATTAACTCCTTAACTCTCACACTAAAGATTTAAAATTAATATTTATTTCACATCTTTAAGTATTCTTTAGCCCATAAACTCTTCTTCCGGCCGTCAAAGATGCTATGGATACCTTTTCAATGAATACGTTAGCTCCGAGGGTTTCGTTGACTCGGAATAAGGAAACAACCGATATATCGAAATATGGCAACCAATATATTAACACAATGGCGTCAAACTAATGATAAGAGAGAAGCAAGTTTTAGTCTTTAATTCTTACTATGATTCTTTCCTGTCATAAAATATAATTATCATCCTTTTGAATCATAGTTTGCATTTCTAAAAATCCTTTGTAATAATAATATAAAGAAATTCATTGGATGAGTTTAAATTATCAAAAATCGCGTGTCAATATGTTGGTGAATATTGATTTTTATCCACTCATTATTGTTTAACAATTGTTCAGTCGATAACATATCCAAATTTAATAAAAACTTTCTTTTGTATAATAATTATATGGTGAATTAAAATATCAAAGTTTTGCCGTTGCCACCCCAGCTTATAATTAAAATACGTTATATAAAATTGAGAAACGCGGACACTTAAAAATTTATGATATTAAATGTTATTAGATACAGTTAATAAATTGACTTTTAACTAGTCACCGTGTGAAATGAAGTTAGTTTTTAACTGCAGGTAAAGTAGCTTTTTAAAAAAAGTGAAAAAGCTGCATTCACGGTCCAATAGGTGTACGCCGCGAACGTCAGGCGGCGGTCGTGCGGAACGCAGATAACTCCCGCCCTCGGCGATGGCGAAGGCGGGTAGCACCCGCCGCCCTTGGCCACCTCTGATGGCGGTCGTATATCTTCAATTTGCAACTGCGACACTATTCCCAGGTTCGATGTATTGTCTCATATGCACGAATAATCAGGTTATGACTGATTGAGGTAATCAATCAATAGAAAACACTTGTGATCTTGAAATAAATTGCTTAAAATACTCATCATTTTATTATTTCAGTCATACGTATTCATTATGATTCATTGATAGTCTTTTTGTTTTGTTTTTTTTAAATTCTTATTGCTTGAGAGGAAATGACCATTTTATTTTTAATATATTTATTATTTTCCTATCAAAAATGTCAAAAATCTTCCTTGTCGTAATCTTGGTTTAGTAACTACTGGTTCTTTATATTTCCTGTTTTATTTTTATTTTTTGCAAGGAGGAAGGTTGAGCCATTGAATTTCGCATTTCATTAATAAACTCTGTCAATATACTTTTTCATTAATACATATGCTCCACATTGACAGAGAATATCACGCTACAAATTGATGACAAAAATAAGGAAGACACGTTATTTTTAACAATCAATTATATGATTTTTTTGTGGTCCTAACGACACAATCACAGATTCAAAAGATTTGAATTCAAATGATTGACAACCGAAATTAAAACATATTGAAAGTAACATTTATGAGCTAAAAATCATTTATCTCTGTAATTTTTTCAACCCTTTCTGTAATTCAATTCTTAAATATCAGTTTTTACCCAACTTGATCGATACTTCGACGTTTTTTGAACATTTTACTCAAATACAGTATAAATTAAATTAATTGAAAATTATCGAAAATGTGGTAGTAACAAACCTTACGATGTTGCAAAAGTAGAAACGTATTTTTTAAAATAATAAATAATCACTTTCACACAATATATGTTCTCGATTCGTGTCATAGCTGTTGTATTGTGTAACTATTTGGTAATATAATATATATAACGATAAAACTATATCCTATTATGGATTGTCTTGTCCAACATCCCAATAGGCAAAATTAACTTATACAAACAGTAAGTCTGAGAGTATTTTGATAGTTAATCCGACTGGGCTGTGACAAACCGGCAGTACTTAGTCGCGTTCAACTCTCGAATAATTTGTCATAATATATCACGTGGAGCCGAGGGGAAGGGTAGGTTTTGGTCGCGATAAATACGGTCCTTCGAGAGGGTGGGACAGCGACGTCAAAGGGATTTAAAACAACATTTAACATAATACTTTAATAACTAATAATGACATTCGAGTTATTCTGTTTTTGTTCAATATCTGTCTATGAATAATAGATTATAATGTGAGTATTTATTTGGAATAATTCTTTATTTAATGATTAATAATATAGACAATATCTAAAGCTTTCCACTTGTTATTAAAAATTTAGGATTATTTCGTAAAGAAACCATTGTAATTGAATACAATAGAACAAATAAGCACTGATGGAATCTTTATCCTTAATAACATTGGCATTAAATAAAATCTAATATATTATTTATCAATCAATTACAATTTAAAAATATATTTTATTAAATAAATTTATCCGTCACTTTCATCTTGTTTAATTACTCAAATAAATAATCGTTTTTCATAAAAAAATTCTTGCATATAAAAGTTTTGGCTGCAATTAAATGATAAAAAAATAATTTTTAATTATTCGTCACTGCATAGCGAGTTCTCCCGATATAACAACACTGGTCCTGAATATCGTTTAACATACTAGAATAATTAATGTATATAGTCATTATTAAAATTTTAACTGTCACTTATTGTTAGATAGAGATTATATTAAAATAATAAAAAAAATATACAATGTTCAGTATCTTATCCACAATTTAAAATCAGAATATGTTCGCTCATCGCAAGCATTTTTAACTGATCTACCGACAACTTCAACAAAATATGAATACTTAAAAATGTATTAGAATTATATTGATTTAGCATTGGCATTTAATTGGTAGAGCTGCATGGTGAAAAAAATAGCAATGTATTTTAGTTTCCTTAATCAGAACTATATAGTTCTGATGAAGGAGCAAGCCTAAATAGCCACCATCCATAAATCTTAAAAATGTAGAACTTAAATACACAACCATTTTTTCATCATGGTAATTGAATTATTTTTTCAAATAGGTTTAACCTATAATACCACACATAAGATACTCACATTTCACTCATTACATGCCAACATTATCAAATGATTACTGTTTTTTTTATTATTTTATATTTAATAGTTTTAATAGTAACAAAGAAATAATTTGTGTATTTGAATAAATAGTTGTTATTTTTATGTAGAAATTCAATATGTATATATCCACTATTCATGGACTTACCGACAGCGTGAAATCTAAAATTCCTTTAATTTTGATACATTTTTCTTATTAAACTAATTACATTGCAAATATGAATTGTTACAATTTTGTACGATCCCACATGTTTTGTCACTAATGACCCGAGTTTCGCCTTTCGGCATCTTCCGGCATTCCATCAACGGAATTCAACAGAACTGACGCACAATAAACAATTAGCATCGTACATATATCGAAGGTATTAATTACAGGAAAACACAGACCCCAAGGTAAAAATTAAATGGCAGTAAAACAAATTTAATAGTATTGATCTAATAATAATTAACACAATTGCCTGTGATAATTTTCATTAACGATTAATCTTTTATTGAGTCATTCTTGAAAGGGTTTTAGAACAAATAATTACATTGCTATTTTGTTCGTCGACTTTTTCACTATTGTAAAAACTTCTAAAAAATTTCAAGCAAATTAATGCGATAAAGTCATCGTATTGGATATCGAGTTTTTTAGAAGTTTCTCCCGTAATTTGAATCGCACTCTTAACAAAGTTGTTGAGATGTCGCGATGATTAGTGACGCTTTTGTGTAAGCCTTTTTGCAGCCATTCACAAGGGAGGTGATTGAATTTGAGAACTCTTGTCTCACATCAACTTCCGATCCGTGTCACGTTCTCCAATATACCATTAAAAACGAAAAAGATTATTTCAATAATAAATGGTACAACCATTATCTGCCGTGCATTTGTCTCTATAATACAATTTTACTCATTTTTTTTAGTTATTAGTTAATTGGGAAAACATTTTATATAAAATCAAAATCTAAATACATAAACAAAAGAAAGATTCAATAAACACCATAAGAAATTAGATATCATATGATGATTTTTATTAATATCTTTTGTTTTATTGATTGAATTGGCATTCACTTGGTAGAACTCCATTATAACACGGTGAAAAAAATAGCAATGTATTTTAGTTCTACAAAATTATTTTTTTGAGATATAGTTGATAACTGTTTCGGCTCTATAATGACTATCAACTATATTTAAAAAAAATAGCTATCAAGTATATTTAAAAAAAATAATTTTCTAGAGCTAAAATACATTGCCATATTTTCACCGTGTCTTTTGTTTTATTTTGTATTGTGGTAAATGTATTGAAAATGTGATTGGACAATACAAATCAGTAATTATTCATTGGTTAAATTTTTAATTTTTTTACTAACAAATTGTTTTTGAAAGACCTCTCTCGTGTTACGATTGATGACTTGAAACTGTTTTAAATCTCTATGTTTATATGAAATAGATTTGTAATTCCTTTTCGGTACTTAAATTACATTATTGAAAGTAAGACATTTTATCATCATTGAATAAAGTTTAATCCTTATTTTTTGATTGTGTATAATTTATTGATTTCTTCTTCTTTCATTAATAAAATTTTGACTTGAAGATACATATTATTATATATGTACATTTATTCACAATTAATTTTAAATCACCTTACTAACAATAATTTGACGAGTAATCATGTAATTTCCCTGATATCTTTGGTGTACTCCATGAGGCTTTGGAGGTAAAAGAGCAGCCTCTCAAAGTGGCGAAGCTTCGATTACTTCGGCAGATTGCAAAGCGTCGACTTAGCGAATTCAACGCCCACGAATGATTGATACTTAGTGAAAAATACGTGTTTTGTCTTCACTTAGCAGTATATTGGTGTAGTTCAATATAAACATCAATTTTTTATGAGTTATTTTAAAAACTACAATTATGATCTGTATTTTTGACAATTTATTAACAGTAAAGGCGGTGCATAAATTTATTTGAATTATAATTTTATATTATTAATAAATTAGAATTGAAATATTTGATTTTGTTTTTTTTCATTTTACCCACTGCATCTTCCAATTAAGATAAGCATTAAATATTTTTATAATATCTACAGTCCATTTTGTCATTTTACACTAAAAACAAGTATCATTGGTGAGATTAACACTATACGACGCATATTGCCTATAAAACTATTTATTCCGAAAATGCAATGTTTTTTATAATTAAGTTTACTTACGAGTGTTGTTGTATACCTAAAAGTGTCATGGAATTATAATACTTCAAAATATCAATTTTTAATTTGTTTTTGCTCTCCTAAACAATCGTCTTTTTGGAACGGCGATATTACGTCCACCCATCATATATATAATTTATATGTATATACAATATGATTATATCATAGGGTGATTGATAAGTAACGGTAGGAATACTGTTCTATGAAGTGTGAATATTTAGGAACATTTTCTGAGATGACTTCATAATTATGCACAAAGAAAGCTTTCAACATCATTATTTGTAAATTTGGCTCAGCATACATTAGTTTATTTTACGCGATGTTTTTTTAGCCAACATAATTTGAAGGATAATGAGACATGTTCAAACAAGACCTTTAACTCTTTCAAACCACCGGCTGATTAACTAATTTTCTTGACGTAGTGCAGTGAAAAAAAAGCATTTAGATTTTCAATCAATCAAATTATCAAAAAGAGTAAATGAGACAATCACTTGTAAAAAATTGTTTTTATGTAGTCGTTGAATGGCAAGAAGGGTGAGTTTAGGGCAGACAAGTAGACTGGGTAGAGTAAGTAAGTCGTATTAGGGGGAAAGTGTACTTAAAACAGAGTCGCTTGCTTTATTCCAGTCCGCTAAGAGAGAGAAACAAAGGCGCGGGACGATAACTCGATACCCTTAACGGCCGTGCCAAAGGAAAACATCTTTTTCAATACAATAAATGACTAAAAATACGAAATGAATTATATTTCAATGTTTTTTAACACGATATGATAGCCGAACATCAGTTTACACTCAAGAAACTTTTAGACAAAAAATATTAAATCAATGAAGAATGAGTTCATTATTATTCTTAGAATGGTGGTGATTTTGCGCAATTAGCAATGGACTTGGCTAACATTTTTTTTTTTACCTGTCACGTTTTAATATGAAATTCAGCACAATATTCGTTTATATTCTACTTCTGTGATTAAAATTATGCATTTTTGGTTTGAGGAACGTCTTACGACTATATTTATTGATAGGTTGTTAAATTTATATCTAATGCAAACTGATATTTAATAATTTCAATTCTTAACATATAAATGACTATTTATTTTAACTGAACAAGGGAAAGAAATAAGATATAAGTTATCAGTTTTATGTAAAAAATAATCATCTAAAAAGTTACAACATATCTAACATATTTGTCACAATTTACTTTATTATTTCATTTAAAATTTACATGCTTTTAGAACTAATATTTTTCATAACATATGATAATTTAGATTTAAGAAAATTATAACAGATTTATATCGAGGGTTTCTCGAACATGGATAGTTTCCAGTAAATCGATAGAATATCATTTCACGACGCTTTGCAAGTATAGTTTACGTTTACTTTCTAATGATATTTTTTACGCTACAATATTCGAAAACAAATAATTAATTATTTACTCATATAGTGTCAAAAGGCATTTTTCGTTGAGCTGTATTATTTATTTATACATAATTTATAAATTTATCCAATCATAGCTTTATAACAGTTAAGTAAGGCGATCGCTAAAACGAAAATGATCAAGTTTTATTTTCAGTGGATTTTCTCGCTGGCACAAGCCCTTGCTAATTCGTTGACACGAAGAGAAAGATTTATCTCTCCCATGGAGCTTCATTTCCTGTCAGCCGTTGTATTTGTTTCGTCTCTCCTTCAATTCTCTACTCGTGAATACTGAATAATCATTTTCTTTTATTAGCTCTTGCCTCAAGTTGCAACAACGGCGAAATTAGATTAAATTAATAGATTTCTCAAGCCGGTGTAATATTTCATAGTCTGATGAGACTGATAGCATTCTGTATTCATTTCGCATAGAGAAATATGCCAGCATCGCTTGTTTATTATGCCTGTACGGTGATCGTTTCGTCTACATAAGATTCGACGGAGTCTTGACTTGGCAAATAAAATCTCATCTCATTGTGAAACTTCAATCTAGTAAACATACAATGATTTGACGCTTGACGAGTAATGAATTTTTGACGATATCTATCCATGATTAATGACGTCAGTCTAACGGTAAATAAAATCAGACATTCACAAGTTCTATAATGACTTCCATATACTCTCTATTCATTACTAAATGCGTTTCTATCTAATTACACACCTGTCTCTTAAGATCTGTGTATAGTCAATTCCTAGTGAAACGGTCTTATAAATATATTTTCATATAATAAACATTCCACATCTTTATGAATTGATATTGACCGATTTCTTCAATATTAACATCATTTAAAAAAAAATGTATATTCGCTAATCTTTAAAATCATATTCTTCTTCTTTCCTGATGCAACAGTTCAGGATAATAAATGACCGCCACAATTATTCTTCTCCAGCATTTGTAGGTATTGTTATACCCTATCTATCTAACTAGCGAGATTACGGTCTACTAACGCCGACGCTCCGTTTCTTCTTGTGAGTAGAAACTGTGAGACGTTCAGTTCCACTTATGTCGCTCAATATCATTTATATTATACTTATACAGATTGTACCCGTGATGGGCATGGATATCTATGTTTTTTTTTTTTGCTCGAAGTTAGTTTTGATTGTTTATTTTCAATTATTCATTCAAACACCTGGTTCTAATTATTCATCATTATTTTTATTAAGTTTAATTAAGCTTTTTTAAATAATTTAAAGTTGCAAAAGAAAGCTCACTTTAAAAACAAATA
The DNA here is from genome assembly GCA_028555115.1 of Himalopsyche japonica. NCBI lineage: Eukaryota > Metazoa > Arthropoda > Insecta > Trichoptera > Rhyacophilidae > Himalopsyche > Himalopsyche japonica. The sequence goes on from JAHFWJ010000821.1 coordinate 329,014, forward strand.
ATTAAGATAATATCGCAGGTTTCAGGGTGCCATATATATATAATACAAAATAGGTTTGATGTGACAGTTTTCACACCTTTTTTTACTTTTTCTTTTCAGAGGCTTTGTGGAATGCATCAACCTACAACAATCTAGAGTCAGTTTAATGATTTTCTATAAAAATTAATGTGCTTTTTGAAATCATTATTTTAAAAGCCAACATTCTCTTTTTTATTCAAATTTTTTTTTTATAAAAGCACATGTTAGTCTATATTATTTTATTTAATGTTTTTTATTTTTTTAATATTAAATAACCGTTATTTCAGTTAGTGAGTTAACATTTTCAGTGACGATAAAGCTCAATCAACGCTTTTTACACAAAATGTTCCCGTACACAGATTTCAAAGATATTCATTAAAATATGTCATTAAAAATCCTACATTTTAATCCGATGGTTATTTTATACACAATTTTAGAAATATTATAATGTAGAAATAAACATAGATATTAATCTAGTATTGGATTGTCCAATATGCAACTATGACGATGAGATGTCGAAAGTAAATGATTAAAAATGTCACGATATGTTATTCGACGTGGATCACAAAAGTGTTCATTTATGCAGTTGTGATATTTCTCGATATTGCACGTCATGTTTATAAAAACGGTACGGTCGATTTTTGCGCTGAATATATTTTTTAACCTTTTTAAAAACATATCATTGAGCTCTTAAATATTTTGATTTTATTTTTTTAGCCTAGCATAAGTTCATATTCATATATCAATTGATTTAGGTATAATTCTATGACAATTAAGTGTTTTTATATGTTCATTGGATTCGGCGATATCTTAAGCATTATTGAAGTATAATATAAGCAATATTTTTTATCACAACGTTTATATAATTATTTTTCTTAGAAGAACTATATAACAAAGTTGCATTACTGTATCAGTGCGTTTGCAAAATGAATTTTATTAATGGGCCAACTTCACAGCTGTATTTGACTCGGACGTACGAAGCGAACATCTTCATACATGAAGATTTTGATACTATCTCACTACATAAATAATTGAGGTATTTCGGCGTTTAGGCAAGGCGTTTAATTTTTGATAACTTCAAATCTCTTCCTTGGAATATTTTTATATTTTCATTCTCTCTACCTAGTAAAGAGTGATGAATGAGTGCCTTAGAATCATTTCTTGATAATTATTTTATGCCATAGTAACTTTCTCCTACTAGACTCTAATTTATAGACTTGTATTTTTATAAATAAGCTTAAAACTTCCAATGGTCATCTATGCACTACAAAACCGTATATTTTTAATTTATTTCACTTTAATAGAATCTTTACACTGATTTTAACAAAATTCCTGCTCTTCGGGAAAATATCAAAGTGATTTATTCTACTATATTAAATAGTTATAAATAACATTAAAACTTTTTTTCAGTGAGTCTCATACTCCGCCCAACTCTTCGGTAATGATTGAAACTTGTAAAATACGCCCTAGACTGGAAAGCTGTAGATACCTTGTTTCATTTCCAATCAAAATAGTTTCTCTGATAAAAAAAAAAAAAATGGTGTCTATGGAATTGCATCGCGTAAATGCAATTTATTTCAATACAAAATCTTCTAATTTATGTAATTAAAAAAATATATAGAACTTCAAAAAATTATTCACATGATACAAAAATCTAAGTCCAAATTTAAGATCAATTTAAATCTTTATGTGTTTACATTTGATTAACGCTTGTTAATACATTAGTGTGTTGACATTTGATACTTGATTTACTTTATTCAACATTATCAAAACCAATTAAGAGTTCACAAATTTTTTCAATTGCTGTCATTTTACCCAAACTTTTGTGGATAAATAATTTTCAAAAAGTTTAATTTTTGCCAATTTATTTAGTATATTCTCGGACCCATTGTGCATTAGTTAACAAGTTTCTTGCCATGCAAATCTTATGGGTTCGGATCTAAGAAAAAAAAGTTTTTCCAATCCATTTGTATTTTTTTTTAGTCTGAAAATCCCCCCCTGCCAATGTGATCCGAAAAACTACTACTATTTTTACTACTATTTTTTGTACTATTTTACAAAAAATATTGATTGATTAACTGAGTTATAAACAGATCTGATTTTAACAAACAGTCTCCAACGAAACCTTCATTAAGAGACCATAAATCCAACATTGGAAATGGACGTGAATGGAAAAGACACGAATTGAAATCTTAAATACGAATATAATAAATATTTTTTGAACAAATTAAACAGTTTGGAATTAGTTTTCAATATTGTGTCGTTGAACTATTTTTATTTTGGTATTTTTTATTTACCAACAGTTAAATTCACATAAAAAATATTTATCATAAAATTGCAATACCGCATGCTTCACAGTATTAAGTTTATCAATAAAGAAAAGCTTTGACGATATCCTAAGAAGAGCTTTTAAATGCTTATCTCCTTCTGGTGATTTCTCCGTTTCGAGATGAGTCTACTAAACCGAAAACTCATGATCAAAAATTGATTCAGTCAAAGATAGAGGAAAATGTGAGGAAATAGTTTTCCGCGGGAGAAAACATGCCATGCGTAGATCTGTCTTGTGACAGACGCATCTCAAAGTTTTTGTGTTTATTCAAAATTTTAAAAATAACGGTTGAAATTTTTCATGTTCCAAATAAACCACCTCAATTAGTTAAATTTGTAATTGTTTTAAATCAATGATAAAAATGTAACTTAAATAAAAACATCTTCTTAATATTATGATTATTTCTAGCATATTAAATAGAATTAATAACCAAAAAATGTGTTTTATTTTTACACTTTTCTCTATTAAATTATTATACATTTTGCCCAAAAACGAATTAGCACAAATTATTTTGAGCTCAAAATCAAATTTAAAATCACGGAAATGAACGCTTAATATATTATATACGATCAGTTATTTAAGGCGTATCAACTCAAACTAAATTATCATTTTTTTTGATTTTTAAGCATGCTTTATATGATTTATTTTTAAACACCAATTATTCATAATTTTATATAAAAAGAAATTCGTTTTAATTTATACATAATAATGATAAAATTACACAAAATCATACCAAAAAATCCCGGGATCACACGCAAAAATTGGTAAATTCAATATGAATAGTATCTCCAAATTAAACCCACTTATATTTGTTAGAATTGTTTATTGACTGGCATTTAGCTGTTATTTGTAAATAAAATACAATGGAAAAAATAAGCAGTCGATAGACTTAGATAGAGAGAGTAAACATATAAAGCCAGTTCTGTTGCATCCGTGTGAAAGAATGCCTGAAGATGCCGAAAGGCGAAACCCTGGTCGTTAGTGACAAAACATGTGGAATCGTTCAAAGTTGTAACAATTCAAATTTGATATTTAAATTCTATCAAGCATCTTTAGTCAATATCATAAATTATATAAAAGTCTTTTATAGCTAACAGATTTACATAGACGCCCAAATGCCCAATAATACCTTCTATAACTATATTTTAAATTTATTTATATAAAACGCTTATATCGATAATGATGTCTATGTTTCGAATGTATGCAAACGGGAATTGTTTAGCATCGTTTTGAGAAGCACTGTCATAGTGTATCGACGATATCCATCGCAATCTGGATCGGCTGTTCAATTTCCTCCCTTCATCCGGCGCATGACGTCACGACGCGACACTCGGTTTAAATATCGCGGATAATAATATGAAATGATGCGAAACGCTCTGACAGACTTTGCACCATACGACACACTACACAGCCATATTAAGATCGGTTAACAATGCTCGAAGCATATAATATGATCAATCCTTTTTTATATGGGGTATACGTTCCATGCAAAACAGCTGTGCATAAAGCCCGTGTAAAGGTTGCGTGAACCAAGATAGGTGAAAGATACATTGTTTTATTTCGGACGTTGCAATTATGAAACCCTTTAAAAAAATTAAGTGAAAAAAAGGAAATTAGGTGTTTGTTTTTTTTAACAAAATTCGTCCCTATGACTTTAATAAAATAGAATATAATTTCAACACATAAAATGATTTTTTTATGATACCTCCTTCATATTAAATTTCCCATGTTCTCATTTTCAGAAACTGTAAAAATTGAGCGTATAAAACACCACAATTTAATCACTAATTACTCTCTGGTTCACCTGAGAATCCGATGATCAAAATTTCAAAAATCTTTCAACATCAAAATTTAATCAACAAACAAATTAGAAATGTTATAACTTTTTACGATTCCACATGTTTGGCCGTTAAAGACCCGGGTTTCGCCTTTCGGCATCACACGGATGCAATAGAACTGACGTAAAATAAACAGTAAGCATCGCCCATATGCCAAAGTTACTAATTACAGAAAAACACACACCCCAACGCAAGTAGTAAATTGCAACTAAAAGAAATTTAATAATACTATTCTAATAATAATTATCACTATTGCCGGTGATAATTTTCAACAATTTGAATTTGATATTGAAATTCCATCAAACGCCTAAAGGCGATATCATAAATTTCACAATTCAAAAAACTTCGTAACTTTATAAATTGAAATTTTTGTAGACAATTTTATTTCAAAGATCTATAATTAACTGTATTTATAAAAGAAGTACATAACAAAAAATATTTAATTAAATTGCCAATTTGAGGCTTAGAATATAGTTTCTAAGTCACTTATAATATTATTAGAAAGATAAGATAAATATCTTAAATATTCCTTCTTTTCGCATTTATATTCAAATTAAATCAATTCACTTATTCCATCTCTTTGGAAATGAATATTTATTGAAAATGATAACCGTAAAATATGACGACATAAAAAGGCGAAACGAAATATATTTCCACTCAAAATTTTACAGTTTTTTAAGGAATATCATAAACGAAAACGAGATTCAGATAAGCCTCATTTAACGGCATCCTTTTCTGAGTTTATCCTTAAAAGAGTATAAAACACAAGTACACTTTGTCTATCGGACGTAATATTTCATCGTTTCTTGCGTAGATAACGTTTGATTCGGGGCAATAAATCGTCCGCAAGATGAATAGCAATACGACATAATCAGCATGCGACTTATTAACCGATGAAGATAGGTCGACGACGTAAAACGAAATCGACATAAGACATACCCGCTGATAACATCGCGATTGTGTCCTGTGACCAGATATCAAATAAATAAAGAAATCGGAGCGTGTTTTATTATACATTGAGAACCGCCTACAACGCTTGCAACAGCAGTTTATAATAAACAACCAATTTTTTTTGTTGAATTGTTACAATTTCGAACCATTCCACATGTTTCGTCACTAACAACACGGGTTTCTCCTTTCGGCATCTTCAGGTATTCCATCACACGGATGCAACAGAACTACCACAAAATAAACAGTCAAATTCGAAATCATTTTTTTCTTTGGGATCGGCGGTAGGCTTTTTATGTTAAATAAAAAAAATGATTACTTTATAATTCCACAGGATTTGTCCGAATCTGATTTTTATGCGAATAACGTACACACGCCACAACAAGTAAAATAAACAGCAATAAAACAATATAAATCACTGTTTAGATATTCAAAACATTATTTTTGTAACCAAACAACTCCGGATAATTATTTACAATAAATTGAACAAATAGTAGTTTCATCATTTTTATTATTTATAGTTAAATCTTATTCCATAAGTTTTTTATTTAAAAAAGGCACGTATTTTTGTTTTGTCACAACTTTGTACGATTCCACATGTTTTGTGACCAACGACCCAGGTTTCGCCTTCCGGCATCTTCAGGCACTCTCACTGATCCTTGGTGACAATTCATGTGGAATCGTAAAAGTTATAACAATTCAAATTCACATATTGCAATTCAATCAAGCATCTTCAATCGATATTATAAGAATATTTTTTTGTTTAAAATGTGGAATAAAAAAATATTTACAGAAATATTTGTTGAAATTTTGCTTCAGCTTTTTTTCGCGCAAATAAAATTATTTCACATGGCATATTAGGGGTAGGTCACCCTAAACTCATGCATTCAATACGTACGCGTAATTGTTATTTAGAAAACAAATCACATACAATCGTCGGCTGGTTGTAAAAGAAATTGGGCAAGTGTGTTTTGGTATTCCGTTCATCAAATCAAAATGACATTCGAAATGACGAAGAAGACCGCCGTTCGGTAATAACAATTCGATTCGTCGAAATACGCGAATGTCTTTTGCGCTATGAATGATAATGTAATAATATTCAAAGACTTAACGTTTTCCTTACGTAAAAATACCGATCGACAATGATGAGTTTTGTAACGCTTCCACCGCACGATAAAGATGTTATCGAACATAATTTGACTTCGAATTCACTTTAAAGAGTAACAAAGTTATTATTAGGTGAACAATTTAGTTTCATAAGAGTTGTACACTATAGTAACTAGCTCTTTTGGTGTCGCATTATCGTCAAAACTAAGCTTAAACGAATGGATGTCCGCTTAACTACACAACGACTTAAAAGAGAACATAAAAAATATACTATAATTATCGAATTACTAACTGCATCGACTATTTAATTCAATTTGAATTTAAATGTGATTCATTTGGTTCTATTCATTCTGGATAATAAAATATAGCTAAATCAACATTAAACTGTTCTTTGTCTTATAACCAAAGATGTCGACTGAAGTTGCTTGATGAAATTTCGATATCAAATTTAAATTGTTACAACTTTGTACGATTCCACATGTTTTGTAAATAACGATATCGTCACTTCGTCAGTTCTGTTGCATACGTGTGATAGAATGCCTGAAGATGCTGAATGGTGAGACCCGGGTCGTTAGTGACAAAACATGTGGAATCGTACAAAGTTGACACAATTCAAAATTAATACGAGCTTGATCAGTTCGTCAATAAATTATATACTTTTGACTCTTTCAGAAATTAATATTATTTATACTCATATATAATTCCATAACCAAGTCATTTAATATCAAAGGAAATGTACAAAGGGTATATGAAGTTTCTTTGATCGTTGAATCTATTAAAATTAAAAATACGCTCAATAAATGTAAATTAACATACCAAAAATCGTGAAATTGTTGTTCATTTTTTTATTGTTTAAAAAATAGATCGATTTATTTAATGCGCGATTTCCGCAACCTTAATATTTTGACTTTATTTAATTTTATGGTATGCTTTCGTATCTATAAAAGTTTCAATGAGGGAATTAGTAAAGTTGATATTTGTCATACGCATTTATTAAGGAATATAAAAATAATTACTGATGTTATGAAAACGAGTCTTTAAATAAAATAGCATTAGTATAATAAACAATATGTTGTACAATTATTTATTAGGACTTTTGCAAAGCTCTACAATTCTTCACGTAAGGATATGCATTATTATTTGTAACGATATTTACTAAAATACTGGTTCCCATTTCTGATCGTACCACACGTGTCAGCTAACATATTTTTACGTGATCAGACAGGCCTCAAACGCAAATGTACGTCGCTGCACACGCTGCACCGTTGCAATCGGTATTGCAATACAGAACAATGCAAAACGCAACTTGATGATTTGTAACGGATAACGGGCAAGGGTTAACGGACGGCCTGTCTGGATTTTTACGGTCTCCAAGATTTCCGCTGCAGATATTATCACATACACTCATACGCTGTGCAAATAAATACATTTTTTTCTTACGATGCTTTTGGAGCCATATTTGGGATGGCGTTAGCTATTTTATGTGCAAAGATTATTAATTTCAGAAAATTTGAATGTTTTTTTTTTAATTTGGTAATTTATTACCATTGCTAAAGTGGAAGTCCTACCTTTCCAATAGTTTACGACAGCTGGCTTTTATTCAGTCACTCAAAATTCTTTTTTATCATTGATAATGAAAATAATTATGGGGATATAAAGAAATAGTACCCTGCTAATCGCGACGCGCAGACATCAGTAGATTAAAATACTACTGTCGACTCGGCTACAGAATTGATATAGCGTTTATACAGTTAACGGAAAAAAATGTCAAAAGTAGACGGCACGTGGCAAATAAGACATCATTAATCATTTACATTAAAATCGTCAAAAAATCATTTAAATTAAAGGAACAGGACGAGAGCTTTTAATGTACTATGTAAATGCAAATTTAAGCAAACAGTGCCGAAAAAAACACATGAACTCGACAGCTTGAAAATTACTTTTCTTGGTATGGTTCCTTCTGTATTGTATATGTTGATTTATGTGTATACGTATGATATAAGGTGAAGTATTGTTTTACAGATTTCTCAACTCCACAACGACCACTTTTTGTCGGCATTGACCGAAGAAAAATTCAACAAAAAACAATACAAAAGAGATGAAGAATTAGAACTCCATGGATTTTAACTGCCCATTACGTTGATGTAACAACTAAAAAGCCTACTAAAATAAAAGGATCTTAGATGGGCAATATTGAGCTTTTAACTACCAAACGTAAGCTCACGCATATCATACAATATAATGTTATTAATAATTGTGTAGAAATAAATTCTTAAGGAATATCTTAAATTGTTCTATTGTAAAATTCTAATTGTTATTGTGGAAATGCAGTCCCAAAAATAATTGTTAATTTTTCATATTTTCATAACAGTCGCGATATTGAAGTCGTACTACAAAATTTTATTACACCCGTGACACTAGCGCCCTCTTATAACAGACGATACGTAATGTTAGGCTTATTCAAACAATATGCCAAAGGAATTTAACACTAATCCCAGGAGTCGGTCCGCGTGTCACATAATATTACAATATTTTCTAAAACTTAATAAAATTAAGATGTTTTCGTGCGGAACGTTCGGTCGCGATATGGACGCGATCTTGGATTAACTTGTATACATGCCTTTGCCTCAAGTAAAACTGTACACACACCCACACAGCAATATCGATGCATCTTTATGCACTCTCAAGTAACCGTAATTGTGTGATTGCATTCTGATAACAGAGTTGATACTAAATGAAGCATTTTTTATCGCTAAATAACTATATACTTATATACTGTATGACCTATGAGAATGGAACACTTATTTATTACAATTAGGGATATTAATTAAGAGTAAGATAGTTAATGCCTTAAAATCTGCAAAATGACAGACTGATCAATTAAGCCAGCTATTTGTTGATTCCTTATTTTTTTATATATGAGTTTTCTTAATAATGAAAAAACATTTCTCAGTATTGTTTTCGCAATATATTTTATGATCAGGACGGCTTTCGCAGCACTATTAACCGGTCCTGATCGTAAACATATTATAAAAAAAAAATTATACAAAAAATGTTTTTATATTATTTAAAATATCATGCCTTTCTATTGATTGAATTTACATTTACTTGGTAGAACTCCATTATAACACGGTGAAAAAATAGCAATGAATTTTAGTTCTACAATTTTTTTATAAGATATCGTTGATAGCTATTTCGGTTTACGCCATCGTCAGAACTATGCTTAAACGTAAATTTGCTTATCCAGATATAGGTGTGTAGAAAAGGTACACAATACATCTTCTCTTCTGTTTTATCGACCTAGTTTATTTCCTACTAACAAAAAAATAGATAAACAAATGTACATTTAACCTTTAACTGCCCAAGCATTTTTTTGTGAAATATTCGCGCGACCCGCAGTTGTTCTAAAAATAATTATATCTCTAAATCTATTCATTATATTTGGGTATAATAAGAAACATTATCAAAATAAAAGATTGTTTATAATTTACTACAGCTTTATACGTAATTTTTCTCATTTTATATAATTACGCGTTAAAGTTAGAGAATAAAAACTTCTCTGAGGGGTTTGCGCACTCAGATTGGGAGCCACTGCCTCAAAGAAAAAATATTCTATGTATTGTATGAAAAAATCTGTTTCCCTATCAAAATGTAGTGAATAGTGTAGATTAAGCTGATTTATTATGGTTCGCCTAAAATAACAACGCCCATACCAAGAGCCAATATTGTAACACAGATGTTTATATTATTCATCACGATAAAAATATTTTTTGGAACCGAAAATAAAATTATTGAACGGTATTTCAAAGACATTATTTATATAAGCTAATATTCATATTTTGAATACTATTTTCATAAATCAGTGTAACTCGATAGCGAAATGCACCATAATCCCATAATCACCGTATGGGACCGCTGGGCGTTTAAAGGTTAAATATAGTAATGACGATGGCGTGAGCTGAAATAGCTATCAACTATATCTTATGAAAAAATTAAAGAACTAAAATACATTGCTATTTTTTCACCGTGTCATGCGTTTCCATTAAAAAGTTGACAGTTAACATCTTATAAGTGATTATCAAATGATTTATTAACAAATCTTGGATACATTTAGAAATATGAAAATAGCAGTGTGAGCTTTTAATTTATAATAGCCCTGTATTATTGCATTAGTGTTAAGGTGTAAATTATAATGCTGGTAGTGCTAAGTGCTGTCTGGGCGTTACTGCTTGTTTATGAATACAGAGGCGTGGTGTATTTTAGCTCTGGGCCATTATTACGTGATTCGAGGCGTCTGAAAGTTTTATCAGTGGTAAGACAATTCGGTTATATTAATACGAATTATTCGCACGTTCGTTTGTATTCCACGCAAATAATATTAGTCGCTGAATCTGGGATTATTATAAGTGACGTGTCAAATATCGGTTACGATAATCACGAACGATGTGTCACATACAATGGACCATTCAATCGTACCAAACTTAAGCGTAATCTGATATCTTTTGATTTTTTTCTGGTAATGACATCTTTTGACGATAAAAAACATTAATTTAATAATTCACAGATAATTCTGTAGTTATTAAAATTCATCGCGATACAATTTTTATCATACTTAAATTGATTAACATTTTGCCTTTTTTACATCATTCAATTTTAATAAATATTTTTTTCTTTTTTTTTTCAATAAAACAACCTACATAATTTTTGAATAAGGTTTTGCGTTATATTTAATTTTTTAGTTCTGAATACAAAAAATATAAAAGACGAGAAGAAAATAATAACATAGTACTTCATTATTTTTTTGTCAATACAATATTTTAAATTTGAATTGTTTCAACTTTGTACGATTCCACATGTTTTGTCACTAACGACCCGGGTTTCGTCTTTCGGCATCTTCAGGAATTTTACCACACGTATGCAACAGAGAGTAACAATTGAAATTTGATATTGAAATTAGATCAAGCACCTTCAGTCGATATCATAAATTGTAATAATATTTTAATTTTAGAAGTAATAGAAAAAACGTCAATAGTGACCATTAAAAATAGCATAAAGATATTATTGAATAGCCATTTAACACCAATTCTTCTCCCTTAAAACTTTTGCAAAAACAATTATTATAAATCGCATGGAAACATTGAGGCCTTTTCAACGATTCGTTATACGGGGCTGTTTTATGCGTAACTTTTAATTGATGTGAATATTTTAATATTTTGAAGTGTTTGCTTATCGCTATCGTAAAATCTGATCAATGTGCACTATGAATTTAAATAAAGAATCAAAGTGTTGCCACACGTATGAAAAAGTAAACAATTGAAATATTAAAATCACTCCCCCATTACATTGCGTTAAAAATATCAAAAGTCGTGAGTGTGCGATAAGATATTCCGAATCGGGATATATGATTTCTTAAACGATTAAAAATTGCATACTTATAAATGTGTTCGAATGGAAATGTAGTGTTTAAAAATTTATGGAAGTTTTTTCTCTATGCCTAAAAGAGTTACGAAAACTATTTTAGATGACTGCTCGGTTGTTGATTGTAGATAATCTCAGGAAAAGACTGTGATGCGATGGGAGGACAGTGTTGTGATGGATACCGTCAAGCCTTTAAGAATTTCTTAGGAATAGAAGTGCTGAGAAATGGGCTCGACTTGCGAACATTAAACTCAGTAGCGTGTTAGTTATTGGCATTATTTTCCAAAGCATTAATGTAGCTGGGAAAAGTTATATAAAAAGACTATTTATTTTACTTGAAAGAAGAAAATTATATTTACACTCATATGGGTGTATATTTATGTCATGTCATGCTATATATATATATATATATTTATGTCATGCTAAATTTATATCAATAATTTTATTAAGGATCGGATCAATAGAAACGCTCAAAATGTGTTAGATTATGGCAGCCATGATGTTTAAGTGACATCTGTCAATTTTTTGTCAATCGTTTAGTAGTGTGCGGTAAATTACCATCAAATGAGTTTGACGACGTGTGCAAATTGTCAAAATTAAAAACCACCTAGGTTTTGCAATTTAAACCCATTGTACTTTTTCCTTTGACATTTAATGCGTGTTTTTACAAATAAACCGCCAACAATTGACGCCCTCAAAATCATCACAAAAAACGCCAACCAATAAATTCAGTCAGATTTGTGCGGCAGTCTTAAAAAATCAGACCTTGCGAATACTTAACACTAAAGTGGACGTATAAGCTCTTGCTTTGTCAAATTTATTCCACACTTAACAGAAATCAAAATCAAAAACCGATTAATCCAATGCGAATATGATGAATTTTAGTGACTTATGCCAATTTTAATAGTCTGATCGGATTATAAATAAAAGACATATTTTACTTGATAGAACGTGATAAAACTTCGTTTTCTACCAACATATTAAAATGGACTTATTGGCTTTTGCTTTTAAACGTTTATTACACATTTTAATATATGATGATATGACCGTGTTTAACATAGTAGTATTATGAACATACGAATAAACTTAAACAAAACATATTTTTTTATCGTGTTCGCTCAGTAAATACGTCATGGTTCCAAGTCCACCATCCTCGTTCTCTTACTCAGCCATTGATACAGCCTCTTCCCCCTAACCAACACCCCGCGCAAAGTTCCCGCGTTATCTGATCACCAGATAATGTCGCGAGGAATAAAAATAACATTGAAACAACGACATCTAACGATTTACACAGTAGACATAGTGTTAGAGCTGCTAAAGATAGCGATCAAATATTTTAAAAAATTACACGAAAAAAATAACATTAAATTTTACATGAGTTTTTATCACAGTCGAATTTCATAATGATGATATCACTGGTAATTTTTTTAACACAGTAAATTTAAATCCCGAAAAAACGTTTTCCCGCTATTTGAGCGCGAATTCTGTAGTCTCACTTCACGTAGGTCAGGCATACTCAACCTTTTTCTTACTTATTCTGCAGACATGTATTTTTAATAATTAAAACAGATTTTATAGTATTTATTTTCACAACATATTTTTTGATCAGGAAAGGTTTTACTCATCGCGAGCATTATCAACTGATATATTTTTTGATCAGGACCGGTTTCGCTCACCACGAGCATTATCAAATGATCAGTTGACAATGGAAAAAATGTGTTTTTATTATTTAAAATAGCATGCCTTCCCATCAAGAAGTGAAAGTTAACACCTTAAAACTGCAGACATGTGTTTGCTATGTTATGCTAACTTGAGTTAATTATGCCGTTATAATTATAATGATATAAAAAAAAATACAAATGCATACGTTTAATATCTGATGTTGACGCATACTCATATAGATAAATCATGTTTTTATTGCTAGATACATGAATGCTTGTTAGGCTTAGGTTGTTTATGGCTTATTAAGATACATTTAATTGTGCTTAAAATATTGAAAATTAAATTAAAACCAATCATTTAGCTCTTTTACTGGTACTAAAGATGAACAATGCCAAACCTTCAAACCAATTTATAAAATTGAAGGCTTATTTGCCAATTACTCATATGGTCAATAATATAAACTGTGCGAATCTACGTGTTTTTATTAAAAATAATTGTATTGTTTTGGAAGTCTATATTTACTACTTGGCTATATCTATAATTAAAATTCGATTTTTATATTACTACGGTAAGTAATAACGTAGCTAAGTGAAAATATTCATATGCATGTGTAAGTCAGACAAAATACACCAAAACGTATTTTTTCACTGCAGTTGTTTTGTATTCATTCAAAAGTGATGTGAGTTTCGAAAATTTATTTCTATGATAATCTAAATAGCTGAGAGTTCTGTGGAAAGTATCATTTAATTTTTTTTTTTTGTTAATTATTCACCAACCACTCGACTACACAAACTATGTAAACAATCGACTAATTAAACAATCGTCTAATGATATTTATTTTCATTATATCCATAAACATAACAGTTAAAAACAAAGGAACATAAATATTTTCGAATAATTGAAAACCCACGTACCATTTTTAATTTACGAAATTTATTATACACGTGAAGAAAGTTTGACCGGCTAAAAATGTACAGAATGGATAAAAAATGTAATGGATTTAGAATGTTTAATTGATTTTGTTCGTTGTTCAATTGTATAACTTAATATCGCCGTCAGCTTTGTTGCATGTCCGTAATGTGTTGCACTGCTGCATACTATTTCACACAAAACTGCATGCTTGCGTTAGGGTCAACAGTTTTATTTTATTTTTACAAAACCTTACAATTAAACAAGCGTTTTTCCTTACACATATTTCAATTTATTCTTTTTCTATTACGTTATCTCATCTCATATTTTCAAAATCCTTCGTTGACATAACTCTCCTTAAATGCATATTCACATTGGTGTTTCTTTGAATTAATACAATCTCTCTATTTTCAAATATGATAAGTGAAAGGTATAATTATCTCTCAAATGAATCTCGCATTTATGTTATTAGTCTGTTAAGTGTATTACTCATTGATAGCATCATTTTAATTGAATTTTGTTTGAACGATAGTTGAATATTAAATAAAATATTACAACAAATATTTATTTTCATTTACTATGCCGAATTTATTATTGTATAAAATATGTGAAACTATAAATAAACTCAGTGAAAAATAACGAGTATGTGGGAAAAATTAATTTCAATAGTGACAATCATGGCATATATTAAAAGTAGAAGGAAAGTAATTTGTTTGTATTTGTTTGTAATAACGTGTGAATTTTTTTTTCACTAAGTCTTCTAAAATAATTTCGTACATAGCTACGTTAACGTTAATTGAAGCGGACTCAAATCAAAAATTATAAAATATAATTAGCTAGGTCGAGGCGATTATCATTATTTTATACGAATAAACTTTTGACAACTACAAGGTATGCTGGCAACCCTGTTTGCAACAAAAGCGTGACCTGAAAGAAATATGTACGAGTTGGTTAAGAGAAGAGCCCGCATTTTTGAACCACATAGTACCTACACCAATTTGTCGATAGTGGGGATTTATTGGAAGTGATTTTATCTAAAAGCATTGTTTGTTTTTTTTTTATTCCGTCTGTAAATATTTGCATAAAAATCACCTCAGGGGCGTACAGCAATAAATATTTATTGAGTGTGAAAAAATATTTGAAAATAATTGCTTGTAATTAAGTATTATTAGCCTCCAAATATAACCATAAAATATAAAAGCATTGCTTAGTTCGCCGTTGAAATATTGTAACGATAGATTATAAATAAGAACAAAATACAAAATTCTACTTTGCTTGATAATCGCATCGAAAGCCAGAATTTCACTGTATCAACAAATCTTTAATGATTATCATAAAAAAATCATTTTAAATAATAAAAACACATTTTTTTAGTACTTATTTCCACAATGTATTTTTTGATCAGGACCGGCTTAATCAGATCAGGTGATCGCTCGCGATGAGCGAAACCGGTCCTGATCAAAAAATATATTGTGGAAATAAGTACTAAAAAAATGTGTTTTTATTATTTAAAATATCATGCCTTTCCATCAAGAAGTGACAGTTAACACCCTAAAAGTGATAAAAAATTCAATTGAATTTTTGTTCATAATTCACCTAACTCGTTTCAATACAGCGATGTAGGAAATTTATCGCCTGTAATTTACCGCAGAGTAAATATTCTCTAGTAATCTATCGCTGCATCAATTGATCGCGTCAACAATAAATATACTCTAAATGAATGAATGCTGACATAACTTAAAATTGAAAATAACTGAACCTAACCATATCTTTTAACGTTACATATCCTCGTCCATAATCATAGTTTAAGGCGGAGATATAAAAACCTTTTGAAAAAATGATTAAAATCACTGAAATTGAAAAATTGGTAAACCAAGCAAATATGTTATTGATAATTTGTTGGCAATTATTTGTTTTGACGATCAATTGGTGCTGCGATTAACTGCTATCGCGATGAATTTTTGACGATAACTTGTTAAAGCTGAATTGCGAGAGGCAAATTTAATCATTTTATCATGAAATCATTTAATAATTCAAAAAATTTAATAATTTTAAATCCTAATTTATTTTATTTAATTATCTCGTGCATCAATATACTGGTAATGAAAAGCAGAAGTGTCGAATGACGTTTATTCACAGAAATTTTGAGGTACTGATGAATTCCAACGAACCCCCTTTGCGGTTTAACCACTGAGCACACACAATCGTTCTAATCTAAGTTCATTCAATAAGTATTATCTCAATGCCATTGTTTTAGGAACATGAAAATATTATCATTGGCACGTACATTTCAAATGAAAAATAATTATTCCTTCCAGTAGAGAATAATTTATTTTTGTTTTGTCCTGGCAACTATAAAAAAATATATTTACGATTTTTAGCAGCAAAATTCGAGGCTGATTTGTAGATGGTTAAGAGAATTTTGTGTAAGCTATTCCAGCTACAATTTTTGAATTCATACATACATACAAATCTTAGAATGAAGGCAGAAGAAGATTATTTTAAGCTAATCACTACCTCGGAACGTCGTTTTTTAGGATTAAATAAGCATAATATGAATAAATGGAAACATCCCAAGTAACACAATTTAAAATACATCGATGTTTTATTTGCTTATTCAAAGATTTTATTCTTAACCACATATTTAAAAATGATGGAAAAGACCTTTTTGTATTCGAATACAAAAATCTTAATACTATTATACATTCATATAAAAAATGTAGTATGTATATTGATAAAACATCAATATTTTATTTCTTATAAATAAACCACTAAAAGCAGAAGGTAAAAGCTAAAACTACAAAAAAATAAAACGAATTTAGCTTGCAGAAAAATCTCTCCAAAAAAATATGTGTGGAACACGTAAAAGTACGTTTTTGAAAGTCACTAAGCAAATTAACAAAAGTTAGCATAATTAATTACTACACAAATATTGTGTTTGTTTTTAATATTTTTCTTTCTATTACTATTTCAAAATTAATCAAGTTTACTTTTTTAATGTATTTTGATAACTAATTAATTGCAAAGCTGCATTTTTTCATCAACAAATTATAAGCAATTCTCGGGTCAAGACCGATATTAAAGATGGCTAACATTCAAACAATTCTCAATCGAGAAGATTTTAATAGTTACAAGATTTCTTGTAGCGTGATAAGAAGTTTGAATTATTGTAAATACACTTATTTGAACAAATAAGCATTTTCCTGCATTGCGGAATGGCCAGCGTTGTTTGGTTATCTTTATTTTGAAATCGCAGCGCCATTTTCTTTATCGTAGCGCTTTATCGCAGCTTTGATTTATGAATTTCATCTGATTGTGTTTCTTTTAGCATTTCGCGAAAATATTCGCCAACTCTATCGGATAGTTTACAATTTTATTAATGGAACGCGATGTTGAAATCTAGATAAGATTGTTTGCCCGTGAGTTTTCGCGAAGCAATCTTAATATTAAATCGGCCAGTCGTATGGCATTTATAAACTAACAAGTCAAACTTCAAACAACAAATTCAGTTTCTATAACCTATTTATTAGAATCAAGAAACTTTTTGTTTCATATCCGGTTCCAATGTAAATATCCCTTATATGAAACTTATATCAAAAGAAATCGCAGTTCAATAGGAGGAATAGTTCTTTCGCTCGACAACCATTTTATCAAGAGATTGAAAGAACAAAAAAGGGTGCTTTTGGGTTAGTAGGAGTAAATCGCGATCTCTTAAAAGTTGCTATTAAAACTATATCATAAATTGATATATATATATTTCATACTCACCGTCAATTTTTTGCTTCAATTACTTATTCAATGTAACATTTTTTTTTATGTGGTATTGTAGATCAACATAACTACAATGTACAATGAAGTAATTGATAATTGTAAAGACTTTTGGGCAGTATTTTGCTTCCTTTTTAAATCTTTACAGTGTTAATTATTCAAAAATGATGACAATGCCCTAACGTCTCACTCAAAATTATTATCAAAATAAACAGTTAAATTTGATATTAACATTTATAATTATATGAGTATTTTAATCGTGAGATCACTTGATAAAGCAGTCAATGCCCTCATATTAATAAGATAGATGACAGATAAGCCTTACAAAAAATCATATTAAGCAATAAATTTCTAAGAAAAGACGCCTTCTTTAATTAACCCCAGTGGTATTGCATCGAATAATTTACTTCACAAAAATCGATTCGTCGCTGTCAAATGTGTTTCACGCGCCCCGGTCTCTTCTCTCCCAGCCCCCGCCTGTTATCAGCAGCTCAGATCGGTCGGGGTATAGATCGAAAGCGTTTTTCGTGCGATAAGGGCGGGCCGACCTCCCGCCCTACCATCCGGCGCGGCGTTATCAGCCCCACGGCGCTGCAGCCAGACGTTGTTTATCAGCAGCGGTGCCTGATTGATGAGGAACGATAAGGGAGCGCGCCTCGAGACCGCCACATTACCCCACCACCCTAATAGCTCCACAGCGCCACCTTCACCCCATCGAGTGAGTACCCCTGTCCTCCCACTTCACTCTGCAGGGCCCGTGTAGATAAACAAACAAAAGATTGAGGGATCGATCAATAGCACTCGTTTTGACTATATAGATCACTTATCCAAAGAATAATTAACACACTATTTAAATTAACATCGTACATCATACAACAACGCCAGTGATGAATGGATTTCTAATATTCTGCGAAGTAAAAACATATATCCTGCGAAAAAAAACTTAAAACTTACCTCCACCTGAAAATTCCAAAAATATTTATTTCACGCCTTGAAGGGTGTGAAATTCTAATGTCTATAATTGGCATATTATATTTTTATTTAGTTTATTATATATTTGTTATTAAAACAGTAATCAAAACAAAATTTGGCCTACCTAACATAGAAATCATGATGTGTTCAAAATAGTAAAGCATTATAATCGTATGTCAATGAATGTATTGTTCGTACCATTTAAGATAAAAGCATACATATAACAATTATACATTACTATCTATTATATCATACCATTTCTATGCGATTGAGTGTAGTTATGCAGGTATTCTGTTTTTTTTTTTTGATGACGATAAATTGGTAACACTGCCCCGACGAACACCTTTCTCCCCGTCCTCCCTCAACCCTCATACATTCAGAGATAAAAGACTGTGGTGGCGTGAGGTTACTCTCCCAGCCAACACTGAAAGATAAGGTGACTCAGTTCTGTAACCATCGTAGATAGAAGGATACAAAAACAGCCGAAACAAAAATGGCAAAGTAACAAGAAACTCACATGTCAATTGTTTATATTATTAATCCTTGGTGTGATTCAGTTCTATTATCATCATAGATTTAAGGATACGTTAACAACCGAATCAAAAATGACAATGTTATCACGAAAGTATGAGTGGATTGTTGGTTTTGGATAATTACGATGGTGTCTGAAGTGAATAGGTGAATGAATGACTGAATTAAAAGTTTGATATTTGATTTTCATTATCAAAAAAAAAAAATTAGTCGAAAGTAAGTATTATCTTATCGAAAATTTATATTGTTTTGTAAAATATTTACAGACTGATACAAAAATAACGAAGATGTAGGAAAATTGGAACGAATTTTAAGCCGGAATTCGATATGCAAATTACTTGACATCATACAACTAACAGTTTTTCTGACTTTCAAAACAATTGCTTGTATAAGATTATCATTATTTTTTAAAAGTCCAATTTTCTTCCATATATTCAACAGGTTAACGAAAATAATGTTAATTTAACAAGTAAAAACGCATCGTATTTTTATACTAATTGATAGGTTTCATAAGGATTATATGACGTATTATTTTATAAATTTAATCTGGTTCAATTAAGCTCTGCTAGAATGACTTCATTCTCTAGTAAAAAGTATTTACCATAGTTAAAACAAGACTACATACATGAATAATAGTTAATAAAAATGAAAGATCAAATGAAGGCACATTTTATTTACGTCATCGGGCAGTGAAATGAGTTCTTGCTATATGTGATAGGTTTCTTAGGTCGATCTATGGCATTTCATAGAAAAACAGATGTTTTCGACAAAATACTTTGTGTAATATTATTTGAATCCAATTTCTTTCCTCAACTGTCTAAGCCGTTAAATATTATATATGGCGCATTGTAAGATGTTGTGATATGTGTTGTCCTTCTTTAGCAAGTAATTAAAAATAATATTTTACCTGCAGTAGCTTGATTTTTACCGCTTAGGCGTCATACATATAAATATTTAATTATATTATAAATAAAGATTTTTTTAGTAGACTGTTGATGTTAGTAATTTCAACAAGTGTTTCGGGTTATATAGAAACTTTGTCAGACTCCTCTCTCTCTATCTATTGTAAGACCAATTATTTTACATGATATAATTTTAATTCTTCATTATGTACAAAAAAAAAACATTTATTAACATAACTGTCGTGGCATACTTCTAAAATATGAGAATAATTTATAATCGTATTCGAAAATGTAAAAAAAGATGAGACTTGTGTTTGATCGACACCAGACATTGCTACCATCACATACATTAATTGTAATTGTATACTTATTGCATCTATTAACTCTCGGTAAAATTTAAAAAATCTCGAACACTTTTGTTTTACATTCCTAATATAGTTCAAATGAAAAAAAGGTTTATATTAATTTAATACATACACGCAGTGTTGAACCAGCTGCAAAAAAAAGTAACGACTGTTTGAAATATCGGTGTCGATTAAAATTTCAGCACGAAATCAGTGATAATCAAACACACATAAAATACATTATAAACAAAATGTGATTAAAGAATCAAACACATATTTTCACAATCACGTTCTCACCAAAAGAATAAACCAATTTATTTTTTTTTGCACGATCCAGTCACCTCCCAGATACAGCAATATTCAGTCATCGATAATAATAACAAAAATATGTAATAAATATCATGAAACAAATAATATAAAATAAAAGTAAAAGATCCAATCGAGTATTGGTTCAATAAAACAAAAACTTGGCGATCTGATGGCCTTTGACATAAATAAAAAGCCAAAAGAAAGATAATAATGTAGCGTATTTATTTTAATATTAGAGATAGAATCGCAATATCGTTTTATCATATTGTAAAAAAACATAATTATTATTTTTAAAATAACTGCGAGAAAGTATATATCAACAATCTCTGTGTGAAATGTGGAGATAATTTTGTAAAACTAACAGATATGCCCATTCGAGTAAAAAAAGTATATACATATATTGATGTTTGAGGACAAAAAAGGATTGTTTTTTGAAACGCATTTTATGTGACTGTTATTTTCTCTGTTTCTAAAGAAATATATCACTAATAATTATTTTAAAAACAAAAATTTATATGTATATTTTGAATAAAGATAATGTGTTTAATAAATAATGAATTTGGATCAAAAAAAATACAAATAAGCGTTGAAAATTATAATAAGAAAATATTACTGTAAATGCCCGGAAAGTATCAATTTATAGTAATTTAAAAAACTGACAATAACATGTTGCTTTAGAAACGATAGCCATTTTTTGGATATACTATACGTCGCTATTGTAAAAGTTTTAGGATGAGCTTTTGCGACAGCTATACAAAATGATACATCTATTTTCGTATATTATTGTTCAAATATCAAAAAACGTTGGCATAAATTATAAACTTCATTTACAAATAATACAGGTACTTATAAACCAAAAGCAATTCATTTTTCACAATTGTTTTATAAGTTTCGCATTTTATATAATAAAAAAAAACCATTGTTACTAACCAATGAAATACAGACCAATACAAT
The DNA here is from genome assembly GCA_028555115.1 of Himalopsyche japonica. Lineage (NCBI taxonomy): Eukaryota > Metazoa > Arthropoda > Insecta > Trichoptera > Rhyacophilidae > Himalopsyche > Himalopsyche japonica. Next base: position 351,023 of record JAHFWJ010000821.1, read on the forward strand.
TGAATATAAATACTTTAACTTGTTTGTAAAATATTCTTAATTGAGCTGCAATTTTATATTTTTATTCATTTTTGAACTTTAACTTTTTAACTTGAATATGTTTACGGTTGAAAAAATTCTTATGGCTTCACACCAATTACAGTACGGCGTCATCTCTTGTTTATTATAATTTATAATCTATGAAAACTAAAACGGACGGCTAACACACGAAATAATCTGAAATCAATTATCTCCGGAAACGTGACTTACCATACCTTAAAAGTCATAAATTGAAAATCAAACGAGGTGAAAAAAAATAATATCGACAGGTCGAGGTGCTGGTGTTGCCACACAGTTTACTGTAGTATTTTCCAATACTTTGAGGAAAATAACGAACCGAATAATGAAATTCTGATTTACATATATCTGATTTAGTAATTGTTTACAGTTAATAAGACAGTGGGCTTAAAATGGATAATTCAAATTGCTTGTCAAAAACTATTTTTAATCAAAAAAAAAAATATTTAGAAAATGTTATATATACATGATGATTGGTTTTCAATTTATAATTTTTATTTATTAAGCCAATTGTCTTCACAAAGCGTAATATGAAAAATTAAAATAGTTAAGTAATGTAGTTTACACTTTTATAAAAATGAATAAAACAAAAACTAAGTTTCCATATATGTACATATATTATGTGATAACAGATTCATTTTAAAAAAGCTCAAACAACCTAAAGGGTTCATAAAATATATGTATTTGGCTAGAGTCCCAGTAGGTACAGTTTATTTCAAATGATTTTTCATGATCTGTTTATTATTGCGATCATACAAATTTTAGCCTCGTGCCTAATGTCAATTTATATTATGTGTTAAAAAAATCCTACACATATCCGCCAAAGATTATAAAAAATAATCAAGCCCGTGTTCATAAAATAATAATATTCTTGTCTACCTAGCGATATGGCAACACTCGAATAAAACCATTTTTAAAGCACGAGCGCTTCAATAAACAAACGTAAAGATACGATCGTTAACAAATTTTATTGTTGGACAACCTTCAAATGTGTGTACGGTTACACTCGCCGAGCGGACAGCAAACAATTGAACTGCAATAAAAACAACAACTTTCCCGCCGAGGTGGCCTCTTACCTCTCGCCAACGCCCTTCAGAGATCGCGGAAAAACTGGGAACTGTTTTTTATTTCAGCCATATTGTTTATGTGTATTTAGAACAAGAAAACGATTAGTTTGCTTTAAATGTTTATGTTTTGCAAATAATATGTTTATTCATATATTATTATAAAAAATAAATTTATACAAATATCTCGCTAAATAAACAATCACTAATTTTAGCCAAAATATTTCAGGAGTCTGGGAAATTTGATTTTTCTTTCAACTTAGAAATCACGTTTTATCTCAATAAAAAAATTGTTTTGAAAATATATAGAGATAATATACGTTTTGATAACGTTGTCTTTGGAGAAGATTAGAGAAATTTTAAATTTGGAAGTCTATTTAATAGTAGTAAATCTTTATAAGATATTATTTATAAAATATAGTCATATTTAAAATAACGATTATAACTATTTCAAATTTTGCTTGAGACATAAGCTATATTAAACATCAGTTTTAAATAATACACTTGAATATGAAATAAGTCAGTTAAACATATTTGCTAAAAATAATTTGAAAAGACATAAAATTTTTTGGTCGCTCTAAAAATGATCGAATGAATTTTCGACGTCATTCACTGTCATGAATACATATATTTCCACCGAATTTGATTATTTTATCAATATGCTCAAGCTTGCTATCAGAATATGAAATATTAAAAGAACACATATATCTGTTGGTTATGGTAGATCTCTACCATAGATTTTTTCCCAATAAGAAATCATGGAAGACTGCGACGCGATACGAAATCAAATTTAAAATTCGAACAAACTGCTTCCCGCCCACGGTAAATGCCTCGGGGTTGCCATGGGGACTGTATCTCTAACTAAAATCGAGTGCGCGCGCATCCAGACGCAGTATCAGAACCAGAGATCTATGGTTACTCAGAATCATGCCTCATGCCCTGGCTGCTGCTAACTGCAATACGAACGAAAAAATGACGTTTTGCTAATTAGTTAGACAGATAAAGGTTAAATAATAATGAACCTTTTGCCTAAGCACCCTCGTCTCATTCTGTGAGACACTCAGGATTAGAGCATACAACAACGGAAAGGATATTCAAATATAGAAGCTTTATTTAGCATTTAAAGATATTTAACATTAAATAAGTACCTAGTGAATATATTATTGGAATGAAAATATGTCTTCAATCAATTTATTTATTATTATAACTGCCAACCCTAGCCGCTATGGTAAATCTATAAACGGACATCTAATGTTTTTTTTAGAAGTAAAAAAAATATTATAACCATAGTAATTCATATTTCAGTAAAAGAGCTTCGTATTAACCAAGAATCACAAACTTTTGATAGTGTGATACTGAAAACGTCGTTAATAATTAATATTAAAATCAAAAGGCTTAGGTTTATAAAAGTATTTAAATAAAAATTGTATTATTTTCAAATGAGGGTGCTCATATCACAGAATTTTTTAAAAATATTCTACTACCTTAAATAAAATTATTTATATATATATCTTTTATTATGACAACATTATTCACATCTGTAGATAATGGGTATTTATTCAAAACAAGAAATACCATCTTCACACACAGATTTATGTTGGAGTGTTTATAGCTCTTTGGATTAGTATTTGTGGTATGAATATTTGAGCAGATAAATAAGTATTAATATTGTATTAGAGGTTTTCGTGCTGTATGTTTTAATCCGAGACGCGATCGTATCTCTTGTTTGTTATCTAACGTCAAATCTATCGATCCAAGCATTCGGTTGGGAACACTGAAATGATGTAAATCTATAAAATGTAAAAATACACAAGAACAAAAAACGACCTACGTACTGACATCACTTTATACAAAAATACAAACAGATCATATGAATGTGTATATATTCATTTTGTGAGTGTACATCCCACATTTAGATTTGCATGGAATGAGTTTTGTTGACATACTAAGAAAACTTACAAAAAAATGGAAAAAATGATAATTAATTTGAAATTTTGATCGAATTTTCCAGAACATCGTCAAAATTTCATGACATTAAATTTATACGCTTTCTTTTCAACGTTATTAATAACAGAAGCATGATAGCATGTTGGCAACGTTAAACAAATATTTTTTGTGCCATATAATTAATTTTCGATATGAGAAATATTGAAGAAAAAGTCATTCTTATTTATTATTAATTTTTCAGAGTCGTTTCTTTGCATGATTCTTTATCTAAAAGAGTAAGTGTTGCCACCGTAGACGTAAATGATAATCACTTTTAAGGTGTTAACTGTCACTTCTTGATGGAAAGGCATTATATTTTAAATAATAAAAACACATTTTTTTAGTACTTATTTCCACAATATATTTTTTGATCAGGACCGGTTTCGCTCATCGCGAGCATTATCAACTGATATAATGCTCGCGATGAGCGAAACCGGTCCTGATCAATAAATATATTGTGGAAATAAGTACTAAAAAAATGTGTTTTTATTATTAAAAAAAAAAAAAAAAAGTTAATGATAATATTTAAAAAAAAAATACAATTCAGTATTTTTTGTTTTTAGGGAATCGACAGATAAGGGAAGAATTAATACAATACGGATATCCTTGTTTCTTTACTAACTAATTACAAAACATAAATTAAAACAAATTCACATGTTTTCATATTTTGGCTAATAACAATAATTTAAATCATATTTTTTTTTTTTTAAATACAAATATAATATATTTATTATTCATCGTTATTTGAGTATCGAGTGCAACAAGTAATTGAACAAATTATGAACTTAATGCTTTATTCCCCATATTCTGTTTGTTTAAAAAATATTTTGAATTGCCGAAGTATTTATGAATAAATAATACAGTAATGTAAGCCAACAAATATAATTGAATCTAATATAGCTAACGAGAGAATTTAAATTTTCATATGAAATAGTTTGAGTATAATCAATTCCCAGTTTATCTAAACGATTTAATAATTTTTTATCCGACCTAAACGATTATTATAATCGTAAATTTTGTTTGATAAAAACAAAACTACTGTGTGTTATATTTCTCATAGAGCTGTCAAATTTGTCAACACTGAGAATAAAATACAATTTTATTTTACTCAACTTTTCTAAATAAAACCATAACATCTATCATTGTGTTGGTGTTTCAGGGCTCACCTACACTGGGGCACATTGCCGAGTGATCCGTTATCAGTTAAACTAGTAGTGGCGGGAAAGATTTAATCAGCTGTTGGCTCGTGGCCGCGTCGCGGAGGGGACTCAAAGTGTTTTCCGCGTTGGCTCGCCGTCTTGTCTTGCATAAAGACGGGGAAACCCGTTGACGTATTTGCGTTATTAATTTTCATAGACAAACTGTCGCACAAGAGGGATACTTGAATATACAACTAATTACATTCTGTTCTGGAGAAATATACAAAATTATCGTGAAGCTGTATATTATGTAGTTTTCGAATATTTATAAATAAAAATAATAATATATGATAAAAAAAAGTTTAGTCCAATTTAAAAAAAACATTGTCCTTAATATTGCACGTGCCTACCGTATATTATCTTCTCTTGAAAACAATGTATGGAAGATTTAAAGTGCATAAAATATTTTTATTTATTTAATACTAATATACAAAATGCATTTTCTACACAATCTCAAATATAATTGGACAAACGAAAGCGTTTTGTTCGACATTTATCTTCGCCATGCTTAGTCAAGATTATACATTATAGACGAAGCAGTTAACAAAATGTTTAATAACAACGAATAACTTCGAAAAAATATGAAGTATTAGCACTTTAAAGGTTTTAAATAGACTGACATTTAAATGTTTCCGTCCGACAAATTTATAATGAAATTAAATATCTGATAAATTGTTATATAATTTGGCAAACACATTGTGTATAGACAAACGAAAAATCATACATAATACAAATGACGCATACATTCAGTTCAATGTGGATATTATAATATAGTCATAACAATTAATTGTTATCGAAGTATCGCTATCTATGTGAAATATTTTGATAACGTATATATTTTTTTAATTCATTAGATTTTATTTGTTGAAAATTATTATACTTACTTGAATTATTTGAAGGCAACATCATACGAATATTAAGACTTACCACCCCAAAGTTGCACAAAGTAACAAAAACAATTTTTCAATTCTAATAATCCAAATTTTGGCACTCCCTGATTTGTTATATTTTGACTATCTTCAACTAATAATTCTGTTGCTGAATCCAACACATGTATTACAACGTTGCACAAAATCCACAACGTTTGACATCAGCGCACCTCGCGGCGATAAAACACAACACATTAGAATATAAAATTGTATCGCTAGAATTTTCAAAAATCTAACTTTTTCAGCTAAGATTACGCGCGGTGTTGCATCTACGCGACGTGACCCTTCCCGACTGGTGCAGCAGTAAAGCGCGGCATCGATCGAGCCGCGGTAAAAATCGCTGACATTTCCCAAGATAATACCCGCCGAACGGATAGATAAATTTTCAAAACAAACGGTATCTATGAATTTCGCAAGCGCGAGATACGGCTTCTATTCGGATACTGCAATGTAGAAAACTCGGAGACGTGCTTCGAACGAAGATCACGCTAGAATAATAACAAAAGACTGGATATAATATAAAATCTGAGACGTTTGTTATCGCGCCAATCTAATATTATTCTGAGAATGGCCTTAATAAGTCAGTATAGAATGTTATCTGTAGCGTTTTATCGCTTCTTGTGGCTCGGACGATTAAAATCAGAATCCAATTAGCGATGGCTGCTCGTACCTCAACAGACTGATAGGTAAGGTCTCGAACTGTGTAGCGAGCGGTCACGACTCGTGATCCTGGCTCGTCATTCCGTTGTGTATCTGGTTTATTTATTTGCTTTGTTTTCGCCACTATGCGCTGTCTGAAAAGTCAAGTTATAGAATCAATGGCTGTCGCAACATTCGCAAATCGAGCGTCAATGGGTACAAATAAGACACATCATAATAAGATCTCGTGGAATGCAGAAACATACAAAACAAACACACTATTTTACTTTTCATTTTATTGATTTTAACACTCAGTAAAGAAGTTACATATCATTATTTCAATAACTTTACTATAACAGTTCACGTAACTATGAAATGGATACAATAACATTTAAAAATATATATAATTTTTGCATTTTTTAATAAAGAATCCAAAACATCATTCAATAATTTAATGTATAAATTTTAGTGTCAAATTGATATTACTCTTAAGCGAAATTCACCTTTTTTTAAAAAAAATTACAACTGTCTACACATATAAGATCAAAGATGTCGCCGAATATCCAATCCGACACTTGAACCATAAAATCATAATCAAAATATAATTAATCTTTAGTATATCTTGGTAAGGTTAAATTTTTCATGAATTTAACTATTGAATTGAAACGATGAGCGTTTGATATACTTGGGTAAGTGACATCTACAATACTTAGTTATGTTAATAAACAAACATTTTTTTAGTAATTCTACAATATATGTTATGATAAGGACCGGTTTGAACGGCTAGCGATTAAAATAAGTACTTTAAATATCATCCCTTTCCATCAAGAAATGATATTCAACACCTTAAAAGTAACTCTAACGTACTTAGAAAAACATAATTAAAAGAACCACAAAATAAACACTCATCATATGTGATTCAATGATTATTTCAAACCAATGCATTTAACCAACATTTTATTACAATCCAAATACCTTTCATCAAATATTTATCGTTAATTAACAAATGTGTTCTTTATATAGTTATTACTGTGATAACATGTTGAAAGTCGTGCATAAAAAAGTGTTAATTTAAAAAAATCTTTTCTATACTATGTCATATTTTTAGTACAATTAAAACTATATCTTTATAAAATTATCATTTTATCTGGACTCAAATTTATGATATTTTACCTGTTATCTTATCATTCATATTTATACACATGTATTATTATCTTTGAAATACTTAAAAAAATATATATAAAAAAATGAAAATATACAATACAATGTATGTTACATAGCCACACGCCATTTACACGAATAAGGGAGTGAACACTTGCCATACACATCTTATAAAAATTACATATTATAAAAATTAGATCGTACATATTTTGATAAAACCATCAAGAAATTTAATATACTGTAATCTATTCATGGTTCGTGTCACATTATCTTATCTTTCTTATCAATATTATAATTTAAATATTTTTTATAGCCTATTTAAACAGCTTTCTATTTTTGACGCTTGTTATCCTATATATAAATAAACAAGCATTATACATCATGTTTCTGGAATAACATATATTTTTTTAATAATACCTATTGCTAGGAACCATCATTCGAAGACTTTGATTATTTAAAAAATTATATGGTAAAACCATTCAATGGAAAGAAAGTATTTTGAAAAACAATAAGCCATCGTTAGAGGTCTGACTTAGTTTGTCTATGGAAACAATAAATGCATTTATTATAAAATTTCATGTCAATATCAAATCAATAATGATTGATTTTGATTAATATTCAACATATATTAAATTAATTAATTTCGATTATAGCTCACTGAATTAAGAAAACAAAAGATTTAATATACAAAACTAAATATTTTTCTATTCATTTTTACATAATACAATTAATTTCTGTCGTAACTGGTGTAAAGGACAAACGTTTTGTGATTTGAAAATACGTGAAATTTAAAAAAATCCTCGATTATTTTGAGAAACGTTGGAATGAAAAAAAACCCAATGTAAATTGCCATTACGTATAAAATAACTCTGTATCTTTATGATTTGAAGCAAGGTAGATTCGATCATTTTTAAGATTATGTTAATATGGCATACTTAATAATAATCATTTGATGTTTGATAACGCTATCTTAAGTGCATATTGGCTTATCTTCATTTGACTTATAACCTCCCAACTCGGAAAACGTTTTCCCTAAAAGGTCTGCTCAAATTTTCCGAGCATGAGCGCTAAAATCATGATTTCCGTAAATCTATCATGTTTCACATTCACACTGTATCAAGAACATACATTTTTTTATCGATATTTATATTTTGGCAATAAAAATCAAGACTAATAAAAAATAACGATATTGTGCAAACGAGCATACCTGTAAATAATTTGAAAAGCTGTCGACATATTTTCTTTGTCACTATAGCTTTAACAAATAATGATTTTCCCGATTGATTGAGTTATTATCTTAACTGACAGGCATCGTCGAGAAAACTAACGTACATAACTCCTGTTCAAAAACAATTATTTTCGATTAAATATATACGTATGTCACACATTAAGATGTTTGCGGTGTATTTAAATTCTCAATGAGGTTATATAGAAATGTGAATTTGGTTTTACTGTAGAAAATGTACAGCAAAAATTAATATTTTATACACAGATTTGATCTTAGATGTTTTTCTGTGTATTGGCTAGATGGAAATTTGTTATATTACTTTTCATTACTTTCTTATACATTTGAAAGGTCGTTTTCCCGGAAAAGCGCATCGCTCTGTTCCGAAAAGTCTCCCAATATCTTTGGCAATCGTTGTTTAGTATTATTATCTCGTAGCATGTACATAGTGGCTTTGCTTGCGGGTAAAATATCCATCTAAAGATTATCAGCTAAATTTATGATAGCCATTTGTCAACAAAGCTATTTAAGAATGAAAGCAATCGCTTGAAATATCTCTAATTACATCTATTTCGACAAAAGGATGATTTAAATTGTTGTTCTTTTGTTCGTAAAAATAATGAAAATGCTACATTTTTCCCGTTTCATTATAAATGGCTGCGCGAAACAAATGGCAATTTCAATTTTTTTTAAAACGGAAAAACATAATTACCCATAGCTTACTGCATTATTTATTTTAGATAACATTTTCTGCATATTGGTATTAATTTTCTTTCGAATGACCATTCTTTAAAATTATACAGAAATATCTCTAGTCACTATCAAGTCTAGACTGTCTAAATATTAGAAATATCCTACAGAGATAGATAAACATTTGAAAAGTTTATTATTTACTAATAAAGTAAAAACTTACTTTCGTTTATTTAAATTTTGTATATTGCATTATTACAGTATTTCTTTTTAAAAAGATCGTTATAATTATAATGTTTCAAATCTATTAAAAACTGACTAAACAATAAACATTTGAAAATATTGAAAGCCTAACCAATTTTATTATTACTTATATTTTTTGTTGGTTATAAATTACAAATATTTGTCAAATCATGTTAAAGATATTACAAAACATATTTCTAATGATCAATAAGAAAGATTTCAATGGTTAGATACTGCATCATTAACTTAATATAACTTATAATAAAACAAAATATTTGAAAACATTTTTCCACCGAATGACACAATTTATCTGCTATTTCTTTAAATATTATATATTGATTTTAAAACGAATGGTTTAAGTTTTTAGCTCTTCGTTTTTTCTCTCCTTAAACTTCTGCTGTAAGTTTAAGAACGTTTAGAAACGAAAGCTTTCTAATTGCATGAATGCGCTTAAATTAATGTATTACAAAAAAAATTTATATATTAATAAATACGTAAAAAATAATAAAATAAATAATAAAACAAATAATAAAAATAATAATAAAATCGTATTTTTAGTACTATTTCCACAATATGTTTTGCTATAAGGACTAGTTTCGCTCATCGTGAGCATAATCCTGATCATGATATATATTGTAGAAATAGCACTTAAATGTGTACAAATGCATAGTCATCTGAATGAAATTTTGATAATTCTAGATTGCATACTTGGTCCGTCGTTCTTATAACTAAACTGTCGACGATGATCAAAACTCTTTGCGCTTTTTTGGGTTTTTAAGTCTCTGGTTATATTGTCAATGTTACCCGTACATCTTGATAGATTTCTTTTGTAATCAAAATAGTATACAGACATTTTATTTATTTTTTAATCTTAAATATCAGCAAAATTAACTCATAAATTACTTTTTAAAATTCAACCAAAATATTCAAACTTATTATAAGAAAAAATACATTTTTGTAGTAATGAATTATTTTATTATCAAAAATAGTGGCCGTCAAGATGAACATTCTGTAGATTTCTACGTTTTTGTATTTTTCAGCTATTTAAATAATAAATAACGAAGTAAAATATTTTGTTTTTTATCCCGGCGGGTAAAAAATTACTTATTCACAAAATTACAAATCTCATCGTGATAAAACATTTTTCCTATAATATCTACCTGCCTACAAAATGTATAAATTGAAAGAGAAGGGAAGCCACAAATAATACAATGGAATGAGACAGAAACATCATTCCTTATCGGATGATCTTTCACGTTGTTAATTTTAGGGGGAAAATGGTACAATCCATAAACGTACTCATTAATGGTAATGGGTGATTAAAAAGCTATATATCTCGTTATATCATAATTTATGGCCATGTGTTATTTAACAGATTTTATTATTCACTCCAAGCTTTAAATTTGGTCGTGATAATATTACTTTTCTGCTCTGAATTTATATTTTAATTTTTAAAGAAACAATCTCCTTGGTATTTACTATATACATAAGCGTCCAATAAAATGACAGTATTAGCGTTAGCCAAAAGTTCTTACTAAGTAATTCACTGAAAGAACAGCAGAGAAAAAGATCGAAACAAAAAATACAATACGAATCGATGGAAGTTTTAAAAGGTAAAAAAACTCTGTTAAAAAACATTTAATTACAGAAAAAAGAGCTCATTTGCTCATCAATAAATCTAACATCGCGCAAAAATGTACAGCTTCCAATGTACCAAATTGAATGCGAAAGAACTCGCTTACACGTTTTCAAGCGTTTGCTAATTTAAATGACAGTCGGTTATATCTTACATAATGTCACATATTAAATTAGGTATTAACTAAATATTTGTTAAATATATTGGGCAATAACAATTAGAAAAAAAAAATATTTATCTAGGTTTTTCTGTAAGTATATTAAAAATATTATGAGACTTTACCACCATAAGCATCACATAAACCGGTTTTAAATCACCCAATCGCATTGTGTTTTTTCTTGCTAAATAAAAATATCTCGCCTGATTGTATTCCTTTTGAGCCACACTGTATTCGTCTGTATACAAACGCTGCATTAAGGACTGAAGTAGATATAGAGATAAACAGATACACACATAGATACATGTTGGTATAGAAAGAGAGATCGTATAACTCAGATATCATAGATTGGCACGGTGATAAGAGCACTATGATGGTGTGGCTCGTGGTGGCAACACGGAGTTACAAAAGCAAGTTGTTCATATTTTGATATACATAAAATAAAATCTTTAGTTTCAGAAAATTTGACGTATATAATCATCCAATTTCTTACGTTTATTTTTTAAGAACCTTAATTCAGTTGTTTTTCCAAATCTTATGAAAAAAAAATATTTATTTTTTATACAATTTCAAAAATAGCATATTTATTTACCGCTATTTAAACAACGAGTAAACTGCCATTTTTGGGGGAAACGCATTATATTTAAATAATAAAACGCAATGTATAGTATTTCAATATTATTTTATAATTAGGATCGGAACTGGTTCCGCTCGTCTTGAGCTTATCAACTGGTCGAAACTAAGTAAAACCGGTTATATTAATAACATTAAATTGAACAAATAGTACTAAGTATCAAATTTGAATTGTTACAACTTTGCACGATTCTATATGTTTTGTCACTAACGACCCGGGTTTCACCTTTCGGCATCTTCAGACATTCACAACCGTTGCCTGACCGCGACCTGGGTCATTAGTGACATAACATGTGGAATCGTACAAAGTTGTAACAATTCAAATTTGATATTGAAATTCCATCAAGCACCTTCAGTCTATATCATAAATTAGTACTAAGTATGTTTTATCATTAAAATAAACAGACGCATTTGTTATTCAAATACAACAACAACCAATCGAAGAGTTACAGTTTAATATTAAACCTCAATCTTAAGTAAAGCCTTTGTAGTGTATTTCAATTTTTAAGAAAAATAATACGCTTCAAAAAGTGATAGTAGGTTACCAAAAATAAAATACCAAAATTATCCCAAAAGACACTGTTTTCAAGACATCCACAAAAATAAATATAGTGTACCTAAACTCTTATATTGTAGACACTCCTTTACTACTGTGTTTTTTTTCTATATCTTCACCTTGACTGCACATCGAGTCTAAGCCATTTGTTAGCAGTCCCGCGCATGGAACTTATCACCGGATGAAGAACAGAGCAGATAACCAATCTCCAATGGGAATCCATTTTTAACGACTTATCTCTCCATTCCGTAATATTATTTGAAAAAAGTCAAAATGGACTATCTTTAAAAAAAGAACAAATTCAAACTGCGAGCTATTCAACTAAGAGTATTAGTGAGGTGAATGTCAATGAACATTAACATTATAGTTACACTAATGAATAACCGATTATCTGTTGTTTATTTATTACAAATTTAGTCGTTTTATTATAGTGGATGAATAACAACTATTTTGTGTATACATGAACGAACAATATTATTAACGGATGATGTGGTTTCCAGGATGTGACACTGGAGTAAATATAAGGTCATCGAATTTTAGTATGTGACATCTTAATAACAGTTTGATTAGTAAATGAACGATTCGGATTTTCTTATAACAGGCTTTTCTATAAATCCACGATTTTAAGCATATTATTTCAGAGACGGGCTTTAGCACAGAAATCAATATTATTGAATTCCAGTATGGACCGTTTTATGTTGATAATTGATTTCTGTACGAAACCTAGTCTTGGCGTAGTCCTATCTTTCTCTTTATACCGATATGATGAAAAGCGAGATTGAATTTCAATCTGTTATGATGAACTCTATTTGAGGTTCATATACTCAACACTAGGAGTGGAAATGGCTGAAAAACTTATAAATTAAAAGAATATTTACGCAATTTAAATTTAAAAACATAGAATTTTCACGTTTACTGTTCGTCGTGAATATTAATAATACAGATTAACATAGTCTAAAAATAAAAATAAAAATAGACATTTTATTTATATTTTAATTTTTATATATCGATGACTGGGGTAAATAATTACACTTATGAAATTATTCAATTTCATTTGGTTTTTTCTCTTTTTAAATTTTCCTATTTCGTCAAATATCTAACCGAACAAAATAGTCAAAAAATCTCGAAACATGTACGTAATGATATGGTTACAAGGGAAATAAGATCATAATCCATATTTATATCGTTTTGTTTTAGCAATGGTTTTCGATTTATTTGACGTCTCACCATATGGAAAAAAATTGTATTTTGTGACTGACCCCTAAATCCATTTTATTTTAGATTAAATAACGATAATCGACATTTTCCAACCATCTGTTTCGGAAAAACATTCATTTAACGTAGATGAATGTGCTCAATCATTGCATCAAAACACGTGGGATAATAAATTGTTTTATCAAGAAATTTTAGAAATAAACAAGAGTTAATTGAATTCATTTATATTCTCACTGATCAACGTAATTTTCCCAATTTCCCCGAAAATAATTCAATGAGCCGAGAGTCGCGTAAATTAAATTCTTATATAGCGTCACCTGATGTTAAGTCCTAGCTTTACCCACCAATTTGAAAAAAGTCTATATCTCTTAGATTAAAATTACCTAATTGCATTTTAATGAAAGTTGATTATTATTTGTTGTAGAATCTCCTCATCAAAGACTCATTAACAGTATTTAGGGTTAATAAAACTTACCACAGACAATCGATTGTCATGAAGTTAATTCAGTTGTATGTTTGTATTCTAGCCAAGGTGCCTTTGTTTTTTCTTTATATATAACTGATGCTAACTGTTGTGATAGAGTGCCTGAAACTTGTTTTCATTAGTGATGACACATGTAGAGTCGTTCAAAGTTTCAACAATTCAAATTTGATATAAAAATTCCATCAAACATCATCAATCAATTTTACAAGCTATATCAATATTATTTAAAGAGTGCCTACAACTTTTTTTAATTCAATATTTTTTCTTCATACACCACCCAAATAAATTTTGAATTAAGAATAAAAAATGTAACCAAATATAACAATAATTGACGCCTAAGGAAACCTTGTCACATTGAATTATATGGTTGTTCCATGATCATTCGTGCATATTTTCGATAAACACGCGCTTTTGTGAAAAAAGTATTTTTTTTCTTTTTGAATTGTTTCTAATCAGAAAAAATTTATCGTTGTTGAATGTTTATCCGCTTATGGGTGACTATATGCTTAAAGTTATTAAAATTATCACCGTTGAGAGAAATAAATATTGAGTCATTTGGTCTCACACACAGTACTAAAAATAATTAAACGACATAAAATCTTTACAATTTTCTCAAACTGAAGATCAAAGTTCGTCAAAATAACGTTCGTTATTATAATTATTTATTCAAACATTGAGATATCTTGTGAGATTATATCATTTTATTAGGAATCCTATTAAACATCTCTCTTATCTCTTTTCGCAAAACATAGTTTATTAATATCGCAAACATTAGGTAGATGTGAGTGGTGATCAAAATTCCGATAAAACATCTTTTCGTCACAAATGCTAGACATTAAAAAAGTAAAAAAAAAACTTTATGCACCTCGTACAGCGGAATCACTTAAGTGAAATACAGCTCTTGGTTTTTAAAAAAATCGCGGAAATTCCAAATCTTCCTTACATATGAATTCGTATTTATTAAAAGTTTTTCTCGGTTTACAGCAGTGGTTCTTACCTGAAATATCACTGTGGCCGCATTATAAACATCAGCTGTCCTATGAAACTGTCTTGTGGCCGCACCAAATGTGATAAAAATAGTTTAGATATTTATTTTTTATATATTGCATTACTCTGAATGATTACAATATAAAGTTGAAGGTAAAATTGCCAAAATTAATAAAGTAGTTGTTGTTAATTCTTTATATTGACTTGATTTATGGTCAATGTACAACTTCAACCAACAGTTTTGTTATTAAAATGGTCCTTTACTAAAACTCGACTAAATGCTGGATAAGTCAGGTTTATTCACCAATTTTGAAATAATAATATTTTGTAAAAACACATTTTTTTAAAATATCAATTTTTACTATTAAACTGTGGGTGGCCGCACATGAGTACCACTGGTCAACAGCGTCCATCTTTACTGTATTAAAGAAATCTTGCAAAGATACTTTGCAACGTAACAAGCGTGTAGCAATTTTTCGTCAGGAATGTTGCAAGAAACTTTTTCTATACTTATATGAGTCCAATAATTATACATTTCAGAAAAAAAGATAACTAAACCAATAATATAATAACAGTTGGAACAGCTTTATAATTAAAAAAAATATTTATATTGTTTTATACGTACGTTTTCTATAAAAGTGTAGCATTTTATTACGATTATACTCTTGATCTAGTAATCAGTAAAGATTGTGTGTTAGAAAAGAATAAAAACTATAGGCGGTTAATTTCAAAAGTGATTTGGCAATACGTATTATGCAGGGCTGTGGAATCGTGAAAAACGATCGGAGACGCTCGTTTTTCGATTAGACGATTTTGAAGAATAGCTCTATGAACAATTTTCGGATTGGTTGATTAATCTTTTTTTTAATTTCCATCAATAGGGAGGTAGGAAAAAACCTGATATAAATAAATTTATCTTAATCAGATTTGCGTTGCCGGTCAATGTCGAAATCGGAGTCGTGTTTTTTAACGACTCCGTATCCCTGGTATTAAGAAAGCAATCAACGGAGGACAGTATCATATTTTATTGTTATACGTTCCTAACAACAACAAACTTTAAAATAAATCCAGCGAAAATAATACTAAAAGCATAAATATGCACGAGTTCACCAGAAGAGATAAATGTGTTTCTTTTGACAAAATTACAACATTTTTGATACATTCTTTGACATGTCCACTTGAAGATAATTTTAATTGAAGTTCAATACACAAGACGTTATCGCAGATAATGTTATGTATCCTGTCGATATTTTTGTGTAATCTTTGAAAAATTCGTGATCTTGATTAATAGGTACACTTATCAATTTAGAGTATTGAAGAAATATTTTAAATATTAGGATTAATGGCTGATAAACATTTGATTGATTCGATTTTGGTGATAAAACTTGATTAATTGTACAATCAATTATTTTATTAATATTTTACAAGATAATAAAGATAACACACTTAATTATTGTAAATTAAAGTAAATATTATATTGAATTTTCGATGGATTCGGAGATAAGTTATCAAAAGTAATTCTTTCATATGAAATTAAAATTAAATGTTCGCTTCATTAGAAATTATATTTCTTGTTAACTTAATACTCGACCAAAAGCTGCCTTATACAACCTCGTGCGACGAAAACTACTTCTCCGTAAAAGGAAATCAGGGTGATAAAATATCAGACGAATGCTATTTATTTGAAACAACTAAAAACAAAAATTTGATTTACTTATCTACCTTCAATTCTGGTAAAATATTTTCTCCTGTTTCTCGACATTAGCTTCAAAAAATATTATTATAAATTACTTCCATTTCAACGGTATTAATTTTATATTTAAAAAAATAAAGAACATCAAATTGAAAAAGAAAAATCAATAAAAGATTTAACATAACATGATGATATGGACAAAAAGTAAGGGGAGGGGATAAAGAAATAAAAAAAAACAACGCTGTAATAACAATAAATAGGGAAAAATTATTTCTTATGATATAATATTATATTTAGCTAATATAACTTATGTCAAGCAATGTCTTTTTTATATAACCGTAAAAAAACTCTCCTAAGATACTGTATGTTTAGTGGAATTATGGATAAATTTATGTGGATATTTATCTAAAGTAAGATAGGGAACATAAATGAAAGCAAATTTTCTAATTGACTTTTTTCTTGGTAGAATTCTTTTATATTAGTGTACAATAAGAAATTTGTAATGCTCTCAATTATATGCATGCTTTAAAAATGCTATTCTTGCTGAAGACATCGTCAGAACTTCCGTTAACTTACAATAAACTTAGATTTTATTCCGGTTAATTATTTCACTTATTCAAAAATCATCTTTATGTACTATTAAAATATTAAATTTGTCGTCGTGTTAAGAAGTGTTCAAAGTAAATAAGTATAATTATTGTAAAAATAAATACAATGAACTTTAATGATTATGCATTATTGTGATGAATTATGTGTGTGTTATGTATAGTTATGCCTGCACCAGTTGTGTTCTTATGATATCGCACGTATAACAAAAAAATCTACCCAAGTGTGACACCAAAAAACGCGATATGATCAAACGTAACAGTCTAAAATAAATTTTGTTTCTTCGGTTCACAGTTTCACGAGATAAGAATTTTTCGATGTGAGTTATTAATTGGCCGCTAGAAGTCGCCCATTGTATTGTGATTTGATACGAGAATTTGAATAATGGTAGAGATATTGTTGCTTCAGATATCTAATATTCTCTAAACTTACGCATTATTTATAGGGTGACATTAATTTAAGCGTACCAGATACACTAGACGCTTTTATTTGACTTTTTTTAATAAATAACCAGCTAACTTTTGGTTGAAGACGCATTTCGTTAATAATTTTTCGTAAATGTATTTTAGTTCTACATTTTTTTATTAGATATAGTTGATAGCTATTTTGGCTCACGCCATCGTCAGAACTATGTTTAAACAAAAATTTGCTTATCTATATATACCGTGTTATAATGGAGTTCTACCAAGTAAATGCCTAATCAATTAATATTTTTTTTATGTTTTGTTTTACCAAACTATTCATACTAGTCGTTTTTTCTACTTAAAAGCCACCCATTATCGAATAATTTTAAAGTCTTGCTTTGAAGTATGCTACGATTACATGCCAACATGATTTATCAATCAACTTTCTAAAGCAGTGTCTGCCAATTTTTTTCAAAGAATTGTTCCACGGCACACAAAAATTTCTTTTAAAAGCAAGTGTACCTTATTAATATGTACAAAAGAAGTCATAGTATAGGCTACAAATATATCAATAGATATTTACATCGGTGGTAATACTTGATATCACTGATAAGGATAAAATTTGTTATTTAAAAAGAATTCTGTCAAAGCATAGCTCTAAATTAGATACCATCTATATTTGCTATATTTTTTATATTAATTTCCACTTCAATAAACAAATTTTATAATATACAATAATTCAAATAGCAACAGAGATCGAATAGCTACTGTTATCAATTGAGGATGTTGCTTTCAAAATGATTATAACCCTATGTCACAAAATAAGACTTTGTACATAATTAAATATATACAAATGAACAGTTTTAAGGCTTCTGTCTTCGCGGCACACAGTTTGGTGACACTGATCTAAAGTGGTATTTTCGTTAGGATGAATTGCTATGTAATATTAAAATTACATTATTTGTTCATGTCCCCATTATCGAGATGCAATTTCTAGTATAGTCAATTGTAGAAAATCGAATTAGGAAGTATAATATAATAGAATATATTTTAGTGAAAGTCGTTTAGCACGCATAAAAATAATAGACATGAATTTTTTTTCAGGGATTAAAATTATCAAATTCGTTTCGTAAAAAAAATGATATGACTTGAACAATTTTATATTTCACAATATCTTTCAAAAATGGTCACCCTATGCATATTCTATCAGAAGAAGGCTAGGCAAGCTTAGTTAGATCACCTTCTGTATAAGGAATTTCGCCATCGACTTTATTTTATGGGCAAATGCTAATTTTACATTCAAAGGCGGACCAGCCAACAAAGATTGTGGCTGTATTTATTGGATTTGATAACTTAATACTTTTATCGAATGTAACAGTTATAATAGTCTTACGTTCGTTACAATTCGAATACCATATCTCAACAAAATTATAATATTACATGCTATGTTGATTTCAATAGTACGATATTTGCTACAATACATTTTTTATTTCAATGCATTTTTCAGCTCTACGCCGGTATTAACACGACACAAATAACTGAGTAGTCAAGACTCAACAGTTCTGAAAAAACGAAAATTAATAATTGAATACTCACTTGTACTCTGGACATCATTTTTTTTTTTTTTGAGAAATCTGAGTCAAACTTACCTGGAATATAAAAAAAAATGTTTTAATTCAACACTAATATATATTGGTTATTTTTATGTAATGCTTAGTAAAGTTCATTTTATTTAATAACTTTGAATACATGTTTTATAAGCGGATCTCGGTGAAGAAAAAAGGACATATACTAAATAAAATACGCGGATGTTTCGATTAAATTAACGTAGGTTCCCATTGCCAACTGAATCCTTTAAAATGTATATCCTTATAAAAACGGGCGACTAAGAAGCAACAGATTTTCATATAAAAGCGTTTGTTGATATACTCTGATATTTTTGTAGTTTTAGCAGATATAGTAAGATTTTATGATGAAATATGTTTTGCTACTCACAGCTCTGGTTTCGCATTTCGACATCTTCAGGTATTCTATCACACAAATCCAATAGAACTGACCGGGTAGTGAGTGACAAAACATGTGGAAATATACAAAATTTCAATTATTTAAATTTGATATCTAATTCCATCAAGCACTCTCAGTCGATATATTTAGTTATACAAACATGAAACTTTTGTATATTTAAATTATTTAAAAAATACCATCTTAAGTACAATTTTATGAGTATTTTATAATGATAGCTATGAGCGAAACCGGTAATAAAGTGCTTTGCTAAAATAACCGTTTATGGTTTTAAGGTGTCTAATAAAAATATGTAATAAATACCAAATCAGTAATGTTAACCAAATTTACTCCGAAAACAGTAATGATGTTGACAGGCAAACAAAAACAAAGAAATGGCAATTTTTTTATAACATATTGCAATATTATTTTCGAGTTTATAAATTTTTTTTTCAAAAAAAAAAATTCAAAAAGTTTTTGAAAATCCATTTTTTTAAATTTACATAATATATTGGTCATGTAACCTTATTTCCCATAGACTTGCTACTCTCTCTAAAGAGGGTTTCATTTTGAACCGTGATCTAATGGAACCTATTCTCTATTATGAGAGAAGAATAATATTGATTCAATGGTAATGATGTGCTTTGTCCCTAAACATTTACTCACTGTTTTATGAAAGCACTATTGAATTGTTCAACAAAACATGTGCTTTGCATCCATCTTTGGCTTATTATGACAAACGTTATGCTTCATAATATAATTGACAGGTATGGAGAGGTGAGCTGATACCGTCACAACGCCACAGCTGTATAAATAATTACATAACACCCGCTCAGACTATCTTAAAAGAGCTACAAAGGGAAAAAACGACAGTTAAATTAAAAAGTAATAAAAAAGTAAATGCTTTCGAGAGTGGCAACTCTGAGATGACTGACGCCAGATTTGTGAGATGAAAAATGACGGTAAGGGTCGGGTGGTTACAGTAGCTGCTTGTCGAAGATGTAAGGTTAATGTTCATGTAACAGGGACCCAAAAACAAAACAGTTCACTTCTCCATTTTCTTTATTTCATTAGATAGTAATAAAATCTTAATTATACATATTATATCTACTCTTTTTTCCAAACAATAGTTCCATATATGATAAATCTGATAAGAACGTTTAATTTATCACAAACTAACTTTATATTTTCAGTATAAATTTGTCTCAAATGATCTGTCTATCTGTAACACAGTAGATATACATACACACACTCGTTCTATCAACGCATACTACACATAACATATACATATATTCTCTCTATTTATATCTGCGTATCATTCACATTTTTGCATGACAGGTTGCACAGCCACATGGTAAAGATATATGGTATGAAAATAGTTATATGACACATGAATTAATTAATAAGTAAGCATTTTTTTTACTTCCTTTCCGTAGGTACGTAAATACATCGTCTAAAAATATTTTTTTTGTGAAGTTTGCAATATTCTCAAATAACTATAGAATTTTTTACTTAGTTTATGTATTACCTAAAGTAAAAAAAATATTTATGAATAATGCCACATTAATTTGGGAATCATCGTTTAAATACCCTCGCGTAGACAAACATATACTGGTGGCAACCCTGATTTAAATTGTATATGTGAGCTGTGTTAATGCTTGTTTAAGCGGTTTATTTTTTTGTGTTGTGTTGTGGCATCTCTGGACTTAAGAGCTTTTGTCTAGCCATCAACGAAATGAGATTATTTTTGGGCGCGAAAATTACATAAATATTTTTTGTCTATATCCATTCACAGATAAAAAGCATAGATTTCCATTGTGACGTGCATCATCTTTTTTATTTTAAATACACTATAAAGCTTTTTTTTTAAATTTCATTACGACTTAAACAAAACAC
Source organism: Himalopsyche japonica (assembly GCA_028555115.1). NCBI lineage: Eukaryota > Metazoa > Arthropoda > Insecta > Trichoptera > Rhyacophilidae > Himalopsyche > Himalopsyche japonica. The sequence continues at coordinate 372,484 of JAHFWJ010000821.1, forward strand.
GCGTTCTCAATACTAAGACATAAAGAACATACTTGTTTTTTTAACATATTTTTTAATTACATTTGTATATTGTATAATATTCACAAGTCTAGTAAAAATTTTAAATATCACATCACATGTTTTTACCAAAAAAACCGAAACAATTGCAAAATACACGATACTATTAAAATTTTTGATTACATAATGATATGTTCATACACATATATAATGTAAATTCGTGGCATTAACCTTTTTTTAACATTTTTATGTCGAAAAGTTTATTACTTCTTCAATAAATATTTATTTTACATCTTAGAATTTTAATTATTCGACGTCATACTGTTAAATTGGATATTTACAATTTTTTGATTACTTCAAAAATATTTTTTTTTTAAATTAAAACTATCGAAATACTAGATAACTATTTCAAAATGGCTAGTTTATAAACTCTATTACTATTCAATATGTATATTTCGAGACCTAAAAAAAAGCTTCAAAAAAATATTTATGGTTTCAATGCGATGAAGCAATCTTTTCGTGCGACATTTCGAGAGTTAAGCGAATCAAATATACAGCGAGTAGTAATAATATATCCGTTAACATGTTGTCTAAAATATTTCACTAGTTTTGTGGTGATAATTAAATTTACTCGAAGATTTTATCAAATAATGTATAGAAGAAAAAATAATTGTCACTGCCATTTTATAAATTTCCGTCTTATTTGAAATTCCATTCTGGTGCCTCACACATCATTTCTCCGCATTAGGCGTGCGATCCGTCGCAGACTGGGAACCAGGAGCCGCTCCGGGGTGCGGGTGGATACGTAGTGTCCGCACCCTGAATGTGAGGGAAGATTACCAGTTGAGAGCTTGTGACAACAAAGTTAACACCCTATAAGGGATAATGTGTAATACGTGCAGTGGAAAACGTCTCCAAGTTGATTTACCGTTCAAATCTGCTGCGTTTGTTTAATCGTGAAAATTTGGTCGTATTTTTTAGCCTTTCAATACAAATTCGAAACGTATTGATTCATGTCATCTGAATATTACGTATTCTTTTAGTTTTTTAAAGCCTTTAAATTAAATATTCGTTCTCTACTCAGAATAATGTGGCTTTTTTTTCTACAAGAACACCTTCGCAAATTATTTTTGAAGATAATATAGATTAAAAGGATATATCCAGGATATGACTATTGATAATTATTCCCCATTGATACATCCTTTTTGGTAGAATTGGATGGATGGTAGGGTTTTTTCAAATATTACAAGCACACTTGCCTTCGAGTAGAACCCATAAATCCAGTGAAAATAATATTGGGCTGATCTCGCGAATTTCGTAAGAGATGCAAACGATGTTTCCCATTGCACAGTAGACACAAAATTGTCACTATTTTATATTTATTATACTGCATTTTTATACACAAGGACGGCTAATATTTTAGCAGTATATATTTAATAATAACTCTTTATTACAGACAGAATAATAATAAACTATCAGTGTTGAAAATCCTTCAGGGTAGTAATAATGGATGAAAACAAAATAACTATCAATATTCTGATGATAATCATATCGGTGGTCAAACATTGAAAACTGATATCGATTTTTTGATACAAGTCTCTGTCATGTAACTATGTGAGAAAAAAACAATCCTCTCTACGACAAACATTTTCTTTTAATTTATACGAGAAATTTTGGTCTGTTATGACGATCAATATTGGGCCATCAATGTTAAAAGTTTAAGGAATAATTATAACAAATATTAATTATTTCGTACATTGTTTTTATCTAAAGATAATTGACAGTTAAATAGATAATGTAACCAACTTCAGTTTTAAACAATTTTTAATTTCATCGGTGCTTAATAAAATAATATTCAATGTCAATAAAAAATCATTTATAAAGATTCGGTCCCTATTCTGAGTAAAGTGATGTTTATCAAAAGGGGTTATTAATTAAAAATGTAGAAGCATATTTTTTTATAGTTTCTATAATCCATGTAGTTTTATCGCTGAATCTATCTTCAAATATAATTATGGGTCTCCTTATTTTTTACTGAGTAAACACAGATAGACAGATTATTGAAAAAAAAACGCTGACTTGAGCAAACATTTTAGAATTATTATTTTATACCGTAGTTACACATTTTTTCTTCAAATTTAATTTGGTTACGCCTTTCAGTCAATAACAAAAAAAAATGAAAAAAATTGAAGCGAGACACAACGTCATATCCCGAACAATTAAGATACAAATCTATCTTATGAATCGCTTCTCTGTATACGAGAAAATCTTAACAAAATACCTGGTGTATTTTTTTATTCGAACACATAATGGATAAACATATATACATCTCTTTTATACGCGTTGTGTTTGAGGCTGACAAGAATTACGACATCAACACAAGTTTACAACACAAATAATGCTGTGTATCAAATCTTTCAATTAGGTTTACATCGCACATGGACCATCGGTCATAGTCCGCCCACGGAAAATCAAATATTTTATCACCTAGAAATATTTTAACACTTTATATGCCAGAAAATTGTTACCCAAAGCTTTTATTAACACATTGCTCGTTAAATACAAAAACAATTATATTTTTAATTTAAATAATTAAAAACAATTTTTGATTCATTAAGACTAGGACTAGTTTTATGCTTTTGCTATTTACATATAATGTCTTTCCATCAAAAAGTGACACACATTTAAAGTTTTTATAGTATTTAAAATTGATAAATCTTTGAGAAAACTAATATATTTCTCATAATTTTTACATGAAATTTTAAAATTTACATTTCTTTCTAGCATAAAAGTTTATAAAAAATGTGAAACAAAGAAAATCCACCTAACGAATATTGAATACTAAATGCAGTAATCAAAGTTGACATCGAAATTTATTTCTTCAAATGTTGATGAAAATAATGGTATTTAATGAAAAAACTGATCTATAAGGAATATTGAATATATATAAATTGTTTATGAAGCCATTGATACTTGATGAATAATTAATAGAAAGAATATTTCGCTCTCATTCTAAGTATCGACAAGTGTTAAATTGTTTTTTCAGTACAAGAAATGCATTTACATTTTTTTTTTAATTTTAGAATACATTTATTTTCATTGTTGAATGACCAATTTCGTTACAACCGGTTATTATACTAGCTTTCTTGAGTCTCAGTACGGACTTTTTTCATAAATATATCAATGGGTTTCTATTAGAAAACATGAGTATATGCGGGGTCTAAAATATCCAACCAACCCATCTGGTCTTAAAAACGGGGTGTAACGAGAGCGATAAGTTTACTACTAGTCATGCCTTACACCGTTACTGATATCCCTACTCTCTTAAAAAAAGAAAATTTTACCATTTGGGTAACCAGCAGGTCTATTGTTGGAATAAACCATCATAAGATACAATATGCTCCACATTAGGAATAAACATATTTATATGATATACACTTTTATTAATAGAATTTAATTTCTGGATACCAATATTTGACCACTTAAAAAATTTCATGAAATCAAATATGATTTTTTTTTTAATTTATCAGTTTATCGACATTGTTTCTAATACGTTAACTGTCCAACAAGAAACAATTACGCAGGTGTGACAGTATAACAATGTCAATGCAACTCGCCTGGTTACGGTCGATGGCAACGATTTTTATCAAGCATAAACAGAGTTGTCGCAGTATTAAATTTATGGTGGCTAAGATGGGTAACACTTGAACGGATCTGTTTCTTGTATCAAGATTAAATCGTTATAATCGATCATGGAATAGCGCTTCTCGCGTTTCTTCCAAAGGCAGATATGTCCTAAAAGACACATCCAATCCACTCTAAACGGAAGAATGAAGCATATTATCCATATCAACAAATGGTTACGTATGTATTAATTATCTTCGGTTTTAATTAGTTTAATTATTATTTAAAAGTAATTTATATTTAAAAAAATGGCAACGACTAATTGACAAACTATATGAATCACTTTTAAGGTGTTAACTGTCACTTCTTGATGGAAACGCATGATATTTTAAATAATAAAAACATATTTTTTTAGTACTTATTTCAACAATATATTTTTTGATCAGGACCGGTTTCGCTCATCGCGAACATTATCAACTGATAATGACGGGAAAAAAAACTGTATGAAAATTTGATCAACGAAACCAGATGGTGAAATATTACAGCTTAAGTTCTAATCGGTTTCTGGGGTTAGGATTCGTATAACAAAATGAAAACTTTCTTTTGAAGTTTTAGAACGCTTATATTTTCATACTATCCTTGTCGTAATATCAAAACGGTTCTAAAGGCTTACATCTTGTTTGTCATCTATCTATACACGAATCAAGTCACAAACGGTGTATTTACATTGTAGATATAGGGAGTAACCCACTCATGTTTGACAATTTTATTACGAATTGTCTTCATTAGATTATACCTGAACTAAAATATAAAAACATATTCAATTTATTCAAACCGAATAAAGTGGATACTTGTGGAATATAATATAACCCCTTAATTTGTTTTATTAAAAATGTTTCCTAAAGACTCGTCTCACGATGGAATGTCTCGACAAAAGGTAAACAAAAGCTTCAAATGTGTTTAGGAATGTTGCTTGATGCTAATCTCTAAACCATTCAAACACTCCAACAACTATCGTACAACGTGTGTGTTTCGTTTCAAAATGGTGTGCAAGGTTACAATTCTGTCGCGGTCAGTCCCAATTAATCACAAAAGTGTATGACTACAAATCAGAAAACATAATACGCGTAAAGCTGTTTTTGTCTTGTAAACTGTAATATTTATCTAAGAAATACCATCAGTATTCGATAAAATATATTCTACAAGACTGTGACGTGATTTACGGTACATATTATGATTCTAATGCATGTACAGGTATTCCTCGAACATACGCACTTACGCCCAAAAAAATAGTATAAAATAATATAAAATAAAATTTCCTCAAATTGAAGTAATGCAAATATTTGAAAAAATGGATTCCGACAACGAGAGATGTTTTATTATAAACTGCCGTATTTAGGAAGATCTTACTTCCTATGAAGAAATATACAGTAAAAAAAACAACAAACAAATCAACTAAAATTGGACATGTTACTAACTATGACTAAAGACTAACTAACAAGTATATTTTTAACAATAAAAAAAAAAAAACACATGTTTATTTTAATATGTAAGTACATATATGTTTTTACTACAACATACAATTCGGATTACGACGAAAGTGTATCGTATATCGGTCGTAAGTCGAGAATAACCTGTAATTGACTATTTTCTAATTTTATTTTAGTTAGCTGAAGTTGACTGACTGACTATCAAATCACAGGACATGATGTATCGATCAGAAGTTCACAAAAAGCTCATAGCTTTTCCGCCGAAATGTACAATGTATGAATGTATCAAATAATAAATTTGTCACGTCAATCAATCATCAATCGATAACCGTTCACGCTTATATATTTCTTTACAACTTAAAGTAACTTATACTTATTTAATAATTATATAACGATGAACACCTCTGCAAAATCAAAAAAATATTAATGACCGTTTACTTATACGCAGTTTTTACAGACAAAATATGCTAAGCACAAAAATTGTTATCTATTCGAATCAAGGTCCTAGCGAGCCGCAGCATGGAGCATCCGGCCAGTGATAAGGATCCACCGAGGAACAATGGATGACGACGATACCCTCAGCAAGAAACCACCGGAAGACGAGTCTTCGCCCGCTGATCGTCTATCAACATCAAAACACCGCGGCAAATAATTCACAACCAGTGAATAAAAGTTTTTGGCAATGCGGCGTGATCAAAGACTTACCTGTCTAAGGAATTAGTGACTTATTACAGGCATTCGTGATGTGCATCGTGAAGGTATTTTATGCGACGATCGATGAATTTGATTGAGCAATTAAGATATCGTCTAACTGCGTACGAGTTCAAATATTTTTATCGAAGTAAAAAGTTGTTTTATAAGGTCTTTTTAAACCATTTTCCTTAAGTTTTTTTACATCGAAGATCAAACTAAGTCAGGTAGACTTAAAATAACTGAGTGTAAACCAATAAAACTTAACGTGTCATCAAATGTAACACAGAAGTTTCTGCATAAGCTCAAAAAGGATTATAAAACAGATTTTAGAGATATAACAATGCTTTTCAAAATATAAAAAATGATCTGGAAGTTAATACGGTCAAATATAGCAATTTATTTTATTTATAAAAAAATTATAAGGTATATTAGCTGACAGCCATTTAGGCTTACGCCCTCATCAGAAATATCATAGAATCGATGATAGTGTAAGCCGAAATACTTATCAACTATATATCTTACACGTGTTGTAGAATTAAATAAATTGCTATTTTTTCACCGTGTTATAATGGGGTCTGCTAAGCAAATGCCAATTCAATTAAAATATCTATCTGTAGTATATTTTTTGGAGAGATCAATATTGTATGATTGAATAAAATTAATATACATGTCGCAAAAAAGTGCACAGACCTAATCCAAAAAAATATCTGATGTCTATGTTGAGTAGAAACGGTCTTATTATGAAATTCATTCCTGCTCGGACTTTAATACACCCCGATTATGGCAAAAATCTTTACGCTGAACATTATGAATTTATACATATTAGGATTAAAATGCGACAACTCTTTTAGATTTTATGAAAAAAATATATTACTACTTACCTCTTTCATACATTACGATATTAACTTTGTTTCATACCAATTAAATACACGTGTAAAGAAGAAAGGTCGGAATTCTATGGCCTTTCAAGTAAAGTCATTTTATTTTCAATTAAAAAATAATGTTTAATTTTTTAATGTTTCTTAAGAGAGGTTTGTTATAGGTGACCATCTTAAAATAAAAAGACATCCAAAGATTAAAGCGTAAGATCTAAATACTAATTTTACATTGAGAAGCTTCATAACTCTATAAAATGGAAGAAAAAAGGAAAAGATGTGATTGTTTAATTTTCTCATAAAAATCTTGTATGTATACTATTTATGCTATGTGGTTAGCATTAAACAATCATTAAGTTTTAAAGATCAAATAATTAATATACTTTTTAAATAATAAAAACACATTTTTTTAGTACTTATTTCCACAATATATTTTTTGATCAGGACCGGTTTCGCTCATCGCGAGCATTATCAACTGATCATCAGTAAAAAAATATATTGTGGAAATAAGTACTAAAAAAATGTGTTTTTATTATTTAAAATATAATGCCTTTCCATCAAGAAGTGACAGTTAACACCTTAAAAGTAATTAATATACTGTTTAACTACAGTATTATTTAATTACATATTGATTTATTGAAATTATATTTCTTTCAGTGTAAATTATTCATTCCTATAAAAATCCCAATAAAAACTAAATCTTCTTTTTTAAGATTTAATGATTTATAGTCTAAACAAAAACAACCATTGGCATTATAGCTCAAAACACGATATTTTCAACTAAATATATTTACTAGAACGTGAACAGTATGGTTTTATGTAATATAACAGAACTATTCAAAACTAGAAGGACATTGTCCAAATGGTCTGTAGCACCTATTAATAACATTATAATATAGAGTCAATTAAAATCAACTGTTAGGTCACACGTTTTACCTCACTCGCCCTAGATTAACGCAACTACGAGTGAAACATAATCACAGAGACTACCTCCAAACATATCTGAATAGATTGCGTCACCAGATATTCGACAATGCACACTAAAGATTCAAAAGATAGCTCTTCGCAATTTGTTTAAGTGGTGATAAAATTTGGTAGTGTCAGCATCACCTTGAACAAAGTTAATGATATTTAATGTTCGTTCTAATGTTGATATTTTTTATTCAAACAATGGTAGTGGAAAAAAAAACTTTACCAATGTCACGTTTTGTAGGCCAGAAAATTAAATGGTCAACATATTAACACCATTTTGCAGTGGAATGCGTGGTCGAAAGTGTCAAATCGTAAAATTGTTTTAAATTTTATTATTAAGCATTTCAATCTAACTCACTGAGTAAATTTATATGAAGATATGTTGGTTATTGATTTAGTTAATTGCAAATTCCTAATAATAAACCAATAAATTAACAATGAAATAACATAGTTAATAAAATCCATTTCAAAATTATTTTGAATATTTGAATGAAAATTTACATCAAAGTCAGTCAAAAATTCCACAGAAACTTAAAATTGCATTAGTAAAATTTTGATAGTCCGTATATACAACACGGTGAAAAAATAGCAAAATATTAAAGTTACACCCTCATCAGATCTATATTTTAAACGTAAATTTATTTTTCTATGTATAGCGGTGTAGAAAAGATACTCAATACACCTTCTCTTTAGTTCTAACATCCTTATTGTATATTTCGATAATAAAATATTAATTGTGTTAAATTGATTGTATGCATTTTTCGAAGTGAGCGTTGGTCTGGGTTATTTATTATTTTTTACTTTTTATTTTCATTATACAATCTTTAATCTTCGCTTAAAATATTTTATAAATGACATTGTTTCATTCTGTCAATTCTCGATTAAATATCATTTAATGAAAATAAATGATTTTTGTTAATTACTACAGCCACATTTTTATAAAACAATGTTCTAGACAAGTTTCGAACATTGCAAAAGTTGTCGTTATAATCAATTGATAATATTTTCAATGTGTGAAACCAGTCTTAAGCACCAAAATATGTGAAATATTAGTCTACAAATTGTGCCTAAATGTACAAAAAAAATCATTTATATTACTAAAATGACTATAAAGATCAAAATGGTCATGTTATACTTTGATTTCATTATTTACTTTTATTGTCATAATGCCGTTCTATGAGTTGATATTTCATTTAAAATTATCGCTAGCTACGCAATTTCCAGTATTATTTTTTTACTTGAAAAATGTTAGAAATGTGCTCATGTCTTTTCATCACGGATACGCTATTAAAAATATTAAATTCATTAAAACACCACCGTTGAAACCATTTGAATAACATGACGACTTGACAACAAAGATACGTTTTTAGATATTAATATAACAATAATTTACTGCATCATGTTTTATATCGCCTGCAACATTAAAAATTTCTTATCAACTGACTATCATTAATTTCCAAAGTTGAAACAATGCACTGTTGCATCAAGCTTATCTCTCCTGATAAGAACTCTACCATTAAACAGTGAGCAAGCTATTTATTTTTGTATTTAATAAATAATTTAAGCAACTTCTTTATAATTCTCGTGCATAAAATTAAACAAAAGCGAAATAATTTACTCACTAATCTAAGAATATTTTTTTAAGCTACCTGATTTAATTTGCAGTAGCATACTTGATAAAAATTAAGACATTCCTATTTTCTTGCCCAAAATTTTTGATAACAATTAGTTATGTTATTTTTAGAGATTACAATAGCAGAAATACCAAAACGGGGTTCTGCATATTTAATTTGTTTTTTAATTGAAATTACCGGTTTTTCGGAATCACAATAAATAACACTTTATTTTTTCAGTGACTATTTGCCATTAAACGTTGAATCTGAGAACGTTTTTCCGCGGTAACACTTATTTTCAAAAATATTGGGTCAAAATTGAAAAACTAGTTTTCCTTAAATGCAAATATTTTATAAATCTGATTTTTTCATCACATATTAGGATCCGAACAAGACGTTTTATATATTTTTTTTCTATACCAGTATTCATGTCTTCAAAGGCAATATTTTACATGACAAACCAAATTACAATGATTTACCATATTTTCCCGGTATTGTAATTACATCACGCGGATATAGTCATTTGTAGTTACTACCAAATAATACGAATGATCAATATTTTTCTTCTATTTATATTATATCCGTCTAATTATTCATATATTATAAATGTGTTATATCTCCGCGTCTAAGAGGATCGGTATAAATGTTTTTCTTCAATAATTGTCACAAAATTATCAGTTTCATTATATAATACACAATTAAAACAAACAGTTCGCCAAGTTCGAGAAAAAAATATTACTCTTATGTAACAGGGTATCAAAACGTCATATTAACATAAGTGGTTATAAAAACAATCAAATGGAACAAACGCGTTTAGTACGTATAAACATCACTATAGATTAATAATTAATTATAACACGATGTAAAATTATAGGATGATATTATCATTTTGATAATAATGCCAACAATTCTAATGATAAAGTGCTAGACAGTTTCTTGACTTTGAACAATCATATGAGTATTTAATCTTTTATTGTTTTATTGGTAACGACACTATAAATATTTTTCTTCTAAAGATGCTTCCGATTGTGTCTGGTAGAAGCAGTGATAGGCAACCCAAAAACACAATTTTTCGATAAGGCAAAAATCAATTATTACATCATTGGCGGTCTCTCTCACGTATATCGTTGCGATATAATGGTGCCATTTTTAACGCTCGCTTCTAGGTTAAAATTAATTTTAGGTTTTTTAATTTTAAGAACTGAATTCGTTTCCGTTATTTATTTCTCTTAAATAGTATTTCTATCAATAAATTCTGAAATATTTTTTTCGGTAAAATCATTATTTTTTATTATATCATACCTTTTTTTAGTTTTAGCTTAGTTTAGTCCACACTGATTCTCTTAAGAACGATCCGAATTTTTGTTAATATTCAAGCTTGAAAATATGCTTACAATGTATTACAATTGAAAATTCATTTCATACGGAATTCGAATACATACATAATTAATATAACAGCGATAACTTCATTATTCCACTAACTATAACTAGTGCACGTGTACATGTGCATCGACCTCTTTGAATGCATTCGTAAACTGACTTTTTACTGCAGTTATATTTTAGTTAAAAATTGTTAGCTGGCAATTATAAGTTGACAACGACTGTCCGAGACGGTTGACAACTATCATTTAACAATAATTATATTATTATCGTAAACAACAGGTCAAACTCTCATCCTATTTCTTTAACATTAGATAATTGCATTATTTATTCTTATTTATTTTTAAACGTAACTCACAAAATGTGTCACAAATAAAACGCTTTTTATAACAAGAAGTTTTATTGTACCAAATGGTGGACATATTTTATTTCAAGTGTATTCAATCTCTTTGTTATTGGTTTGCTACATTTTATCTTAATTAGTGTTCAATAACTATTATTATGAGAAACGTATAATATATTTTACGATATCGACAAAGGCTGCTTGATTTGACGTTTTGGCGAAACTAATCGTTCTGTTGCATCCGTGTGACAAAATGCCTGCAGATGCCGAAAGACGAAGCCCGAATCGACAATGACAACACTCGTGGAAATGTAGAAAGTATTAACAATTTGAATTTGATTTTTCGGTGTCATAAATTGTTTTTTTCAATAATATCACCACATTTTTAGTACTATTCAGAATATATTTTATGATCAGGACCGGTGTCGCTAATCACAAGCATTATCAACTGGTTTTTATTATTTATCATGCCTTTCCATCAAGAAGTAGCAGTTCACACCTAAAAAGTGAAATAAATCGTAGATCAAAACAAAATAAGAAAAAAATATTTTCCGTTAAGACAGTATCAAACAAACGAATGTTGAAAGAAGACTATTCGACTGCGAGAATTGCAAAATGCACGTAAGAAAGCATAATGTTGAATTGGTCAATTGTAAATGAAACATTTACTTGTTTTACGTATGTTTTCGTTATAATTAGAAAAATTAGTTATCTATTGAAAAGTAAACACATCTAATTTAAATTTTTCCCAATTTATCGATGATATAACATAAAATATTCAAATAAGCAAAGTCAAATGTGTCTCGTTTTTATAAATAAACTACAAATAATTGGCTTTGTTAATGAATTAAAAGTGGCTATCATTAGTATAATATTATAGAACCAGTGAGACATATTAAGAGTAATTCCAACGAATGAAAAATAAATAAGGTTTATTAATTGAATATTACCAACTGAAAATGGGAACTTCGAGTTTTTCTCAAATGAAAAATAATTTATAATTCTTAGTTTTCAAACTGAATAATTTCGTGTACTATTGCATAACAGAAATGGACCATTAAAGTTATCGCGTCTGATACAAACCATTATGTAATGATAAATTTCCAAAAATAATAATGCTATGTCAAATCCAGTTCGGCGACATAAAAATTTTACGAGATTCGATATCGAATTTGTGCTAAGAATTATTATCAGAGCCCAAACTGTCGCCTTATCTTCCACTTTGGTCCAAAATATCAGACTAATATTGATAACCAATGAGAACTTTTGAACTCTGACCCAAAGATAGATCTTTGGACATGATATCTTGATATCACGGTACCCACTTTGACAATAATATATGGAATATTTTGGGACTCATCATCGGTATTATTTTCAAAGAAATAGTTTTATCTTGCTTATATAATGATACCCAGTTTCTTTATCTAACATCAAATATCATTTAATAATTACGTGACTGTTTTCTTGTTGAAATTTAATTTATTTTAAATTTCATATGATTACATAATCAAAGAAATCCAAGTATTGCTTATATCTATCTGTTTTTTTTTGCCAAACCAACATTACAAAGATAAAACAAGATTCTGTCAATTTATTATTTCGGATAACAAGTGCCTTTTGACATCGGTTTGAGTAGATTGACAAAACAATTCATTAAAATAATTTATGGTTTTCCATCATAAACGAGTTTTATTTTAATTATCACATTTATTGAAAACGTGTGTGTATTCGTATTTACGTATATTTTATTTTTTCTAATAGACAGTTCTAGTGACATCTTCTATACAATTTGCAAATGAGACAAAACATTTATCAACAACACAAATCTATTTGGTTTTTAAGAATCATTGCCTTCTCAAAAGTTTTATAGTCAAAAACTCTTGAAGATTAAGAAATATCTTTCACAATGATTACCAGTTAACACACCCTACGAAAGGCATATTCTAAATTATCTCAGTGGTTTTGCACTAAATATAATATTTGACACCTTTACGCCAATCGTCATGAACTTTATGTTTTCCGCATAATTTTTTTGTAATGGTAGTCCTTTTTTAAGATGCGTTATTGATTATATGACCTTTTGACTGATTTAATTTGACAATTTATAAATCTTCAACTTTATCGAATATATCTGTTTTTAATCTTCCCCTCTCACTATATATATGTATCAGCAGTGTCCTCTTCCCTGTATTACAATTGTTGGGTTTGTCAAATACCAACATTATAAAGTTGTATAGAAAAAATATGAAAACTCTTGCTTTCAGTGTTGCGACTCTATTATATTCAAGCCATTTACATACATGAAAAATATCTAATTGTTATAAAAGGATATCTTGTAATAATTTTGATCACTTTTTTCTAGAGAAAAAATTTCAACACGTGAAATATTTCAAACTATCATATGTAGAAATATATCTTAAAAAAACATCAATTGTATAAATATGTATCCTTTACTTTATATTTTGAAGTGATGCTAATATTCAATATGATATTAATATATGTTATTTATGATCACGAATCTTTGCAAAAATATTTATAATAGAAACGAGTTAGTAATGAACGATGCAACAGGTGGCATGGTTCTATCTTCTTAGCCATCCAATCTCTTTTCTCTTCATTACTCCTCGCGTTCATACAGGAAAATACATAAAAAAAATCTACTAAGCGTAAAATAATATGTACGTTTTGAATACGATATTCATTAAATTTGTTTACGTTAATATGCACCGCTATATTTTATGCATAATCAAAATTGGGATAGTATAAATCATAATAAATGGCAAATAGTGTTATGATTAATTTTATCATTTCTTTTCTGACCAAAATCGTTAGAACTTATCTGTACTTTTAAAAAAATAAACAATTATTTCAACATAGGAACTACATACTTTTATCGTTGTGAAGCCATGAGAAGTCACATTATTAAGTAATCAATATTGATTCATATGTATATCATTGTCGCTTAAAAGTGTGATATATGTTAGAAATATTGTAGTAGCCGTGGCTTCGTTAAGAAATTTTACTTCTTAAAAACTGACGATCAACCTGGTATAATAAACGTAAAAGTAAACACGCTATTTGTGAAGTCTATTAACAAATATTACAAAGCCCTTATTAAAGTTTGTCGGTTGTAACAAGAAGCCGGGTTAAAGCGAACGGAATAATTTCCCTGTTACGACTTTATCTCCATTAATTTGTTCCGCTGTGGAGCGTGAACGAACAAGTCTACGAATTAATTTCGCCGAAATAGGTTTTTCGGTATTAGGCGATCATATGTACGCAGGAGGTCGTATCAACGGTTATCAATCTTATGTAGGAGGGGGGTTCCTCAACGTTTCACAATAAAATTATCAAGCGCTTCATATCGGACGGACTAGCTTGATTTATGATATTTTTTTATTTGTCATTCATTACTTTTTTCTGATAAGTAATAAAACCAGTATTTTTATTTTGTATGAAGAATTCACGAATTAATAGACATCTCGATTTAATTATATTTAAATATTCCTTTTTTTTCTTTTGTATGTGACCATAAAGAAAGGGTTAGCACAACGCTTACCGAGATCGTATACAGACAACCAATTTATCAATAATCATTTGTTTTAATTAATATTATACAGGCGTGGTTATGCGATTGCTATTTATAATGCATTAGAAATAAAGTGCATAGAATTCTGATAGAACGGTTATGCTCAGTTATGTCTGGGGACAAAGAAGTACCCAAAGTGACACTTGTAAATGAATGACGAGGAATATTAAAATATAATATTATACGACTTACCAATTTATGTTGTAAAACCGATAATTATAATAACTCATGCTGTCTTTTCAGAGTCCAAATAGTTATACATTATCTAGATCTAGAGATATAATAAGTAAAAAAGAATATTCTCACAATCAATGGAGTAATTATTTCTATACGTGTATGCTAGAGTGATTAATTAACAATTTATAAATATTAAAGATCGAATAAAAAAACGTTTTTACTATTAAAATCCAATATATAGATAATACTACTTAAACTATGTGGATAGAGAATTTAAAATATTTGTTTCGTCTTATTTTTTTGAATCGGCTTGAAATAATATTTGAGAAGCGCTTTCAAATAGTGTGGATTAAATGAATACACGCCACGTAGCAGAGAGACCTCCTGCGGATTTCTGTCAGCCTAATATGCATAAAATGTCACGCACCTAATAACGTCTGATATTCATTTACACCTGTTTGCTAAAAGAGTTTACTTTGTCTTGTAAATGGAAAGCAGCAGTTAACACTTAAATGACGGGGGGGGGGGGCAATGAAACCGAGATCTTAAATCAATTCGCCGTGAAAGCCTTGAAAAGTTTACGTGCACAGTATTTTCAAGCCCAAATTCGAAAGCATTTTTATCAGATCGGAATTGTGGACTCAGGAGTTTATTGTTGTGGACTTAAAATTAGCATCACAATAAAAGTAAATATTAATGTCGCGTGTATGTGAATAAATATATAAATGACTTCAGAGATATCTGAAATTGATTCAAGTTGAAGAAATGTAAAAAATAATAATACTCTTTATTGTTAATCCTTGATGTAATGATATAAATAATACTGCCATGAAAAATCTACTTTCCATTATCTATATGATAAACTATGCTTAAGCTATAAATCAGCATAAAAATGTGTATTTTTTTTATAGTATTCAATTATATTTAAAAAAAAACATAGCAAAATATACAATAAATACCGTGCTTTATTTTTTGTATGTTTAATTATACAGTACTGAACACATTGTGGCTGTTTTGTGTATCGTGACGTCTGGGTACACATTAATCTCGTTCATACAGCAACACTGGTTAGAGTATGAACAAAGTTCTTGTGTCGGACAGTGTGGCAGCGGTAGAAAACTCTTTTCCATCATTTTCTACATTATGGCTATAATGAATTGAAACAAGAGCGCTGGGCGGAAATGACTGGAGCGGATATAGGAAGAGCATTAACTGAATATCCAACCAAACTTTATATCATGAAAGCTTCAACTTTGCGGCGGTATCATGCAGCCTTCCGGTCTGCTACTTTTGTGACATGATAGAAGAAAAACGTTACATATGCATTATTATATATATATATATTAATAGAAATATTAAAGATGAAAAAGACAGCTTGTGAAGAACTGATGGGGTAATTCCGATGGACAGCTGTTATTGATTTTATTAAGCATAGAACTTTCATCATCATAGAAAGAAAGTCTTTTAGATTCAACGTTTTACTTGTTGCACTTAGTGTACAGAGAATCAATTCCGTTCAGTAAAAGTGCATAAAACACCTTCTTTTATTTACTGCTAGATAGATACGTTTAATTTTATCAATTAGAAATTTCACCCTGAGATGTGTATAGAATTTTTACTAGTTAATTTAATGTGTTAACGTTTGCAAACAATTCATTTCAACTGATTTTAAATATCACGGTGAAAAAAATAGCAATGTACTATATTTCAGTTTTACAAAATTATTTTTTAAGATAAAGTTGATAGCTATTTCGGCTCACGCCATCGTCAGAACCTGTATTCATAGTTCTATCATAGTTCTGACGGTGGCGTGAGCCGAAATAGCTATCAACTATATCACCGTGTTATAATGGAGTTCTATCAAGTGAATGCCAATTCAATCAATAGATTTTTAATATGATTGAATATATTTTATGTTTTAAAATATTGTATGTTTTATTTATTCTGATTTTTATAATTCTAACAAAGTCATTTATTTTTGATTTAAGGTTAAACGGAAAATTAAGATTGCCAAGCGGAAAACAGATATATTTTTAAAAATAATTTGTAGAGATTTGACAAATAAAAATGTGATCAAACAATGTATAGTCAGTATAGTTAAGATTCAGATATGTTAAAAAACAGTCGAATAAGGCGTCTAAGTTTATATGTCATTATTTTACTGAATTTGACGTGATGCATAAATATTGATTGACTACTTTATATGTATATATATATATATACATATATATAAGTAACAAATATGCCAACGACCATACCACGTTGTAAGCACCGGCTCTCGTGCGATCACCGAAGTTACGCAACATTGGGCGCGGATAGTGCTTGGATGGGTGACCGCTCGGGAACATCGAGTGCCGTGTTCTCTTGGCTATGAGAAGGAAAAGCCAGACAGAAAACCGAACACCAACCCGCCTGGGCAGCGTGGTGTTGCTATGTCCAAACCACCCCTGAAAAAAGAAAAAAAAAGCAGGGGGAGGCCTTCATCCAGCAGTGGATCGACCCCGGCTGATGATGATGATGATGACATATATATATTGGAAATTATCAAGAATTTACAAATTAAATTTACTTTTAACCTCAAAAATAAATCGTAGTTTATATTATATATGAAACTTTAAAGGTGAAATGTAACTGAAAGATACGGATACTGTGTTAAATATTTACAATATTAAATATCGCAGTGAGATGGCAGATATAAAATAACATGTCATCACGACGAGCCCTTGGGGTCATGCAATGTGAGTTATATCCCCGTTTCAGCATATAATATTTATATTCACACGAATATAACACCGGCCAGAATTGATTTCTTATAATAGAGTCAGAGCGAGTGTGCCTAGGTGACGGGGTGAGGGAGAATGGGGATGGTCAGGGACTGGGTGAAGAAGGGTGAGAGTACTTTCTGAACGGAAGGGGTGGAGATGAAACGTGATCCATTTCAGGGTAGGGTTAGATAAGACTGGGAATCTTTTTATAGTTATTTTTTTTGATATCGTTATTATTATAATATTTTCGATGTGAAAAAAGCATATGATATATAATATGAGGTAAACGACGTTTTTCAATTTTAACGAAAAATTTTGCATCTGGAAAATTTTATTTATTATGTCGTATTTTATTGATACTACGATTAAAAAATGATATATCAGCATGCAATTGTTATTATTTATATTATTGTATTCTGCATGTCAACGAAAGTTTCAAAAAAATCGTTTGCTTTAAAGAATTTATGGTTCCATTTTGAACAATTATGAAACTTCATTTTAAATGTCACATAAACATAATACTTTTATTAGATAAAATGAAATTTGATTTCATAATTTAAAAAAACACAGACACACATTTTGATTAAAATCAAAGTAGAGCTTTTGACTATATCTACCAAATCAAAGCTTTTCCGGCTTAGTTTTTTTACAAATTAGAGCCAACTTACTATTAATTTCATGTTAAATAATTATCAAGACCGGTTTCGCCTATTGCAAGCATTATCAACTGATTGCAATTGAATTGCAAACAAGCCTATTTATACAAAGTTTCGAGTTAATAATTACAGTAATACATACCAGAAGTCCTGTAAATATAAAATAAATATTATAAATTTGTTTTTTTTTTATTCCATTAGATAAAAGAATACCTAGTCCATTTTTATTGGTGATTGATAACTAACATCCAAAATTTAAAAAAAAAACTGTGATGAACAAAGTGAAAGAACTTTCCATTGTAATATCAGATCGTCATATTACAACTTTTCAATGGAGAAATGTCATCACAAAACACTCTCTTATCGACATTATGTTTCATCCCCAACTTTTATAAACACCTTTATGCGAAAGAGAATTGAATAATCGACAACGTTAAAGTCATTCCGCCCGCCGCGAGAGAGGGTGGGAAGCCGTGGATGTGGGCGGGGTGGATGTACCGGCGGGGTGGGCGGCTGAAGGCGTTGCTTATCGCTCACTCGCAGATTGAATATATTTCATATATGTTTTCACAGAGGCAGCGGCGCTGGGCGCGGGGAATCGGGCGGAAATGCGGCCAGGGCGGTGGACCTCTCTGAACACCGTATCTAAAATATCACTTTAAATATTTTTTCCGAAATCTTAAAAAAACGTTTCGATAAAAATACTCCATCCAACATTACAAAAAGAAAATATTTAAGTCAAAGCTATATTTTATTACTCGGTGAAAAATAGCAAAGTATTTTAGTTCAACAAAATTCCATCGTCAGCCTATCAACGAGTTCTGACGATGCGTGAGCCGAAATAGCTATTGTATACCTTATAAAAATTTTGTAGAACTAAAATACATTGCTATTTTTTCACCGTGTTGTAATGGAGTTATACCAAGTAAATGCCAATCCAATCAATACTATATTTTATTCTTTTAACTGGTTTTAGCTGTGTATTAATAATTATTTTTTTTGCTGAAGTAAAACCGGTCATGTGAAAATATTTTTAACCAAACTATTATTAAAACTGGTTATTATTTAATATTTTTCTGCATATAGTTGTACGCTAAGCCTATTCTTTATTTTAAATACAGTAATAAGTTTAATATAATATATTTATTCACTCATATTTTAAAAACAGTGGAATCGAACAAATTGAGATTTAAAAATTATTTTTCCAACCATGTACTCGGTATCACAATGATAACACCATACAAGTATACATAGTAAGTTGAATAATTTACTGCATAGATTTAGTCATAGATACTACAATAATAGTTTAAATTCAAATTTCTTCATTTGTATCGCCAAATAAAGATATTGCTTTCAAAATATTTTATAATTGAAATTACAAAAGAAGTCACCAGACCGATGAGTTTCCCCTTTTTACGAGATAGAATCGAAAAGCTTATCGGCTGACTCCAAACAACCCCCTACTACGCTAAAGCTGATTTTGTTTTATTTCAATAAGCCTTCGTCTCCCTCTATCGCGAAACCCCGTTGAATCCTGCCCCATATCACCCTTTGATGGAGTGAGGGATGCACCGAGCGTAGTGTTGTGTTGTATTGTCTGTTACGTATTTAAATCGCAATAAATGTGTGATTGTTTGCTTTGACTTCTTGTTATACAATAACAATACATAAAAGTTGAAAGTATTTTGTTTTTAAATTTTAATTCAATGCTATTGATATGTCAATGAATTTCATCGAAATTAATTATTGTGTATTTAAACAAGCTATTAATGAAAATTAACCTAGAATACGATCTTAATATGAACAGTTCAAATGATCGGAAATATATTGAATGAGAAGAAATGAATGATGTCATACTGTTTTAATGTTAATAAACGCTTATAAACATTAAGTGTTGGTAATACATCGGTTACAAAACTTTACAGGTAATCATTTAAATTAAACATAAATGAAATTAAATTGTTGTATATTAAAATTTTATGATTAAATATTTAAAGAAATATCTTGAATCAACAAAAAAGACACGCAAAATTCAATTATTTTTGTAGTCAATAATGTATCATTTTTAACAAAGTTTATTTGTTTATTTACTTAAATAACACTTTTGTTTTAGCTATTTGATTCTACCTGGCGAATTGTTCAAATATCGCTTTTTAGTTTTGTGCGGCGTGTACAAAATGTCATAAAAAATAATTTCAATTTATAAGACCGGCGATAAAACGGTCCACATGATATGCGAAAGCTTCACTGCCCTCGCGGCAGCCTTTTTAAAAAGCTCCGCGTCTCAGATACATCGATATCCGTTATGAAAGCACATTATTGGCTACCGTCCACGTCAGCCTCCCTCAAAAGCCTCGCGATAGTCCTCAAAAAAAGGTTTTTCTCACGCAATATATGAATAAACGGGTGATATCGCTTTTAAAAGGTCCCAGAATCTACATCTCTCGCTCCCTGTATATATTATAAATGATGTACACAGACATGGGCTGCAGCGTTATCTGTTTTTGCCACGATATGGAGGAGAATCTACCCCCGCCTACCTTCCTTTGCTCTCGCCTACTGCCCTATCTCGTAACACCACGAAATAACAGAATAACCGGGAAGAGTGGGATGAGATGGCGCCGTGGACTACCGGTACAGATTTGAAGATTGGGGATTAAAAAAACTAGTTTACTCTAATTATTAATAGTACATTTAAATTAATAATATATTATATTATCAAGCATATAAAATAACAGCCAAACGTTATTAGGAACATCTCAAGTAAAAAATGTACACTAAACACTAGAATTCCTACGTGCAATTTTTTAACACGTGGTTGGAATACATTTTTCTATTTTTAAATATAGATTCAATCGTTTTTAAACACACCAACATCAATATTGGTTTTCTATCAACTATTGTAATTTTTTACTGTCAAGGAAAATGTGGAAACTAATCAATTAATACAACATTAATGGTAAGCGAGAAGTCACACAATACATATCGTCCTAAAAGTATGTTTAGCAGTACTCGTACATAGAAAATATTGAAATAATTTGGCCATATTGAAATAAGATCAATTCGATTTCTAAAATGAGGAATATAATTTCATCAAATTTTAATATATGGCATTTATTATATGACCAATAATTGGAATATTTTTTTTAATTGTTCCGAAAATATCTAATCAATTTCCATTTACGATCGATGTAATAGTATTATTTTATAAAATAATGCGATTGTGAAAAATAAAACATCAAAAAACGTACATTTCTTGCGCTATCACCTTTTCGATTTTCATTTCAAATATGATATTAAACACTCAATAAAAACGTAAGGGTACGGAAAACACGAGGAATACTAGCCCCATAGCACCCTCTTACCGCACGGAATCGAGGAGTGTGGGGTGAAATAGAACGGGGGGCAACTGTCAGATGAAAAATCTAAAGGAAATCAAGTGTGAGGTACATCCTTATCTCACGCGGACTCCATGCAAGCTTCTACGCCTTACAAGGAATATTTATAACAACCCCTTGCGCAGGGGATAGATTGAATATAGTTAGCCGCATTAAATAAAAATATCATAAACCTCATAAATCATTGCTGTGCCGGAATGGATAAAGTAAGGCATAAATTATGAAAATAATATTGATGTTATTCATTTATTCTCTCGTCTTTGCAATCATAAAAATACTTACTAAAAACTCTTAACGACAGTACCTCAAACCTCTTTAAAGCTGTTATGTAATATCAACTCAATGGAATGCGTATATTTTTTCAAGCAATATAGAACATTTCTTTCTTAAAAAACTTAACTAAAATGTACGTCCATACAAATCTTAATTCCATAAAAATTAAAAACAGTATGATTTGAAATTCACAACTTGTAGAAAATATAGAATATCACAAAAAATGTTATTCACAGCAATTATGTTACAAAATTGACGTTTAGTTCGATATCATGCTACGAAGCGTATTTTTGACTATGCAGTGATACAAAAAACCTCAATCAATTACATTTATATTATTATTTATTTTAATTTCGAATCTTTTCCATTTAAATTAATTTTTAGTTAATAATTTGAAATTTATTTAATTCAATGCTTCGTAACTATTATAGATTATTCATGAATACGTTTTTGCACACTGTTTTTTATAATAATTTTATGGGTCAATAAATTACTCATTATTATTAAAATTCAAAGCCATATATCAAAATTTTGCAAAGTACTTTTTTCTTAAAAGTACATATGTACCCAATGTTTAAGCGTTATCAAGATATTCATTTCCGAAAGAATGAAACAAAATAAACACCCCCTTGCAAAATATTCACCTGCCCCACATCCCCTATCGCTGAAGCCGCCCACCAAATACCTTACCCCAGAGATGAAGTTGCCCCCCCCCTTTACCCGCCTACCTTCTCGGTCGGGACACATGGACCACGTTATCTTTCTACAACACCAAACATTTTGATCGCGATTTGTGCAGCTTGGAGGCCGCCTTCAGCTACATAGGTAGCAATCTAAGGGCGGCGGGCTTCTTATAATATTCAAATGGTCCCATATTGGAGATATGAGTATATGAAAGTGTGGCCATACTCTAAACCTATAAATATTGCACAAAAAAGGCAATTACTCAATCTTTACTGCATAATAAAAATACATTCACACGAACTAAGTTTAATGATATAATTTGTATACATGGAAAAATATTAAGAAACTGATTGACGATTATTACATATTGGATAAAATATTTACATCAATAAAATATAAGTATTTCTTTCAAAGAATTAGATGAATTAGATAGATTTTTATCCTCCTCCTTTCCTTAGAGAGATCCTTTATCACACTTGATATGTGATATGATAAAATCTCGTATTAGCATATGACTTTTTATGGTACTTAGTAGAATGTCTGCGACGGTTGATCTGTGTTATTAAATACAAAAATAAACTACTTTCAAGAAAAAAGCGTTTACGTGGCTTCTAATCTTTATTTTATTTATTTCTTCTCCCGTCAAACGACAAGGCTGCTTATGTACACGCATTAAAAAGAGCATGCATCGCAAAGCGGCGTCAGAGACTCGAAAAGGCGTCGCGACGTCAAAACACCAAAGTACATAGCCGGGCACTTGTTTATCAACTGTGACATTCCAAAACTTTGCCATAATTAAATTCCATTAATAATTAAAATTAAATTTAATTGGCTTAAATGCCAATTCTGTAATAATACCATTTGTAATATTTTTTTAATGAGAGTGATACTAAGTTAATGCTAATTTATAAAATATAATACATATGTGATACATGAAAATGTAAACAAATCGATCGCAGAATGAATGTAAGTTTTTTTTCAGTAGCAATAGATTTCCGCTTACATATGAATCAGTAAATATTATACAGTATTTTCTTGCTTAGTTTTGGTGATAGAAACCGTGAAGATACCGAAGGATAAAACTTAAGTTGTGAGTGACAAAACATGTGGATATGTACAAACTTTCAATAATTCAAATTTTCTATTGTATTTATAAACGCTGAATGTATCATTATATTTTTAGTTGATAAAAATATAGAGGTTACCGTCGTGAATTTCAGTAACGGATGTCGCGGACTCAATTTCCATTACAAACTGCTAATTTCAATCCATATTTGGATTTTAGTTCAAAGGCGCGAGTGTCTATGATGTTTATAAATTTCCTCCTTCCATCAAGAAAGAAAACAGGATTTAACAAGAGTTATCTGTTGTGCTGTCGTAAAAAAGAGACGTGGAGTAGCTGAGTAACAAGCACTTATCGTAGAAAATCTTTTGTTGAAATACGTTAACAAGAATTACATACTATACAAATTGGGAAACAAAAAAGATAAACAACGACTTTATTGGTTTAATACGTGTATTGTTAATCACACGCATTGTATGACAAGTTTGAGTCGACAACAACGTGGCTTTAAATACAAGTTTCTTTAAAATTATTTGTTTTTCAACATAAATGGCTTGCTTATTCCAACTTTATTTTCTGACTCCTGTTTTAGACAGAAAAAGAAGAAAATACTTCCAAACAAAGGAGGCATACATTGATGTTAAAAAATCTTTTTTTTTTATAGATTTTTTGTTTTTGTTTATGATATCCTTTGGATTTGAGAAACGCTTAAATAGTACAAACGAAAAAAGCGTCTAAGTAGAACAAGAAAAGTAGTAGTGAAGCAGCGAGAAATGTAGGTAGGAACCAACCGTTCGCGGGTGCTTATCTTTTTTTCCACCGGTCCCATTAGCTTTCCACAATGGCGTAGAGCTCGCTCGCCCGACCAGCCTCACACATAAACGGTCGGTTATCCGTTATCCGCACGCCCAGCAACGGGCGCCGTTATCAACGGACTAACGGCCGTTATGACACTCTAAGTGATATCTTTAGTCTCGTCGGGGTGGCGGGCTCTGCCGTCTTTGTGTCAATCTTCAAATATTTTGTTTATTGCTGAGTTGTTAGAATTTGTGGTGTGCCTGCCTTTCCTGATAACGTTTTGAACGTTGTTATTATTATAATGATAAGAAACTCAAGGCAGAATCTCGTTGCGCCAAAATAGGCAGACTTCCATTAAAGGCTACCCCTTAACTTTATTATCAAAAAATATATTTGGTCACACTAGATAGCATAAAAAAAAGTAATTTGATATAACTTTGAAAAAAGGATGAATTACACGCACTAATAACGCGATTCTTTATTATAATAAAAACATTTTCACATTTGAAAGCATACATATGAATCAGAGATTATTTGAATTGGCGAGATATTTTTTTTGATTGAACCTGAATTTAATTGAACTTGAGAAAAATTTCTTGCAAATTAAGTATATAAAAAGATATGAAATGTTTTTGACACTATTTTTAACTTTTGCTGGCTACTACAATAAAAATAGATAGTTTTTAATAAAAAGTAATTCGAAACACATTTTAGATAATCAATAACTTTTACAATAACTTTTTTATATGAGTTCAATCATCTTCTATATTAACAAAATTATTCTGCACTACAAGTTACATAGAACGAAAAAAATACCACTGCAATATATATATATAAAAAACTATGCTGTATATTAAAATAAAATTCTATACGTTTCCTTACATAAATAACATTCATCTTAACCTGCGTTGACCAAGAAGCTTTGCGATTGGAAAATTGCCTTATTTTCAAATGGATTTTAATTTCACCATAAACAATTTATTTACCATAGATTTACTTGATGCTTACTCATATAAATGCAGTATTGAAACAACGGCTGTATACACATAACGGGTGGAAGTAGAACAAACAGCCTGTTTTCCTGATACAAATTGTACACATATATATGTATATTATGTAACAACCCTGAACTTTTACTTTACGAGATATAGTTCAAGAAAATTTGCAATTTTTATTTCAATAATACTTAAGACTTAGACTCCATACACCACAAAGAATTAAGAAGCTGTTAATATCATGATATAATCATAACTACATATGCATGTAATAAAAATATAACGTTTTTTCAACCAGCATTTTTTTTAAATTAAAGCATAAGTTAAATAATAATAAATTATAAGTAGTGGCACATATACATATTTGCAAAAATTGTGAAGCCTTTTATGCTGAATATACCGCTAAATGTTTAAGTATTACAATGAATGACAAATGAATTAACATGATTATTCCTATTGTACTACTTTTTCAATATAAAAAACAAATTTTTAGTAAAATATATTTCCACAATATATTTCATGATCAGAAACGGTTTTACTCTTCGTGAGCATTAACACCATATACGATACAAATTACGAGCAAGCCTGTTTATATATAATTTTGAATTTGAATTGTCAAAACGTTTTACGATTCTACTGTCAACTTGTCAGTTCTGTTACATACGTGTGATAGAATGCCTGAAGATGCCGAACGGTGAAACCAGGGTACTTAGTGACAAAACATTAGGAATAGTATAAAGTTTCGACAATTCAAAATTTATTTTGAAATTCCATCCATTCCATAAGTTTGAGTTAAAAATTAGCAGGTATACATCTTTCTATTGTTCTTAGAGAGACCATCAAAAAGGAAAAAAGTAATTATGACACAATTTTCAGACTTTTCCAATCTTTCATTACAATATATAAAATATCTTCTAGTATATGTAACCTTTGTGGACTATTTTATTTTTACATAGAATTAAATTAAATATGATGATAACGCTTTCGAGTTTTCCTGTTAAGAGAAGGTAAGTGTTAGGCGATATAGCTAGGTACGAGATCGACCCTTCACACTCCACTAAGCAAACCAACTTGTAATATATCGCGGACATCCGCTACGGGAAAGATCATATTCGAATCTAACATGGTCCAGATAACACTGTAGAGTTACGTGAAATGGTTAAAACTCCACTTGGGGTTCCGTTTTAAGGATAAGTTTGGATATGAACACTTTAGGAATAAGTTTTGAATATTTATATACATACAACGTAATATTTTTTTCGATGCATATCATAAATTAATAACACGTGATAAGTATTTTTACATCCGATATTTACGGCATTATTTGAAAACATGATAGTATATAAATTAATGAAAATAATTACCAGGTGTTTTGTCTCATCTGTCTACCTTAGCTCAATACATTTTATTTCTTAGTCATAAGTAAACTTTTAATTTTATTTAATGAAATTCAACACTAAAATAACAATTGAAACATTTTTTAAAAATACACAGAATTGAAATTTTAAGCGCTTGCTTTAATTGCAATCACTGCAATAAAAAAGTTAAGGAATAAATTTTTGACCATTAGAGATTTTATTCGTGTTCTCATAATGCAACCAAATATGACATTGCACTAGTTTTAGAATTTGATTTAAAAATTTACAAAATTCTTATAGAATATTGTGTCATTAGGTTATAAAAATATTTTTGTTCTACAAAATTATTTTTGACAAATATAGTTGATAGCTATTTCGGCTCACGCCATCGTCAGAACTATGACGATGGCGTGAGCCGAAATAGCTATCAACTATATTTGTTAAAAATAATTTTGCAGAACTAAAATACATTGCTATTTTTTCACCGTGTTATAATGGAGTTCTACCAAGTGAATGCCAATTCAATAAATATAAAAATATTATTTTTATATACATATTTTAATATCTGCACCATTTCGCCAAAATCATACCCTCTACACTAATTTTTCCTACACAAATTTTTGAAGACCTCTTGAAATAAACTTCTATTATAAGTTTATTTCATAACACTCAATCTCATATTTGAATCTTAATATACACAAATGCATTACGCTTGATCAAACATTCAACATCGAAGTAAATTTTAATCGCTACCCTTATCAGTCCCACAAACAATAAAAGCATTCAGCTCATTCTATCGGCATTAGGATACAGCCATAAGATATTAGCTTCCTGGGGTAAGTAAGAGAAGATTTTGCACCCTCCCGTCTATCAGTGACGGAACTCAAAAACTACAAAATGTACATTTTTGCATTTGCATTCTTGTATAAATACCATTTTCTTTTTCGTTTCGCGCCATTATCAAAACTTTAACTGTCAATTAATTCGTGATCTCTTGTGGTAGAAGATACTTTGACATTCTAATAAGTAATTTCAATTCTGGTTATCATATATTTTGATTAGTTTCTGTCTATAACGCTCAGAACAAGAAAACGCTTTTGAGTATTGCGCTATTTTTTATAACACTGTTTATTTCACTTTTTATGTACTGATTGTCAATTCTTGTTGGGCTTAAATGTGAGTAATATAAGCGAAACCGGTTATATTACTCACACAATTAGCACTATAAAAATGTAGATGTAGTAATTCAAATTGTTGTTTAGTTTCTTACTGTCATTATTCAGGATGTAAAAAATACGATAAACGTAAAGAAGCTAAGATTGTAATGTTTTTTCTCCAAGAAAAATTATTTTATGATGATAATAAACATTGCATTTGCAATTCAGTTCTGTTGATTCATTTGCTTAATATAGCATTTCTTTTTAATAGTTTATCAAAAATCTTATATAATTTAACTCAAATGTATAATTTTCAACAACGCGCCGATGACGGCACCTTAGTAATAGCAATGCCACTGTTCTTTACAGTTTTTTACCGTTACAACACAAAGTTTTTAAAGAAATTGTCAATAATACAGTTTTTGCAAAAAAAACTGTTTCTTTTTTTGCAAAATTTTTTTTTTAAATATCCAGCGTGTCACCTTGGTTATGGAGGTGTTTACAGATTTATATGCTGGCACGCCACTGCCAGCCGTCTACAGCGCAGGTAATGGGCTGCGAATAAGAGATAAATGAATAATACCCTCTTCCAACTTCCCCACCTCCCCGTTCACGCGTTCGTTTTTGACGGGAAGAAGCAATCCTTATCTGTCAGTCAATAAATATTGTTTTGTGAACCAGATCTGTCATGTGTCACGCGCGTGTGTGGGAATCCCCGCCGATATTTTATTCATCGGCTCCGCGCACTAAATCTTTCACGGCCAAATAGTTTTCCATAATGGCGCGCGATTTTCAGCGCCGGGCCTTTTTACTCCGCGGCAATAAATCGCGCAATTCATCAGGCGACGGATCAATCTTATCGCCGAGTTGTGTGTACGATGCCATGGTATTCCGGAATAAAGCTTGCAAAAACGAGCTAGACGCGTTTAAAAAATACACATTCTTGCCGTATTGGCTTTCGGAGTCATAAATAATAAAGATAGGGTAAATAGCTCAATCAGAAGGGTGATAGTTAAATGCGGCAATTACCTAAAATGAAAAACGACACAAAATAATTCACGGAAATTCCTCCGGTAAACATTAAATTGAAATTACGTAATTTTATATACAAGCATGTAATTACGGCGCATTGCTATAAACTTGAACATTATTGAATTATAACGATCAGCAGAAAGTGTTTTAATTCTCGGAAATTAACCAAATGGTCCATTAATTCTACACTATTCTGGATGGCACACTCTTCTCCCAACACAATTTATTTATCAATGTATATAATTTGAGAAAAACTAGTTGAAGTTTTATGTGCGTTTTACATTTTTTTTTCTACCAAAAACGTAATTTTTACAGCATTGAAAGTAAAATATAAAATGGTGACAAATTATTCATTTAATACGCTTTTCACAATTAACACGCTTATCAAATAACGTCTTAACAATAAGAAACCTTCGCCGGCATAATCGGAAAACACAATCGCAGTTCGGCGAGCGGCCGCAGCGCAGGTGAGAAGCGCCCGCGTCGGTTGTAAAAGCGCGGGAAAAATGTTTTCGGCGGGAAAGGGAGCGAGCAGTATCGCACATCCGGCGGACGGCGATAGGCGGCCATTTGGCGAGATGTATAGCCGCGATATGGCCGGCCGAATGGCCCATAAAACTCCAGCGTTTTTGATTGAATAGGTATTTTGTATGCCGCTTGCAGTTCGGGATGTGAGACGCGACCCGGTACCCTGCCCCCTTCACCCCCTTTCGGTCGTGCAAGAGGTTAAGGAAATGAATAAGGTTTCCATAATGGAAACTCGCTTCCTGTTAATCTGACCGAAGACCGAACGTAATCTAAATGTATATTTCGTATGTAAGTACTTTTATTACATGTGATATTATATATATTTTCATGTATGATATTGAGGGCACAAAAATATTTCAAGCATAATCTAAAGCTAACTTATTGTCACTCTTGACATCTCTACGATAGTTTGATTACCCAATAGCTTTATACAAATAACTTATCTTTATTGAGTAGTATATTTTACAAAACATCGGTTCAAAAAAGACATTGTTACTGCACCACAGCGAGACACCATTTTGAATTTATTAAATCATTCCCGGTTATCTTTTATTACTGTGTCAAGTAATAATAGTTTTTAAATAAAATCACATCATTTTTACCGATTTTCGTAAACATTAAGGACAGGAAAATTGGGTAGAAATGAACATAACTACTAAAAGCGCTTCGTATCAACTATGAAAAAGAGTGAGTCCCAAGTGTTAGAAGCACCGAAAATTTTGTCTAAAATAATGTTTTAAATATCACTTTCAGTTGAGTTTTTTCAATAAAAAAAAAACGGTGACCTATTACCATACTTACATTGATGCTTTAGACAAAGCTTTACGCTGTACCAAAATTGATTAGTGAAAATACGTTAAAAACAATTTAATTTCATAATTAATTGTCAATAATTGCTTTTGAAGACGAACGACTGTGTAGAGATTGTGTTGAGATTGTAAGACGGCATTGTACAGGTGAACTACACCTGACAATGGATTGATATTGTAGTGTAAACCCTTTAATATAAACCCATAAAAAATATCCCACCTTTTATAAAAACACATTTACTGAGCCCTTTTTGGTTGATCAGATATCGATCGACACGAGTACGCATGAAAAAATTGTTAACGAAAACAATAAAAGTACAAAAAATTTCTATTTGTCAGTTTCCTTGTGTTGAATCATACTTCTAACGCATCAAATAAAATATTTATCTAAGGAAAAGTTAAATCTTTTTCGAAAGTGGTACCTTTAACTGATTAGTAACATCTGACTTCAATTTAGTTTTCATTTCTAACATAGAATAGTAAATATAAAATTGGTGTCATCAATGACCAGCCCGTCACTCACCGGTTGGTTTAGTGATCTCATAATTTGGATAGTATCAAAAATATTTTACTGAGGATGCTAAAATAAAATATATTCATAAGGCTTTAATTATTTAACTGGTTCTACGGTTTATTTAGTTTTATAACCGAATTTCTGTAATGTAAATGTAGTTTTCAGAAAAAATAGTGTTTTTTCATACCTTATGATAACATAACTTTCGTGTTTAGAATCGAACAACCGGCAGTCATTTCAATATTAGTAAACTAATGGATTTTTTGTATTTAAGATTTTAACTGTCTCGTCTTGATAGAAAGGCGTAAATCAAACGATTTATTGCTCCACAACCTTTCTGATAACATCAATACCATTTATTTGGATGTTCTAATAAATGCATTAATATTTGAATTGTGTATGTTTATTACGATTCAACGGATTGTGTTACAGATCCCACGTTTCAATGGGCTTCTTTCTATTCGGAAATATGGATTTTTGTGATTTAAAGAATGGTTTCCCATCCATGTGACCCTTAAAAAGGCGTAGAGAGACCGGCTAGCTATGAAATATACCTGCCTTAGCCCTATTCCTACTTTATCTGTCAAAGAGTGTTAAGTAACTTAATAACATGCTGTTTTCATACAAGAACTTCTATAAAAATACCTCCATTAGGAGGTAATTTGCTCCACATTGGGTGAAAATGTGAATTTTTAACAATCTATTGTATGAAGAAACGCAGAAAGAAGGTTAATATCACCCTGCTTATAATATTTTCGAATTGACAATCGTTGCAATTACTGACAACAAGCCACACATCTTTTGAAATTTATTTACAAATATTAAATTAAACATATTAATATATAATTTTAATTAATCGTTCTATAGTTTGATATTAAATTATAAGAAAAAAAATTTATGCAAAGGTTATAAAAATCATTTTAAATAATAATCTTGTGCATATTTTTGCCATGAAACAAAAATATCGTGTTATATTGTAGCAGTTAGATTTACATGAATGGTATAAGCGACCAGCATATAAATTTATTTATACATAAAAAAACAGTTATTTTCATTGGAATGCTAACGTAATAAATCGTTGTCAACTATTTTCGTCTACAATTGATGCTTTTTGATTGTTACTATGATCTTATTATCTATGATCAATGCATTAAATCTCTATATACAAAAAAAATATTTATTTTTCTTCTCAACACGCACAAGGCTTATTTTATGGATACGTTAAACAACACTTTCAGTTCACTTTCGAAAGACAGTTATTTGTAAACTACGTTCTATCAGGTCTTACAATCGATTTATAGGTACACGGCACACTCCATATGGAGTAAATCTCCACTATTATCAATTTGTATCGTTACTCTAACAACTAATTCAAATATTGTATAATATAAACCCTTTATTGTTTTTATCTTAAAGTGGTACTTTGTTTTTTTTTTTTTGGCTAAGCAAGTGATTTCTGAGTCCGAACAAACAGTTCCTTTCTTAAAATCCGACATAAGAAAAGTCCGTTTATATCGGACAGACAGGAAGAGTATATCCACTCTAGCTAAGGAACATGTAAGATCATTCAACAGTAAAAAAACAGATTCACAATTCGCTAATCACATAATATAAATTCAAACTCAGCGCCTAAGTGTTTGCATCTTTGTAGTAAGGGTCGCAGGATGACGGCTTTGGAACAGCTAGAAATCAATAGATATCAACTGTCACAAAGGATTCTTAACCGGTCGGTCACCAATATTGAATCCTCTGCGGGGTGTTTCTTTGTTTAGGTAATGGACCATTTTCGTGTCATATGTGAACTTATTGATATAGCCGCCTTTTTAGTTTCATTTACAATTGTTATTTTTATCGTTAGCAGAAACAAGCTAGGTCGTTAAAACAGGAGAGAAGATGTATTGTGTACCTTTTCTACACAGCCATATATACATAAGCAAATGTTAGTTTAAGCATAGTTCTGACGATGGCGTGAGCCGAAATATCTTTCAACTATATTTAAAAAAATAATTTGTAGAACTAATATACAATGCTATTTTTTTTTTTGAATATTCCCTGTTGTTTCAAAAGAAAATGAAATAGTAGGTGACACATAGTTTTTATTTATATATTGTATGTTCCATTGAAAGTTGCCACAATGTTGAGACATTGTTGTGTGATATGAAAACAAGTCGTCAGTTATCAAAATGTGTCGGCGATATGGAAGGCTGCGCCGACATCAAAACTGCATTCGGAATTATTCGCGTCGCGATAAATGCAGTTTATTGCAGTTGGCCAGAGATAAGGAGAACACGGTGGAAGTGCGAGTGTGGAAAATGGCGACCCGGAACGCTATCACGGGCCCATCTAAAAAACACATAATTCACATTAACCCACTGAGCTCTGGGGCGGAACAAAGACAAATGGACAAAAGTGACCATAACAAACCCGTAAAGCAAATAATTCAATCGACCGAAGATAACTTTATGCCATCATCAAACAGATAAGAAGGTAGATTTGATAACCGCAGAGGGTTTTTGGTTGAACACGCTTTTGCCTTTTTCTGGCAAGATATTTTCAACTCTTTCACAATACTGAAATTCATGATTACATTTAATGTCTCTGTCAGTGAAATAAAACATAACTGTTAAAACTTGTAAAATACCTTAACAAAAAATAATATTTTACATTGTCTACATTTTTTGTATTTGTTTTTTTTTCGGTTAATAAAACACAATTAGGTATATACTGTATTTATATTTAATTACCTTTAGAGACGATTTCATTTACGGCAAGAAGAATGCTCGCCTGATCATTGCAAAAATAATAAATGCGACACAAATCAAATTATTTTTTATTATAATGACGTTATATAATTTATTTTTAGTAAGTCAGGTCACAGCTTTCAGTTAATATTCAAACCTAGATGATATATGCTTGCAAACTACTGATGTTATATTAGAAAAAAGAGTATATGATATCTTTATGAAACCATTCATAAGCAAATGGGTGGTGTTAAATTAATAATAAATCATTTTAGCTGTATACTTTTGAAATCAATTCTGCCTGCTGAAAATAATTGTAAAGTATCAAGTAGAACTTTACTTGTCACCGACGACTCGCATATCAGTAAATATAATATATCAAAGATTACTGAATGCAACTAAGTCGATTGGCCACTCTTTAGAGGGTAAGTATAAAAAAAAGTCGTAATTGATTGATACCTCTCTTTTATGACTAATTTTAAATAATTATTGAAGAAATTTATGGCCTTGGATATAAATCCATCATTTTATTAAAAATCAGTATATGAAAGTACTTAATCACATATTTATACCATATTTTAACGCAATACCGATTAAGACAAATCCATTTCAGCGTTCTCACCTTTGAAACGACGATTTTGTTTCTTAAGCTTTATTATTGCATGTGGATTAATAGTTACCAGTAGCACGATGTCTTTATTACACTAATAAAAACAACGCAACATCAAAAAATGATCCACCAGTGTTATAAGACAATTATAAACTTACCAGGTGTTTCAGAGCCATCCATCAAATATAACAAATGTCGGACTTACCTGTAGATATTTCTCACGTGTTCACGTGCGTTTCCGGGATGCGCGGCAGGAATTTATAATAAGACATGTCCTTCCATTTAATGCATTTCGTTTGTTTTAAGCAACAATAAACTACTAACAGAAGTCGTAAATGTTGAAAATATATCAAATGTCCTAGATTATTTCCAATGCATACAACATTTTTAGTCGCCTTTAAGTTATTCACTGTCACTTCTTGTTGAAAAGGCATTAAGTTTTAAAAATAAAAAAAACGCATATCTGTTAGCATAGCTATTTTCACAGTTTATATAATCAGTTGTTAGTATACAATTGAGTGATAATAATTTTCAGTCACATGGAGAAATTGTGTTTTATTTTTTTTCTAAATATTTTTTCAATAGTCTGATAAAACAATCTCAATATTTTCTTAAGCAAAAAGAAATACGTATCAATGAACACCAAAAGATACTTTCTTTAAATAACGTATTTTTAATTCATAAAAATGATGGATTTTTTACTGATTCCATCTCAGCATGTACGTAGGTGCCACATAAAATTAGTGTCTTCCACTTGTTTTTTTTTTTAATTGAAATCAAAAACTTCGAAATCATCACCACACGTATCGGGCACTCAGAAAAGTATTGAGATATGAAATCACAACATTTTTAAGAACTCTTTCAAAAAAATATATATTACGTGTTATTGGAAGTTCCTTTTTTGATAATATTCATAGTAAGAAACATATAATACGAAATATGTTGGTATTCCGTATCAAAAAAGGGCAGTAAACTTGATAAAGAATAAGTATAATGTATATTTCGTAGGCGCATACCGTAAAACCAATATCAGATTAAAACACACTTAAAGTTTAAATATTTTTACGAGCTGATACCACAGTTTGCTGACCAGGTTATGGATACATAAAATATTCAGAGAATTCGACATATTAAAAATTAAATAAAATAAATTATTGCCCATACATTTTTCGCTCAATAATCGGTTCTTGGCACGAAATACGA
Organism: Himalopsyche japonica; assembly: GCA_028555115.1. Taxonomy (NCBI): domain Eukaryota; kingdom Metazoa; phylum Arthropoda; class Insecta; order Trichoptera; family Rhyacophilidae; genus Himalopsyche; species Himalopsyche japonica. The sequence continues at coordinate 407,821 of JAHFWJ010000821.1, forward strand.
TTGCGTAGGAATTTTATCGGCCGTGTTGCTGTAAATAAAAAATGCAGGCACTGTGACAAAAAGTGGATAGCACCTAAATAGCACAGGGGCGAGCAACTGCGTACAACTACCAATATAAATCGCCAAGCGGCAATATTATCAAATAATATTTATTGAGCAAGTTTCGGCATATTGCATAGATAGTGGCGCCCTCAGTTATATTACAGATAATTGTTTATGAAAATATAAAAATTCTAATCGTTATTTATAAAAAAAAAAACAGTTAAACTAGTATCGGCGCATGATAAATAGTGCAACTAAATTTTACTTTTTCACATCCATTTAGTATTCTTTTAACACGGTGGAAAAATAGCAATGTATATTAGTTCTACAATTTTTATTATATTTTTATTTGATATCAATCAGAGATGAAAGATAAATGATAGTAATATATGAATGGATATTTTTATTTTTCGAGTAAATAATTCACTGGTAAGATCTGTATGTATCAGGCACACATTTAAATAGATTGACAAAGGCTTAATCAAGCCTTTGTCAAAATAGATATTGAAAATTGATTCAAGCACAGAAAATGGACATCTATTACTCTACTCCTTATACCTTTAACAATAACGTTTCTTCACCGTTTGATAATAGATTTTTATTTTATTTTAGTTAACAACACCAAAATAAATATATATTATAGTATACTAGTGGACCTGTCGCACGTTTCTGTGATCTCCGAGTGAGGAAATTCAAATAAAATCGTTATGATAACAAAAAAAATAATTGTTATAGTGTTAATAAATCTTAATAAAGTTTAGATTGCAAATCGACCTTTTGGGGGGGGAGGGGGGTTGTATGCCAGAAACCTATGCGAAAGTGTACTTAATAAATTCGTAAAGTTCCATCTCGATTTGGGAGGATGGTGTGGTGTGCCAAAAATCTTCGCAGGAGTGTACTCAAGAAATTTGTAAAGTTCTATATCGATCGGCTGAATGGTATAGTAATGCATAAATGATAAACAGACACACATACACTGATTTATATATATATATATATATAGATAACTATTTTTCACCTATCATTTTCTCGTAAGTGAAACGTTCTTTTTTTAAATAATAAAAACACATTTTTTAGTAGTTATTTCCACAATATATTTTGTGATCAGGACCGGTTTTGCTCTTCGTGTCTGTTATATTCATATAAATATCATTCCTTTCCATCAAGAAGTGACAGTAAACACCTTAAAAGTGAAACGTTATTTACAAAAATCTAAATATAATATATAATATTGAGCACGTATAGAAGTAGACCAGAATTAACTTAGTTAATCATATATTGATTGAATCGGCATTCACTTGGTAGGACTCCATTATAACACGTTGAAAAAATAGCAATGTATTTTAATTCTACAAAATTTTAAAGGCAAGTTAATGATAAAATAGACTGTAATTTTTTTCCAATGATTTGGTTTGAAGTTATTTTTTTATTACGTTAAGTTGGATTTGCAACCATATAAGGCGAGTTGAAACGTGAATAGATATTTATGTTAACGATTTCTATCATCAGCTACTAATATTATATGAATGACTTTAGAAAATCTATTTCCCGGGACAGCAAAAGTGAAAATTTTGACGCAGAAAACTATGTAGTTAATTTCCAGGATTTATTGATATGGGATCTGCAAAGTCGCCTGCGTGGTAACCGATAAGCTCGGCGGACCGCGTTCGTTGCATCGGACAAAAACGTCAGGGAGCGAGCGCTTATATCGCCCACCGCCACGCGCCAAACAGTACATGGGCCCCGCGTCCACTGTTTTGGACACGCCACGTCAAAACGGATTATGTCCATGTCCATACGATTTTAGAGTCGGGTCCTGTTGATATTATTTTCGGCTTGTGTTTTAACAATCTACATTTAATATGGCTTAACATTATTTTTAGTGTAGGAAATGACTTTAAAATAAGCATTTTGAATTAAAATTCCAAAAAAACATTCTAGTTGAACGATTTATTAAAACTTTAAATAAAAGTATCATAAAAAACTCATTTCAATTTTAATTAGCAAACATTTAATCAAAATAATTATATAATATTCTTTATATAGACAAATTCTATTTCATAAATAGAAAAGCACGTGTAATCATAATATGAAATCCAGGGCTGTGAAATCGAAGTCGACTTATTTAAAAATATATCAATGAACAATTTGACGGATTAGTTGGTTGATCATCAATTTAATGCACATAAAAACGAGAGGTAGAAAAAAACTGACAATTGAATCGTGTTGTTGGTCAATGTCAGATTCGAAGTCATGTTTTTTAACGACTCCACAACCCTGGTACTTGGTACCCAACTTTCTCATGCAGTTGCTGCAAACTAATCGGAAGCGGCATTGAAAATTACGGCTCAAATTTATGATTGTAATCAATAGTGAGTCTTCAATAATAAATCAGTAATGAAAATATTGTAAAAATTTCAAAAAGTGTGACAATAACTCTTTCGAATTTTTTAAACTAATTTACTTGAAATCAACACGAGTTTAGGTTAGCAATAAAGATATTGGTATTTCCATGTCTTCATCCTAACAGCTTTCAAGCTAGAAACGGAGCTTTTACAGATGTCGATATTATCTTAAATTTAATCAATTCAATATTTAATCTAATAACATAATAATTTTTACAAAAGACATATTTAAAGATAAATATTTCGTTGATTGAATTGGCATTCACTTGGTAGAACTCCATTATAACACGGTGAAAAAATAGCAATGTATTTTAGTTCTACAAAATTATTTTTAACAAATATGGTTGATAGCTATTTCGGCTCACGCCATCTTCAGAACTGTGCTTAAACTAACATTTGCTTATCTATATATAGCTGTGCAGAAAAGGCACACAACACATCCTCTCTCCTGTTCCAACGGCCTAGCTTGTTACTTTAACACAATGACACTAAATTTTCAAAATTCTAAATGAAACAATAGGTGTCTATGACAATAAGATTATATGTGGGACGGAAGTGATCCTTCTGGAAGTAAATCAGACCACCCCTTTGTGCAACGGCTGGACAAGTGGCGATGCTATTATGTTAGTTTGTTCGTTAAGAATCCTTTGTGATAATTGGTGTCTACTCGATATATATCTACTCGAGCTAAGGAACATGTAAGATCATTCAACAATAAAAAAACAGATTCACAATTCGCTAATCACGTTATTAATGAATCACATAATATAAATTCAAACTCAGCCCCTAAATGTTTGCATCTTTGTAGTAAGGGTCGGAGAATGACGGCTTTGGAACAGCTAGAAATCAATACATCATCGTCAGAACTATCTAGATAATAGATAATAGTTCTGACGATGGCGTGAGCCGAAATAGCTATCAACTATATTTGTTAAAAATAATTTTGTAGAACTAAAATACATTGCTATTTTTTCACCGTGTTATAAATATTTCGTTCATTTGACATTTAAATAGACACACAGCAACATTCGAAAATTAACATATTTAGTTTATTTTTACTTCAGTAAACTCATTCATTCAACAATCAGAAATCTGTCTAATCTCTGAAATTGTACAATGAAAGCGTATTTAAAAACGATACTTTTCAAGAAACTTAAAATTTTCTTTTATTCGTTAAATTATAAGTATTCACTTTAATTTTACGATTCTTATACTATGAATCGACTTCAAATAAACGTAGCAAAATATCGTTATCTAGACACTTAATATTTTACACAGTTATGGTGTGCATTCTGCTATGGAAAGAAATATATTAAAAGTTTCATAATAAAGACGGAAGAAAATTATTAGGGTTTGATTTGACATTTTGCTCGGTATCTTAATGTCTTTGATCACGAAATTAATTTTACGGGGGGAGCAAAAAAAAAATCAAAAGTGTGTTATTTTTTGATACATGACATTGTTCACAAATTATTACGACCGAAGCCAAAAAATTCTCTTTGATCTTGATTACAGATAAATAAAAGTGTTACGTGCTTTTGAATATAAATAAAATAATGCACAACCATATTTCATAATTGGATTTTCGAATAAAAAAAAACTCTAAATTTATTAACTCTCTCTGAGGCAATATAACTTTATAAATCAATAAGGGTTTATAAAGTGAAGATAGAAAGGTTATTTAAACATATATAGTTCTTTTTTCAACAGTAAAACGTAATAGAGGAATAAAAATGAAAAATAATGATACTGAAATTCAATCAGCGGTGTCTATTTTCTATTTCCCTTAAAAACTCCCTTCCTATGTAATTGTTCATACTAAAGTCATTCGTTTCTTGACTTCTTTTCACTGATAATCTTTACTTATTATCTTTAAGTTTTTGTTTTTCAAATAGTAGAAGAAATGCTTTAATTAAAACTAGCGATATAAAACATATAGATTTAAAATATAAAAGACAACTATATCGATTTTCGAAAATACGAATGTATGGCACGATAAGTGTTTATAATAAAGCTATTTTTATCTGTCATCAAACTTGACCTTTCGATTGCCCATACACATTATATACTCAAACAAGTGGAAAATGCGAGATCCCCTTACTGGGTTAAAAATACTGGACAATTATCAAGTGATAAGCGATGCATAAATCAGGTTGATTGTATCAAACGGCGCGCGACTCGCGATTCGAACGATTCCTTTTACCGACACAATTAACGCACGACACAATATCGGGAGATAAAACAAGCTTTCGGGTGAATCTTCAACAAGACTTAATTTTTCACAACTGAAATAGTTGGCATAGAAGTGGTTATTTTTTTTTAACTTACGTAAAATAAACAAATATTGTATTTACTATGTTATCCTGTAATTTTGAGAAAAATATTTTTTACGAGATAATAATAACAGAAATTCAAATATTTATTACTATTTCCACAAATTTTTACAAAAGTTTTGCAGAAACAATTAAAATTTTGTATAATTTTTCACTCACAATTTGGTTTTCACATTTCGGCATTTTCGGGTATTCTACTACACAGATGCAATAAAACTTACATATAGTAGCTAGGAATCTTACCACCAGCCTTGGGTGCAATGTTTTTGCACCCAAGTTTGTTGTTTATAACAGATGCAAACTGTTTATTGTCAGTTATATTGTATCCATGCGTTATAATTTCTGACGATGCCGAAAGCAAAACCTGGGTCATGCGTGACAATACATGTAGAAATATACAAAATTTCAACAAGTCAAATTTGAAATTGAAACTCCATTTATTAAATTACACTCAGTTAATAAAGTAAATTTTATAAATAATTTTATAATATCGACAAAATTTTCGTTTTTTTTTTTGAGAATCTTCAGTCTTGCTATTGATATCGTGAGTCAATGAGCAAAAAAATTATCTCTAGTACAATATCTAACGCAATAGGTGAAGGCAAAGTTATTATACAATACATGATTTATAAAAAACTTCGAGCTATTATTTCTTTCACTGAAAATTTTTTCAAAATTACATTATTCAAATTAAAAAATTTCTATGATCTACCACGAGTCATTAGAATATTATTAAATACACATTTGCCAAAATCTGACGTTTGGCTTTTGCTATTGCTTTTTTGCCAATTTAAAATACATTTATAATAGGAATCCATTCCAAATAGTTCGGAGACAGGAATATAAACATCTATTTAATTCAGAATATCGATTGTCGTCTGTTTATTTTGAGTTCGTATCTACATTTTAATAAGACAAGTGAATTCAGGCGAAAGCCAAAGTAATTTGCAATTATTGATAATTGTATTGTTTAAATAGTTTAATCTACAGTATAATTCAAATTGTATCGATATTAATATCCTTCTTTAGTAAGTTTACTAAAAAACACTGACGATTTACGATATGAAACCGCATTAAGACGAGACTTTGAGGTTTCGCTGAAATGTTGAAAATATTTGTGGCAAAATTCGCTTTCATTATCTTTCTTATCATAAAAACCTGACCAACATCGATAAGGGTAATAATATCATCCTTTCTTCACAACAGAAGAAGTCCTGTGGTTTCGGGTCGATGTCGAAATCAAAATATGTGTCATGGCGGATGACTTCGATGATTCATTCAAAGTGATAAAGATGACATTTAGCACTACAATCTTTGTGGTCTGCTTTATCAGATTATCGTATAGTGGTCAATATTTAAAGCGATTCACTTATCTGTAAATATCATTTTAGCTACAATCAAAATGTTAAGAAAATCCCAATTTTATTTAGAATTTTTGGAACTGTACATTGGCCTTCCAACGTATTCAATCATTCTATCAGAATGTATAGACATCATTTGGCTTACTAACAGTTAACTTATTTTTAAACATTTATTTAATTCTGCATTATAATTACTAAGCGCATGCCACATTGGCATAAGCAGAAATTGTATATCATTATTTTATACTCAAAAAAAATACGCAAAGAAAGACATGAAAATACTAAAAAATGTATATTATGTGTTTTATAGCACTATTTTTCATGTGTCTGTATAGCTCTTCAGTCATTTAACAACTGCCAAAATATGTTTTATTAAATCATAAATTTGTGAACAACATGATTTTCATGTCATATATAAAAGTCTCAATAGAAGTAAACTTTCCCATATGAGATAATATGTTTTTGACTGATACGAGACAAAATTAAATATAAGTTGCGATAAAAGTGACAGTTCAACACAATATGGCAACCCTATGTTTTGCGGTTTCGCTCCCCTAGTTTTATTGTTACAACACAACATTTATTATATAGAGGGCAGGATTTTCACGTTCTTGACATAATAATTGAAATCAAAATAATTTTCTTTTTACTAGATCGGAATAATGATTATGATTTAATGATTTAAGCCCATGGAAAATGTTTATTTGTCAGATGAAATCATATAGACTCATTTTATAACTAGATGTAGAACATCATCACTTATCTCATAATGTATATATGAAAAAAAACATCTGTTAGTCGATAAAACTGGTTGCCGATAAGATTTATCTCATTTTGTTTAGATAACAAACTATATTTTATTTTAAATGTTGCTATTAATGTGTTCATATTCCACGAAATCGATGTATTAAGGAAATTTGAACAGTTGTTATATTAAATTAAAAGATTGTGTTTCAATATTAAATTCGATTTGGTATGGATGAAAAGGAACTGACGAAAGTCGAAACCTTGGTATTTTGTGACAAAACATGTAGAAACGTACAATATGTCAATAATTCAAATTTAAATTGAAAAAATCTGATAAATCTAGCATCTAGGTCACAAAAACTAACGGAATATTTGGGTGAAAGACAAATATTTAATTAAATTTTAATAGTGCCCATAGTAGATGTGAAATACTTTGAATTATGATACATAAACCATATTATTTAATTAATAATAGCCATGAATTCATATACTTAAATATTAAAGTCTTTTGTCTTTTAACAACAGGTATAAAGATTTCTTAGTACAGTATTAAGAATTCAAATATTTGAAATTTTCGTCTTTTATTTATCACATATAATTTCGTCTATTATAAACTTTTGTAAATTGAAAATATTTTATAAAAATTACACTTTATTAACGAGTGTTGATTGCATTGGCATTTATGACGAGAAATCATTATCATTAAAAATGTCTTAAGATCAAGTAGAATTTCAACAATTGTTTTAATTCTTATGAATCAAATAAATATTTTCCAATTTCACCCTCATTATTATATGTTTGATATAGAAAAATTGTGAAAAACTATTTATTTCTTTTGCTTTGCTTTTTTCACTTCGAAAAAGACGTTATATTTAAATTAATAAAATATATTTTATTTTCTATTTTTACAACTGTATTATATAATGATTTAGAACAATTTTATATTTATAATTTCAATTAATTGCAAATCGAACTGATTTTATATATAATATTTTATTTAGTGAAATATTTTCCTTATAATGTGAATAAAACTCTGGACAAAACCCATTGATAAAGTTTATTTATTTTCTCTCATTTCTTTATTTTATCGCACGGAAAGAAGGGCTGTCAAACTGCCAAGGGTGGCCCTGATAATATTTTGAATAGTGAGTTCACTATCAGGCGAGCAAGTATTTGGGCTCACAGATACAAACTGTTATCACCACATTCATTTCCGCCCCAGGCGTGTTCGGGAGCGATAAGACTCCAGATAAATTGTGTATAATTTATTATGCTTCGAGAGAAAACGAGATACCGAGTTTTGTTATCCAGATGTGCGAGTTTGTTTGAGCACCCTGTACCCTGCGCCCTCTCTCTTGCCAAACATAAGATCCCAAATGAGCAAAATATTACGCCAATGTTTCCAATTCTATCGTTCAATATTCCACACTTTATCATCGTATATAAAATATTTCATTTGAAATTTTATATTAATCTGATGTATTACTAGGAAATAAAAACATTTAATTTATAAATACTGTGACGCCTGTGATGTATTATTTTATAAGAATGTTAATTTTTAATTATAAGTTAATTTTAATTGAAAAAATATAGAGCTTCATATTAAGACACTAAATTCGAAGATATAAAAACAGAAAATGTTACAAAAAAATACAAGAGAAAATAAAACATAATATGGTTATAGACTTAGTTATCAAAGATCTTTACTAATTTTCTATTTTTGAGATAAGGGAAATGAGACCTTTTATAAAGAGCTGATATTATATATGACAGGGACATTTTTTCTATATGAATCAAACCATAGACAAAGAGTACAGATATGATGGATATTTGTCGTTTTTGCTAAAAGGTCGTCGATTTTTCACCATTGGCTTCAACGTAATATCACCGATAATTTTCGGTACCACATGTTGTGTTCATTTGATTACAATGTAATACTAAACTGATATCTTCAATGCTAAAGAAAATTATAACGATTTCTATAGAAAGTTGTAAGAAAATTTATTACCTTTACACTATTATTTAAATTTCTCATTCCACAAATTCTTAGTGATAAGAATAGAATAAACATTCGATTATTACTATATTATAATATATCACTATTTCGTTCTCACGAGCATAGATACATTTAACACGTTTGATTGATTGCAATGTTAAAAAATGTTTTAAAATATCTACTGAAAAAAGTTTGCGATAATTTATATTCATATTAAACAGACTGTTTTAAGAGTAAGATTTTGATTACATCGATTTCATGACCAGTAAAATTTGACAAAAATTAACATCGTATTTTGAAGTATACGTATGTTCCTTTTCGATCGATTGTGTTAATCTTTTTTAAGTTATATGATAGAAAGAAAGCTCGTAGTGAAACATTTAAACATCGTATTAAGAATTAATCATAATATTATTAGATTTTATTAATTTAATATTGGCTCAGTACAGTGTATGTATAATAGCAAACCAGCGAAACCAAAATAATAAAATATGTTATATATCACTTCTTATAACAAAACGCATGGTTTTCACAAGATAAGTTTTTTTTTGTAATGACTGGTGGATAGAATTATATAGTTTTTCGAAATGTTACCTCTATTGAGTTTCACATTGAAACAATTACGCTTTTACAATATTTATAGACTTTCAGTGTTTTCATATCTTTGACGTAGAGAAAGTGATTTTGTATTCTACAAAAATATTCCGGACACAATTAATGTGTTAAAAAAAACAATCAAATTGTTTTACACTCAGGTTAAAACTATAATACCAATTTACATATCTATTCCATCACTTAAGTTAGCCTCAAAGTGTTATCAGTCATAAATTCAACATTTATGTACCTCAAACATATCGTTTAAATGAACTCAAAACTCGTTTTTGTGACAATAGCTATCTGTAAAATGTGTACGTTATGTTATCATTAAAAATTTACCTGCAGAATGATTATTTTGTTATTAAAATAAAGTAAAAATTAACGCAAAGATAAGGCATTGGTTGCACATGTCTATATGACAATCATAATAATAAACAATTTATTTACTAATTTATGTATCTGGGGAAATTTAAGCTGTTTAATTATTGTATTGTCAACAGTTATCGTGTTAAATATTTCAAATAATTAAATCATGATGTTGCATTGAATTATTTTTTTTCATATATAGTTCAAATATAAAGGGACAGTAAATTTGTTATAAATTCGATATGTGTATGTGTCAATATTAAATATTAATTGACCTTTTCAATAAATAAATATATTTTATGATTGCTATATTTTTTCGTTGATGAGACACGTCAAAAATAACAAATTGCAGTTTTTTATCATGTACATTATCACTATGTTGGGCGAGTGCATCCAAAAAATGCATTCTCACGTGAGCTGTAAATGAAGTAACGAAATCTACAGCTCGAATTCAGTGAGCAACACGTAGTTGAAAACTGGTAGACAACACAACATAAAACATTATTATCATAGCTTCCATTGTTTTCCAGTGATAATAATAACAACTGACGCAGTACATTTTTATCGCTCGGGTCATTATGCATTCTTCGATCGTTAAGTTTATCCAAGAACTGCATGACATTAGGTCTTATCAGTGGTGATAAGGTGGCAATCGGGCCTGGGTCTTGTCCTCGCATTGTCATTGTAGTGGCTATGTCCTCAGCGCAGATAGCAGCTGTCGAGATCGAAGACATTATCGCCCAATGCGAAATAAAGTATTGGCTGAGCGATACTTCGGATTGATTTTTTTGACCTCTGATCGAATACGCTATAAATACAGTGGAAAATATTCTATCGCCGGGTACGTTGTGTTTCGAGACAACAACACAAATATCGCCTAGACAATGTTGTCAAAGATTAACGAATGGAAAATGTTTACTAGAGATTGGATTTATCGCCGACTTAATTAGCAACTATAATAATTATTCATCTATCTTTATCACAAAACACCAGTGTTTCCCAATTTATGTTTACCACATAATCTTTGAGTAGTGTATAAAAAAGTTATTAAATCCTAGAAATAATCATGATCAGAAATTTTTAATATTGATTGCTTAAGGTCTAATTTCAAAAATATATTGCACGTGAATTATTTTTTTTATTATTCAAAAAATCATGCCTTTCAATCAAGACAATTAAAATTAAGACTTTAAAATTGACCATCAGTAAACTTGTAATTATAAATAAAATCAGTTTTTCCGTATGGTTGTGTTTAGTTTTACGCTTCTTTCTTATATTACTCTTATAATCAATATATATGTATATATATATATATATATATATATATATATATATTATTTTTTTTGAGCCTATATATTGTTAGTGTGTTACTTTTATTTTAACAGAGAAACATTAAAAATTAAAAATTATCTTCATTACGGTAGCGGTAAGAAATACAATAAAATCTAAAACTTTTTTTTTTTGTATGTACGTTTCTGATTGAAAAATTATTGTTTTTTTTTCAATACACCAAACAACTACGAAAATAGAGAAAAAATATTCATTCCAATTAAAACAATAATGGATGTAAATTGACATACCGGAATCAAAAAATCACCGGGATTTTAACGCCCTAGTATTTATCTAAAAGATGCTGTCATCGTGTAAGTGTAAAAGTGTTCTTATTAGAATAATGACTAACGCTGTTGTTTCTTTCTTGTTTTTATCTAAACCGCAACTTTCTTATCGTTTCTGGTAATGAACATTTATATGCTAGAATTATACAAAAATATACATTATACATCCACAAGGCACGACGTTTTCAGCTCATTACATTGAATACAACAATGGTTTTAAGCCATGCAACCAGATAGATATACATAGATTTAAACTAAAATCAAAATTTAGTTTAAGTATTCTTCATTGCTTCTTTTGAACACTTTTTTTATTTATAAACAGTCATTTAGACGTGTGTCTATGACAATTAATTAATTGTGGAAATTAATTATTTTCTTAGAAATTCATACTGTATCATTCATACTGTATGTTCAACATTTATCTAATAAAATATTTCAACATAAGCTTTTTTAGTAAAGCTGCCTAGTTCTTTGTTGCCCGATCGTAGTTTTTTTCGACTTTGATAAGAATAGTGCTGTGGTAACAAATCGCTTTCGCTACAGCTCATTTTTAAGATCTCATTTTTATTTAGATCCTATTTTACAAACAACCATGGCTTTGAAAAGAAATCAATAAATCGAGTGAGAAATATTAGATTGGCACATAAAAATTAATCGACAACCAACAATTTCACCGTAAGTGTATTAAAAAAGTAGACAATTCGTAATTTCTTATCGTTTTCTATTAATCATTTTTCTTATGAATAAAATCAGATAACATAGCAACAATTGAAGCAATCAAGTTTTATACTGAATTGAGGAAGAAGAATAAGCAAATGGGACAGATGCCCAAACATCATTTCTGTTTCATGAATTGTTCTACAAAACATTTGTGTACATACCATAATTATATTTCAAGATAATTCTCAACACATAGGTTTTATATAATCGTATACGACAAGCTAAAATAGCTTAGATATATAGAAATATTATGATATGAATTGTCAAATTAAAACAAGAAATTGCTTTAATCTCTATTATTATCATAGTTTCTGTTACATATACAGAGATAATATAACAAAATGTGTAATGAAGTATATTTTATTGTATCCCATATTTTATTTATTCATTTCATTGTCAAATGACTTGTGCAGTAAATTTAATAGAATTAATCATCAATTTTCGATTGAAGTACCATGAAAAGGTCTGAAATACAAACACGTTTTCACGTCTTACTTAACAGAGAACCTACTTTGTACAATATAACTTGACTATCTTCAAATTTCGGCATATTTTAAAACCAAGAAGGATCGTGTGTATAAAAAAAAATTATATCACTGCTTAAATTTTCACATTGATAATTTTTTATTCATACAGAAATATTATGTTGTATGTTTTTTCTGAGGGTTTGTGGACACTTTATTTATTTTTAAAGTTTTTTTTTATTATTTTATACATCTTTCCATACATTTTACAGATAAAATTTGAAAATAATAAAAATATAAATTTTATAAAACACCCCTATTCAATTGATAAAATTGTGATTTAATCGAAATAACTTCGTTTAAGCGAGGTTAAATTATTTTTTAACGAAGATAAGTTAATTTGTCACCTACACTATTTTTATATTTCTATACGCTTTTGATTGTTTTAGATAAAGTTCTTGAAAAAACAAGAATGAACACACAAATAAAAACCAAAATTAAATATCACTGTATGTGATAAATCTGATACCTTTTTGGTGAATCGATTTTCAAGTCCTGAAGGATTATAATAACGAGCGACTACAATATTAAATATTTAATCAAAAAAAAAAATTCAACATCAAAAAAATTATAAGATCTTCCATAAAGATTTTGTTTGAAAAAAATAGTTTTTTTATTAGGATTCATGGTATAGCAAACTTCAAAAGTTTAATTGCTTTTGCATAATGAATTTTATCCAGGAGATCATCATATTAAGCTATTATTGAATTAAATGCTTCAGGAGTTGGTCCATTGACATATACGGTTCTTTTTATCCAGTTTTCAAATTGATTTTCCCTGAGCACCGTTTTAATAAACACTTTTCGGAAGGCCAAAAACTTTCCATAAAAAAAAGTTTATAAAAATTGAAAATACGTTTGAAAAATCCACAATCAGTTAGTTTCATACAAAATGTGCTTGTTGTAAACGATTTAATAAAAATATATTTATTTAATTGCAATTCGTAATATGTTCAGTAATGCTCATAGCATATCCATTTGAGTACATTTATCATTGTCTAAAACTACAAGAATTATCAGATAACATATTATAAATATTCGCTTACGATAAAATACTTGGAACCATCAATCATATAACCTCTTACATATTCATCATGAACATTGTATCTGGCTACTTGAAATCCTATTATTGTATGAAATAGTAGAGCCAAGGCAGAGGAATAAAAAAATCTAAGACGCAGATTAAAGATGATACTATTGTTTAATGTTAATTATTAACAAAGAGGAAACAATTTTGTAGTAAATAAATATTAGCAATTTTTTATTTCGTGTAATTAAATTCATAATCCGAGTAAACTTGGGTAAGGTAAATTTAATTTATAGTATAGTATGATATCATTTACAATTGTTTATTGGTTGAATTCAACAAAGAGTTTAGCTCATAGATGGGTCATCACTTTTCAAATATATGAATAATATTAATTTGGATTAATATAAAATAAGACAGCGTCTTTTTAAGATTATCTTAAAAATATGGGCATGAAATATTAAGTTCAATGATACAATTTGACGATTTGAAAATACGTCATCTTAGCAAAGTTGCGATTGTTAAAGTTATGTGTCGGAAAAGAAATAACTGCAAGAACATAAAAAGAAAAATGTTAGATTATTGTAAGCTCGGGCAACGCTTTATATTGCAGATAGAAACTTTCAGAGAAAAAATAGTTTACGCCGAATGATGTTCAGCAGTTTTATTTAAAAATAAACGAACTTTCCAATAGAAAATGTTCTTATAGTAAATATATTGTAACACAGATTATTTCGCAGTTTTTAATTAATTAAGTTAGCTTTACTTTATTTCAGCCGAATATGATATGTTATTAGCAGGTAGCATTCAATTCGTGTGTCTATTTACTATATAATTTTATATGAATTAATACAGTGAACATACTTATATTATATAAGATATAACATGGCATATCTAACGCGCTGTTGGATCGGTGGGCGCCGGCCGTAGACCCAGCAAAAGCTCGTCGAGTGAAAACTAACAAACGACTAGCGTACTTTTCACGGAGAGAAGATAATGGCCGTTATCTCTATACTGCGCCACCACCATACGACGAATAATAATATAATATAATATAATGGCTCCAACACTGACTCAGAATACCCACCTTTGTGGCTCGGTTAATAGATAACTACGGGACGGCTATCTAGGACAGTGGTGGATTTATTGGTGGGATTAAAGAAACGAATACTTCTATTTTTCACGATCTTTATTGCCAGTCGCAAAACAATGCATATTGGTTTCAAAACATATTTTGAAATATTTATACCTCATGTTCTGTAATCTAGCAGAGAATATTTTCATCGTATCACTACTGCAAAAATCATTCTTAAAACCATTTAATTTCTTGATTTAGTATATTTTATAATTTCATTATTATTGCTGGCCTACATAGTTTCACTAGTGAGATGTATCATATAAGGCTCATACAGAAAAATATTATTGAATTATCATTAAATTTATAATGCTGTTTTTTATTTTTGCTTAACTCATCATTTTATTTTCTGAATATTTATTGACTGGTTTATAAAATTGCACCGTAATTAATGTATTGTATTCGGAATGAGGTTAATTGCTGATAATAATATATTAATTCTCTAGCCTAATAAAAAATATCTTTCCGTACAATAACGGTTTTCGACAAATATATATAATATGACGAACGCGACAAACTGTTTTATTTGAACAATGAATTAATGTATTTGATTTAAACTCAACGATTGAAATAAAATTTATAATAGCATTGCATTACTTTTATTACCTGTTCTAAAAATTGCATATACATTTTTCCTTATTTTTTATTATCACTAAACTTTGATGTACTTTTTCTCCATACCCAGAATATGTCTTAGTTATTTTCATAGACTATATAGAAGAATATTGCAATAAATAACTTATTTACGCCAAATAAAAAATGGTTAACTACTTTAACTTTAACAAGGATTAATTCTTCAACTTTATGTTGAAAAAAATCATTGTAAAATAATACATGAACATTATAAATAATCTATAGATATTTTCGACTCCTCATTAAAGACTAAAAGTGCTACGACGCTGTCTACGCAATTTCGAGGACGGTTTATCAATTAGGTATACGCTATTGCGTCCACTAAGCGCCTTCATACGAACGTTGTTTTAATCTGTCCCCATATGTGTCTCTACGCACTTGCTTCAGATAAAATGTTCGTTGATATTCGTGTCTCGTCGTATAATATGTTTATCTCGACCGCTTGGATTACCATTAACTATTGGACCCGATCAGATAGAGAAAGATTTTTATTTGATGACACAGATTTCTACCACGCTTTTAGATAATGATAGCTTCCGGGTGTATTTTATTGTGAGCTCTTTTTATTATGATAAATTTAACGAAAAGAAGTTTATTTACTGCTTGTATACTGCTACATTAACTAGGTCAAAACACGATAGTCGATTTTAATACTCTTAATATTTGCGATTTATTACGTTATTCATAAAAGCAGAAATATATGTTCCTCAAATATCAAAAGCAATTGCCACATTTGTAATATGATCAGATACTCAACATTTTCATGGATAAATTTTATGTTAAAAATAAAATAAATAATGTATTTTTTCAAAATTAATAAGTGTTGAATTAGAATTGAAGAGTTAGTCTAAAAATATGAAACAATAACCGAAAATAGAAACATATCTAGTTGAACAATTAAGTTGAATTAAGTATAATTGAAAACATGCTTACATGCAATATGTTTATAACATATTCACGGCCATAATGGGAAAATAGGACTCACCTGAAACAGGAAGAAAAATACATATTGGTAAATATTCTTTAATTAATAGATTGAAAAAGTTTTTTTTCATTTGTTTTATATGTTGAATACCGGTTCTGATCGACGAGTGATTGTTTAACTGATAAAAACATATAATTTCATATTTTAGAGATATCAAGAATTCAATATAATATATTCACTAGTATCAAACGTTCATATGTACACAACAAAAACAGGTAACAATTCGTAAAACAAGGAAAATTCATCAAATTAAAAATAATGTTAATAGTGAATTCACTAATAATTGAAATAAAAATATATATTTTTTGCCAAATAACTATTGGTCATATGAAAGGTTTATAAACTTAATGCACCAAATACTTTTTATTTATTTTCAACCAAAAAATATACCAAAACAATTAAAGTCTAGAGTGTATTTTTAATTGTAAGCAATAAAACTCACATACTGATTACCTCACAAAGAATTGTGTGTGAAGAGTTCGGCGTCAGGTAGACAGTTATAATAAAAATAATGTTCCTTCCGCTTCAACAAGGCTGCGAAAATTTCTTTTTGCAAAAACTATTCGGTACGGGAAATAGATAAACCTTGGAAGGTGGGCGATAAAGCACATGGCATTTAACACACATAACGAGAGCTTCTTCTGTATGCTATATTATTTATTGCATATAAATAGAATTTAGCCCGTAAAAGTCTTTTTAATTTTATTGAAAATATCACACTCAAAGCTTTAAGTTGATTGATGAAATTATATATATTAGACAAAAGAATTCAAGAGGTGTAAAAAAATTCTTCTATACGCAATCTAATTAACAATAACGACAGACTTAAGCATTTATTTTCTGTAACGTTTATATTTATTCGGTTTTACATATTGATAATGTTTAATAAAAAAAGGTTTTAATACCAATATAACAATCATTACTACTTCACATTTTTTTTTTGCAGATGAGAACGGCAGAATTTAATTGTAAAATATATATAATTATGAGAAATGCATCCGGTTCCTGTGAAAGGAGATCATATTAAATCATCTTAACCTGTATCAGCCTTATTCTTTTAACTACACTTCCTTTGAAGAAGAAAATTTTAACGACTAAATAATCAACAGCTTTTGCAGAAAGAATAGACATTTTTTCACTGGGGATAAATATAGTTAAAAAATAAAATTAATTCATGATTAATTAAATTTTATTATTTGCATTTATTTAAATATAATATACATCGATTGATATTGTGCCTTTTGATCGGTCAGTAAAATTTATTTCTTTTATTACGAGTTAAAACTAATTTATATATTTTATACATGCTTATGGTTAAATATAGCTAGCAAATACTTGGCCGAATAGCTCAATTCGTAGTGTTTAGTCTATATTCCACACATGAAGAACGATTGTAACCGCAGTACTGTGTGATGGTACCAGCATACAAGAGATAAATGCAAGGATAAGGAGTGCCCAGGACCGCATCAGTAACAAGTGGATATAATCAGTGGTACATGTAACGTTCAACAATCATAATTCTACTGCATATTTGGTCATATTATTTGAGCAAACTAAACTCTTAAACGATTTTCAAATTCAAAAAAAATGGTACCTACATACTTTAAAAATATTTGCGTCATATTTATGACGTACGAAAAAGCCTTCTCCTGTCATTATCCAAAAGAAATATTTGCTCTTTTTTTTAATAAAAATTTTAATATTATTCGCTCATATTTTAAAAAAATCAATGAAATCATCCATTTTGATTCTAATATATTATTTTTTTTCTTGAATAACTTTAGAATTGCATCAAACAAATCAATTAAAAAATATTGACTTAATTGAAATATTATTTTTGATTTGATGTTATGACACTTTCTATAGAACTTAAATGGCATAGCCACTTTTAATGTGTTCACTTCTTGTTGGAAAGGCATAAGATTGTTAATAACAACAACAATTGTGTAAAAAGTACTGTGTTTCCACAATTGTTGTTATTATTTACGATATTATAAGGTAAAAACTAAAAATATCAAGTGACACGAGAATCATTTAATGGCGACATCAAGCAATCTTCAGTTTTTTTTTGCAAATAAACAAAGACTTATGGAAATATTGCAGTTTTTATAATTGTTTTATAATCTAATTTTAGATGTATTTATATTCTCACATTTTTTCCAAACGAGTATGAATGAAAAAACATTTATTTATTAACAAAATTTTGAAACATTACAGTTTCTCTAAAATAGTTTAATATTTAACGAAATCAAATTGGTGAGAAAACGATAATTTATTGTAGCTATTATACATATAAAACCAAATAGGTCACGTATTTAGGATAGTTTTATTTTTAAATAGAAGTAAATAGTCAATCATGAGAACGTTTAATGTATTATGTTTGATTTTTTTGTGAGAAAATTCGCGGCCCTGTTCACAGTCGGCTGATAAGTTACTTGTACTAAATAGTTTCCTTTTCTACGTATTGAAATACCTGGTGGCTATCATTATCGATAGGCTTCCGCTGACTAAGGCGATAAAATAAAACAGGTAAGTAAGCCATAAAAAGTGTATACTTAACAAATTTTAGCGGCAAAACTGGTAACGATATAAATGGAACGATTAACATTTAAGATACCTTGAAACCGAAATTTTATTATAAAAATTTTAGCAATAAAGTTAACGGCCTAATTAGGACTTCACTATTTATTTTACATTATTTCCAATAAACAAAGAAGTCCAGAGCTGTAAATATGTTAATTGTATTTTTATATTTAACGATTGAATGATAAATATGAGTCTTTATAACAATAAAAATAATCGACAAACAAATATAGTTGAGTGATATGACATGTTGTTCTGTTGCATATTGATTGCAATATGTTTATAATTTTTCAACGCCAATTATAAATGCAATTCTGGATAACGACGCAATAAAAAAGCATCTTTTCTTACTGTGATTACAAGTAGCGTTATTAAACATAATCTTTACAACAAAAGCAATAAAATAAACCGTATAAATACAAGAAAAACACGAATATCTTCTCTTTTAAATTTTAACAACCATTTTCGGGTAAATTTCTTAAACATACTTGTTCTAAATGAAGTAAAAAATATATTACTGTTTTTAAGTGTATACTACGAATGCATTTCATCTGAATGTATGTGCCTACAATAACTGGCATTGCAATCGAGTTGAAACGTTTTATGTATAAAATAATTAATAACTCAAAGTTAATATTATTTGCGGAATTGTATGGTAACAACCGTAAGTTGAATTAAATTTCAATGGCAAATTAAATGATATTTAATATTTTGCAGGAGTATACGGATAATTATTACAGCTCTCATTATCACATCAGTAAATTCATAGGAAATTTTTCTTAGAATTCTTTTGGGTATCATTTAAAAATTGGCAACAATCAAATGTATGATTACGTATATATTTACTTATTAAATAAACTCAGAAGAGAATATGACTAATTTGCGACTTTCCTGTGAGTGATATATATGTGAGTGATAGTGTTTTAATTTTCCTTTTTTAATTGAAACATCATTCTTCGTTATACTTGACTTATTTCTTGTAGTCTCTTTTTGCACGTGCAGACCCCCACGTGTGCATATTGAAATAATACAGTGGTGGGAAGTGATAACGGCGACTGGCTATTGTTTTCAATTTCCACATCACCCCTTAAACTTATACCCTCAGCACATTATCGCCACTTCCTACACAAAACGCGAGTGCATATTTATGTTAAGGGGATGTTTAAAGATACGGCGGTGTTCCGATGACTTGACAGCAAAGTACTATTCTGTGCGAGAAACATTTACGTTGTACTTTAATAGAATATTAACTATAATTTAAAGCGTTGATAAAATTGTGTATAGTAATTTAAGATTAGCATTTATTTGCTTACAATCAGATAGTTCTTAATTTCAATACACATAAGTCTTTCATAAAGTAATTGATATATCAATTCGTCTGAAATAAATGATGAAGGATTTCATTAGAAAAAACGTACTTTTTATTATTATATTCAGAAATACTCTCAACTTCTGCATTTAAAGAGTTGAAATGATACATAACAATCAGAAGTTTTTCAATTTCAGTATAAGCAAGTTTAATATATATCAATTAATGATACACTATCTAAATTTCTAGCGTATTAACTATTTACCAAATATTTTGGTATTACTTAAAAAATTACCTTGTTGATTTTTTTTCTGTATCAAACTTTCACCAAAAGAAGTTTGTGCAGGGGTATACAATTACCCCTATTCCATTGAGACATCTAAATCGTTCGCGAATGGGGTGCCTTGCGAAGGGGTCGACCGGGTGACGACAAGGGGGCGCAGTGACCAGCAGGAAATGAATTTTAGCCGTACGCCATTCCGCTTTGCGTACATGTTAGTACGTCAACCCTATTCAGCCACCTTTCAAGTATTAGGGAGATGCCGCTGAAGGCTGATCACAGATTTCACATAAATCTACTATCGAATGAAATTTATGTTTCCCTAATACTTGCATTCAGTTTATTTATGGAATATCATATATTCTTATTTATGAACAAAAACAAACACCTTCATCGATGGGTGCAAATGTTTGTTGAATAACAAAAAACTATATTATTTCTGTGATTTTTCAGCAGAAAGAAATGCCTAGAAAATTCTCTCATACTCACATCTATTTGTGGGAATGATTTATAAATCTGGCTCTCTTTAATAAAATCATATTCGTTTCGATATTATTAATTAAAATATCTTATTTTGATTCGGTTTTGAAACTATTGGGACGAAATTTAGGAATAATTTTCAATAAAATACTTCGTTTACTTATTTTATTACAATTAAATACATTAAATTGACTGATAATTTTTTTCATAAGAAAATATGTTGGTTTTATGTAAAATCTTAACGTATTTCTTGTCCGTAAGAATAATAGTTCATCATGTATCATCATATAATTTGAATGTTTGAATTGATTAACTATACATAAATATGTAAAGAAAGTGTATTTACACGTATGATTCGTTTATGAAAACTAAATTTGATAAATTTCAGTTTTAAATTAAGGTTTAATTTTGATTTATTATTTATTTCTAAAAATATATCTTGATTATGTGTTTCGACGTTAATCAATAAAAGTTATATCTTTTTGCTTAGAACCATCATTGTATGTCTCGGTATTATGTATATTTATAAATGAATGAATCTACATGAAACGGTTTCACTGTAGATTGCTCACATCCGCAGCGAATACACCAGTCAATTAGTAACGAGGAAAGGGAAATGAAGAAAAACAAAATAAAAATATGAAAGAAGCTAAGATCTTAATACTAAAAATTAAAAAAAAATGAGATTTAATTAATCATTTGAATATAATATTTGTACTACAGTACAATGACAATGACAGTAACAATGGCAAAATATATTATTATTATAGAAAGAAGAAAATAATCAGCCGATAGGCGCATTCATTATTCCAGTAGGCCGCAAATACACAAACCGATAGATAGCGCCCGAGAGATTCGAATGAACGGTTAAAGCCTAAACTCGATCAAGTTTCTGTGAACGCCGTAACTTGGATAGAACTTTGAATCCTTAGTAAATTTTAATGATATATTCATAATTAATATACACAAAATAAGCACAGAAGAAAATAATTTTTCAACCAACCTGCTTAAAGAAACTACGCCTTAATTTTTCAAGTACATAAGTACAATTATGTTATACACACAATTAAATTTAACCAACGTTACATATTGATGACATTGAATTATCAATTGCTTCGTGTTAAATGTTATAATTGGCTTGTCACGGCAATTTTTAATTTAAGATGAATACCGTTTCAACAGGTTCATACCAATTAAATCTTCATATTTCTGATTGTTAATGTTTTATCATTGTTTATCCCTATTTTCAAAGTTTTTTAATTTTGATAATTGAAAACTGTTTTGCATTAGTATTTTTGATAAAAAAAAACGTATTTTTAAGCGCAAGATACTTAGAAGTTAGGGTGGCAAAATACAGTCTATCCAAGCAACAGAATAGCCAGGATTTTTATCTAATTATGAAAAATATCACAGCAATACACAATTATTTATGAAAGCAATTGCCTAGATTATTTTTATAGATACAAATAATGCTTTATAGGGAACAGAAAAGAAATAAACTTTTGGAAGCGTTACATATTTTCAGCTATGGTAAAAAATAATTATTATATATAATTTACTTAAAATATATAAACGGAATCAATATCCATTGATAATAATCATTTTTAACTTCAGCATAAAAAGCCTTAAGCGCGGTCTTGAACCGGAAAGATCTTAATAAACTCATATTTTTTACTATAGTCGATGTGCTACGCTACTAAAAATTACTCGTTTTTACGATATTTTGATCGAGACAATAAAAAAATATAGGAATATATTTTTTATTTAAATAATATAAGACTTATCTGAAAGAAGATTACATTTCAACTTTTCTGAATAATATTCCATGAAATGTTTACTATTTTTTGAAGTATTAGCCATCGGTTTGTCAAAAACTTCAGTGATTATATTAGAATAGATATAAACTATATATTATATTTAACTTAAATATACACTTCATATCAACCAATGTAGAGTTCTTTTTTAAATCATCAACGGCCTTCTGGAATTAAAATTTTATTTTACGTCCATTGCATACAACATAAGAAATTTCTCAGGAAAATAATTGACTATCAACTAATATTTTTCGAGTAGTAGTTGTTCGTGGATTGAGAATATAGCAGTATGATTATTGCAAAGAACCTATAAATTCATTTTTTTAATATTGAAGGAAAAAATGCAATTATTCGGTATAATCACGCTTACAAATTACTCCATCATTTTAATTTATTGAATTGATCGTAATGTTAGTACCATAAGGATGTAAAGATGTTTAATTAGGCTTTCTGTGAATCATCACAGTTGTATAAATAAAGATTCAAGACTTATAAATACATAATTTTAAGCCATCATTTTTATGCGAATGAAAGGGTAGTGCTGTGTCGTATTTTTAAATTAAGTATTTACATTTATTTATTA
Organism: Himalopsyche japonica; assembly: GCA_028555115.1. Taxonomy (NCBI): domain Eukaryota; kingdom Metazoa; phylum Arthropoda; class Insecta; order Trichoptera; family Rhyacophilidae; genus Himalopsyche; species Himalopsyche japonica. Next base: position 431,356 of record JAHFWJ010000821.1, read on the forward strand.
ATCGAGAGCGAGATTTAAATAAGTTTACAATAAGCTTTCATTTAATGATAAATAACGTTTGCGCTTAAATATTTAAATATGTATTAAACTTGTATATCTAATAATGTAATAATTGGGTATATTTTGCAGAAATGGCAAGCGGGAAGATCTGGGGTACAGGAAGCTTCGTTGTCGCGTACAGAAAGAGAAATGTACGAAGAGCGTGCGGCATCAGGAAATGAAGCAACAAACGTCGTATGAATATAAATTGGCTTCTCATAAACACGGGTTTAATAATAATATTACACAATGCTATCTCGAGCGGTATGAGATTGCTCAAAGAAAAGATGTTTCAAACGTGACTGCCTACTGAAAACTATACAAAGTGACTCAGAAGATAAAATAAAGATTTTTTGATATGACTGTGCTAAAGATTTGTTGGTCGAGATAAGAAAAAAACAGTACGATTCACTGCATCGAAACAATTTAAAGTCCCGTCAAGTCAAACAGTCGCTTGAGATTTTTTTCCGAAAGAAATTCAATGTTTTGTCATTTTTTTCATTAATAAGCACGAAGTTCTCTCAAATTAAGTTTTTATTGGACAAATAGTTATTGAATAAAAACTGCATTAAATCACTTCGCTATTCACGAAACATTACAATGTATTTTACTGGTGTTTTTTTGATTGATTATTGCATTTTTTGAGAGAGGATTTTTAAAAAAGCACGATAATTACGATGATTATCCTCGTAGCAGTGAAATTGAAATAGATAAATTAAGAATAGAATCGACCATTTAATATGTTTATAAGAGATTTTCTTATATAAGATTACATTTGAATCATAATTTTTGAATTATTTTTAGAGTTACATTAAAAATTGTCAAAAATGTAATAAAATCATTTGAATAATAAATGTTTTAAGTTTATTTTCAAAAATAATAAGCATAATTTAATATAAAAAAAACAAGCAGCTTTAATTTGTATATACAAGGGTTATTTCCAGAGTTGCTTCGTAAAATCTGACAAGATATTTTTATTCATAAATAAATTATAATTTTGACGCGATTCTAGTACAAGAAGCAAACCCGATCAATCCAGTTTTCGTAAGCTACCGAAAATCTTTATAGAAAATAAATAAGATAAACGCCAAAGTGATCCCAAGAAGAGAGTGAGTTTGACGTGCCCCCGTCATCTCATTTAGTTTTGGCAGGGCCGGAGACTAACAGACATAATGGAGGAGATGAAAAATTGCGTCACATAATCTCTAATTTATATTCCGCTGGCATGTCGGCATCGCTTTATCAAACATCACAAAGTGTTGACAGCCGCCCGCCTACCCTCGCCGCCCGTGTGCGATCGCGGGAAAGCACCCAATGAAGACAGTTGCGCGCTTTATAAAAGCTAAGCACCGAAAATAGTAGTCTAGTAAATTAAAAATTATAATGTATTTATCTTATTATTATTATTATTGAAGTAATTCATACATAATAGAGAAAATATATTAATATCTAATCTTATTTTTGTAAAATTGTATTTATTGTAGCATACAATTTTCCTGTTTATAATATATATGTATTGTGACAAGCTGACAATTTTACAACCAAAAAATTAATACATAACCGTTTTAATATACACCGACTAAACATTATTGCTATATTTTTATATTTAGTGGTTTTACATTTTAAATATGAATTCTAAAGATAGACAAATTTGTTTAAGCTTTAATTAATAGATATAAGGTTAACTTAATAATTAAAAACGTATTGATAATTTATCTATGAAATATTGCAAAAAAATAGTAAAATAAACATAAAAAAATCACCGGCTTAAAAGATTGAAATATAGAACGTTTTCATAACAATTTTGATCATAATATAGTCTACATTAATTTCCGATTCCTGCTAATTCACTAAGCTAATTTTGTGTATTTTTATTAAGCTCTATTGAATAAATAATCTTATTTTATCATTTCTACTTCATTATTAAAAATAAACTGCTTTTTAACATATAGTCCACAAAAACCTTCTTTTCGAACATATTTTAACTCTAACTATTCTGAGCACGCCACTGGTGAAGGGGTTGACGTTTCAGCGGCGCTAATGTGACTGGAGATTCGTAAGATGATGGATTTGCCTTTCTTTGTTTAATAAACATAACATAAGCCTCCGGTTTGGAATCGATTGCAAAATAACTACGTGAAATAAACGTAACATGTTTTTTTCTACATTGTCTACCTTAACGACACTTTGATACTTTACAATGTAATATTTCATAGTGTTACATAAACGAATGAAAACTAAATTGATAATAGCTTGACGATGCAGATTCGCGTCAATTTATCGTATATTTTGATCTAGTCTTATTTTGATTTGGCTAAACTACTCTACAGATTTTTTTAAATGTTAATCACAAATAACAGTGATGTTGACGTGAGGATTTTTAACCAAAAATTATTCGTCGAAAATAAAATGAATTCATAAAAAATTATGTAAAATAAATTATTTTCAATTATTTTTTATGATTGTTCTAGTTTTTCCATTCAAGCAATTGCGAAATCTTTTAATTTACCTGAATATCTATTAATTTTGATAAATGATTTATATGATTTACATATAATTTTCTAAGTCAAAGTGCGTCGTGAAATTTCAATATTTAATTTGAATTGTTGAAACATTTAAAAAAATAAAAACATTTTTAATACTTATTTCCACAATATATTTTTTTTCAGAACCGGTTTTGCTCGTCGCGGGCATTGTCAACAGATGGAACTGAGCTTTATATATTTATATTTATTATAAAATAGCATGCCTTTACATTAAGAAGTGACGGTTAACACCTTAAAAGTGTTAAAAGATTGCTTATTTTCACATGTTTAAGCATTAGCAATAAACAAGATATTTTAATGCATCCAAAAAAAAACTAAATTTCATAACGTATTAATAAATATTTGTTGGTAATTATTTCTTAAATACTTATGTTATATTTCAGTTTTATTTTTAAACATATTCCATAAATAAGTTTAAACATATTCACATAAATACGTTTGAATTCGTTATGGAATCCGGTTACTTAATTTCTAAAGTATAAAATAATGTCGAAATACTTTTGATTGTATAAGTAGTGTATAAAAAATATTTAGTCACAGAAAAGAATTCATGTTTATGCTAATAATTACTAACGCGTGTGTTATTCTTCTTGTGTTAATTTTACGATCTTTAATTATCGATAACACGCATTAAAAATAACATTTCGATACTTTACACAGAAATTAATCCAGTGTTTGCTAACACCCATAATTATTTACGGTAATCAACGTGTAATTTTGAAATTGCTAATTGATTTGCAAAAAGGTAATTTTATGCATCCCGCAAACATTGTTGTTAATTCGAGGAAATTATGAAAAAAAAATCAGTAAGAAGAATTACTTTGCATAACATTAAGCAAGCCATCTCACTTCCTTCGTTTATAGCAGGAAAACAGGACGGTTCTTTTAAATTGAAAAACACAAGCGAAACTATATACACATTTCCCGAACGAAGCATAATTATGTTTGAAGAAACCGGAAGGGCGAGAATGACGTAACTGTTTCGCAGTCAAAAGTAAGGAAGCGGTTTTTTTTTGTTAATGCTTTTTCAGAATGTATTTCCTGCTTCTTTTAATATTTAATGAAAATATGAATTTATTGAGGGGATGCTTAGAAAATTAAAGATTAAAAATACACAGAATTTTATATTATAAATTATCTCAAAATAACAATTAGCTGTAAATTTAATACTGTAGCTATATATTCATCTAAACAAATGTATGAGTCCAAACATGTTTTATTGTGATATACGGAGACAAAAAACGTTCTCAGCTATAAAATAATAACATAAAAAATCCGCTTTATCAAATGGTCAATATTCACTATTTCAAAACTTCTTTATTTATTAAACTTTACAATGCTCAAATTGAGTTCAATAAAATAAGAAATTAGTTATTACATCTTTAAAAAGTGAGTTATCGTATTAAAATGCGATTAGTTTAATTGTCGTCATCATTGAGAGGCTGCACTATTTTACAGAAAATAAATTTTGTTATTTTTGAAAACGTTTTGATATAATGATAGATTCTTGACCTATTTATTAAACGACGTAACGAATTAACGGTCGTGATTTTAGCGTAAATTTTTGAAACTTATTACTTACATTCTTTTGTCTTTATAAACCATTAAAAATATGATACTTCCATCCCATATTATTGATAAAAAAAAAACAAAATATACGCCCATTTATTTTAGACGAACCAGTATTAGAAATTCTCTTGTGGTGATATGTTTATTTCTATACTTGTGTAACTTTAATTTTTATTTCTTCTTATCCCCAGATCTCATTTAGGATTGAAAACATATCTTTATTATTAATGACACTTTCCCGTAGTTTTTTGATATACCATGATTAAGGTATTTAAAAAATCTAGATGACGATTATGTCGTCTCAAAGACGTGACTTTTCTAACGCTATTCAATTTTTAACGATTGTTTAATCGTAAATCGTGAAAGTTTTGTTCAGTCACATATCAAGTTACACCTTCTCGTGAGACGTGCATTATTAAATAACACAAAGAGAGTAATAATTTATTTTTTTATCAAGGAAAGTGGGAGTTCTTTGACTGGTATATTTCTTTTATATTCATATTTTAAGATGACAATGGATGAACTGACACTTTTAATGCTATTATATAAATTTGTAAAAGAGTTTTTATGATAAAAAAAAAACGTGCGGCGTAGAAAATTCTAGACTTTTCAATTATTATTCGCAAGATAATGAAAATCGTAAAATGCATTTGAGTGTCAAATCGGACTAGTATGCGTTTACAAAAATGTGATAACCTTTTTTTATAGATCGATTAAAATGTACAGATATGTAACGAAAAAACAGCGATATATGGAGTGAATCATATAAAAATTGTTTTATGTAAGATTTTATCGAGTATTTGAAATATTTATTCCTTATTGTGAAATAAGTTTCACCAATACCAACTCACCTCAGCTTTCTTGAATTTTTTTACTGTCAATTGTGACAACATAAATAAAGCTATTATTTTTCAAAAGAAAAACACCTTTCATACTATTTTCACAATTGTAATATGTATGACAATATGAATCAGTTCCACGAGCGAAATATATTGTTCTTCAAAAATATGTTACATAGACTTCATCAAAATCCTTGATAAAATATTTGGTCAATTAAAGTAAAAAAGTCGTAATATTTTCAAGCTTTGGTGATTATCAAAAAATTTATGACCGATTTTGTCAATCGTGGTTGGTAATCAATTATAACCAACTAATGAATACAGTCATCTACACATAAAACATACTTATTAACAAAAATATTTTTAAGGTGCATGAAGATTAAAGTTATACTTATTATCACACAAACATCTTCTTACGTACTTCACACCTTATTTTATCACATACTTGTATTCTTTATTTGTTTTTTTGGACTTATACTCGTAAATCAGAACATCATTTATTATATTTACAATGAGTTTTTCAAGTATAAACTTTCTTCAAATATGAATATATTCTTTGTACAGGTGATGTTTGTTTAGCGGTTCTTATACTTCATTGTTTATTTAGAACTTTATTTTTGTTTCGTGGGTGAACAGAATAATTTATTGGAATGGACAATGAGCAGGTGATCATGATTTATGCTTTCATTGAAAAAACATTGTGTACATGACATCAAGACTGCGACATTTAAAATATCATATATGGTTTAGTTCAAATAGTAAATTATTAACGAAAAATTTACCATAATATTTCATTAAAAGATGTATTCATATGTCATGGAAAGCATATTTTAAATAAATACAAAACTCAGAAATATAAAAATACATACATTAATCAACTACTTCATTCAAATTTTAAAACAGTATTTAGATTTGAAAATATTGACGGATTTACAGTTAACTCAAAATTTGTCGAATTTTATTAATATTAAAAATATTATCGATTGATTCAAATTGAAATATTTTGAATGTTTCTTTTCCAAAATACTAAATCTGTATCAAGCTATTTACCGACGTACTTTATAATATTACAAGTATGTAGCTATCATTAAGACTCTTAGTTGGCTGAGAGCTTTGCGTAGAGAAATAATTTAAGCTCTTCGTGAATACAGACAGTGTACAGGTAAAATAATAAAAATAAACTCTTGATTTTGAAACGCTTTCTCGATATCAGTTGTTGTGATGATATATTAAAAAATTCTGAATTAAGTAAACACTAGATAATAGATAATGATTTCGAAATTTTAGCTTTGTAATCTTTTTTTAGCTATAAAAATACAGCAATCATGCTGTCTATGACCGCATTGTTTTATGTCGATTTATAAAAGTTGAACACGTCGCGGGAGGTGGATTCCGTGGCTGTCTTTTAATGTTTACTAAATGATAAATTATACTTTTGTTTGAATTAACGCTTCTCGAAGTATCGTCGTGTAAAACTTGTTTACACGGCCCGTAACTGTGACGAAGATGTTCAGATGTCGCGCTGTAAATCACGATAAATGGCGGCCGGCAATAATTTATTTATCTCGTTGGCCAGTGACACAGACCTGTTCAATAAATTATCGTAGAATCGTCGCGCCTTAATGGACAATGTGGTAGGAATAGATTAGGTTTTCTATTTCGACTTGATTTTACGAACGCCAAACAACAATGTGAGTATTGGATTTTCAACTTCATTTGTAATCCGCGAATATTTATGTGACTTTGAATATCGAACTTAATATAATAAAATTATAAGGTCAGTTTCTTTCACAACTATAATTCAAAAAAACCTTATTTTATATTTCAAATTTATTGTCGAGTCAATAGTAATAAAATTAAATTTAATGCGAAAAATACGTCGTTATTTTTAACTCAATTTGACAGTGCATGTCATTCTCACCCACTCTTGGAACACAGACAGACGTGATAACATAAAGATTAATATATTGTATTTATTTATACGGATATCGAAAATCCATTGCTTGAACGATATATTTAAAAAAAACTTGTATTAAAAGTTCGTATTGTACCAAATTTATTTATTATATGCAATATTAAAGTTGAGGTGATAAAATAAAACATACTTGTATTAAAAATGATTTTTTTTTGAATTTTCTATGAAAATACAAAATCTAACATAAGACTTTTTTCGCGCAAACCAATTTCTTATCTTTCGTTGTTTTTTTTTTACTGATTGACAATTATTTTAGTAATACTGTTATATTTTGCATTTTAATCACCAGAGCCGGTTTATTCACTGACATAAAATTCATCTAAAAATGCCATAATATGTACATTATGAAACCTGAATATCAACACTGGGTAACCAACACAAATATTTTAACAACTGCTGTACGTATTTTTAAGTAATCGTACAAAATAAACATTAATAAAATAAAATCGTTTACAATTATGTCATTGTTATAAACAAATTTTGTTTTATTTCACCAAGAAGTGATAAATAAAACAATAAAAGTTTAATTTTATTACACGGTGAAAAAATAGCAATGTATTTTAGTTCTAAAAAAATTTGAAGATATAATCGATAGCTATTTCGGCTCACGCCATCGTCAGAACTTGTAGTTCTTTAATTTTTTTTAGAACTAAAATACATTGCTATTTTTTCACCGTGTCATAATGGAGTTCTAATAAGTAAATGCCAATTCAATCAATAAATTTAATTTTATTCTTTTTAGAAGTTCACTTAATTTGTCTAAATAAATATATATATTTTATTATTGGACTTAAACCAACCATTTAGTCTGTAAAATTTGTAATAAAAAGACGCGTAGAAATAAGTTATGTGACATCTTTGTTTATTCTTTTTAAATCACGCATTGCAATGAATTAAATGCAATTGTATTCTCGTTGCAATTTTGAATGTCCGATCGTAGCGCGATGTGCTCTGCGAAGTGGAGTGTTGAAGAGCTAACGCGAACTGAGAGGTCAAAGCAATAAATTAGAACAAATATTATAGCGCTCGGCACCCACGATTATCTCAACAATATAAATGCATTCACACCGTGAGCAACAGGGGTGGGCAACCAATCACTTGACAAAAGTTTTGGAAAATTGTCTATTCAACTTATGTTATCTTTATTTGCATATTGTATACGGTTCTATTATACTACTACTTAAATTTTCATCGGAATTTGTCTTAAAAAATTTACTTATTAAAAAACAACATTTCATAATTTAGTTTAATTATAATAATGTGCTTAAAATATATTTGACACGGTGAAAAAATAGCAATGTATTTTAGTTCTACAATTTTTTTTATAAAATATAGTTGATAGCTATTTCGGCTTATGCCATCGTCAGATTAGTTCATTTATTTTTTTCGCCGTGTTATAATGGAGTTCTACTAAGTAAATGCCAATTCAATCAATAAAATATATTTTATATAGTATAGGTTTCTTGAAAACGGTTACAATTCATATAGATTTATAAAGTATTGAAATATTTAAACACAATTTTTCGTACTATTCCAGCAATTTCATACTACAAATATTAGGACCGGTTTAGTTAATTGTAAGTATTATCAACTGATAAATTGTGGATATATAATTAATCTTTGCGTTTTCATAATTGAATATAATGTCTATCCTCCAAAATGGGACATTTAACACATTAAAGATTGCTATTCAAAAGGCGTGTTCAATACTTACTTGAAATATGGATAATTTTAATTACAATTGATTATTGCCAGTTTCATAATGGTGACTTAACACCCATTTTTTAATTTTAGCAGAGACTCAGTGAATATTTACATGGGTGTTTTATCAGTTACCACTGTTGTTTACTTAATGAAATTTTAGACGTAAGCGACTGGCTATATTACAGATTTTTATAAAATTTAAAATTCGAGAAAAATTATATTTTTTTTAAATAATTAGGTTGCGCACATCCCTGTGACGAAGCACCACAACTGGAAACGTTGTGTGTTGAACACAAGATGCGATAAAGACCGTTGCATGGTGTTGAAAAATAAATCCGGTACGACACCCGGATCGCAGAAATATAAGGCGGCGAAACAAATTACTCCGCATTTCAAGGAGATTCTGAGTCCCAGATACCGGGAGTGCAGGAGTACGGGGTAGAGGTGGCGAGAACCGCCGAGAGGTGTCGCGAGCCACAGCTGCCAAACAGCCGACCACCTCTATTGGATTGGCTTTTCTATTTCTCCTAGCTCGTTCTGCGCTCCTAATCACGAGCTAAGAAAAGCAATGTTTCACACTTCACGGTTGGATATCATTTTAATTTACTGCCCTGACTTAATCCCGATTGTATTTATTATAACCCGAATGGTTCGTGAGTGAAACAAACTCGATCGCGCATTGGCTTTATTTACCAAGCAAATAAACTGTCGCTGTGCTATTGTAGTATTCTCCCATGTAAGATAGGTTGTGAATAATGTGACGTCATTTCAGCACGAGCGTTACGAAAAACTTATTAATGAATTTATCTTTAGTCTAGCTAGGCTAGCTATTCGAGTTTACATTTAACTTCATTAGACAACTCTTGACAGTTTATCAAAACAGGTAAAATTCTATTTTGTAATCAAACAAAAATAGTTTCCAGTGTCAATCATTCCACTTATATATAATCAAATAAATGTAACCAAACTTTGATGGCCAAAATCTGATGTCATCATTGAAAAAAACTACCCATATATTTGTGACACTCTGTAGCGTATTGTTTCAATGTTATTTAATGTTAGATTCGTGATTTTTTTTATAATTATTCCAGAAGGCGTGTTAAAAAAAAGACATAGTTCTGACGATGGCGTGAGCCGAAATAGCTATCAACTATATCATTAAAAAATAATTTTGTAAAACTAAAATACATTGCTATTTTTTTTCACTATGTTAAAAAGACATAAGTTTTTAAAACTCATTTGAATTGCGATATAATCGAAAAATCCAATTTAAATAGAGTGTTCGTTACTGCACGTTTCATTATATGAAACTAAAACAATCCACGTGTACATCTGTCACTCACAATAACTAAGCAATTGAGCTTATGTAACCGGTAATAACAATGAAATAATACGCTCCCTCAGTAATTTAGTAATATTGTTTCTTCGATGAATATTTTTAAATATTTATTCTTAGTGATGAATTCCCCTTTCACAAATCACTGGAATGAGATAAAATTTCAATTCTTGTTTTGAAGAAAAACATACAAAACAAAACAACGCAATTTTAAATGAATTAAACATTGTTATTTCACTAACTATCAAAGATATCTAATAGAAAAGATAATATAATGGTGGTGTTATCAATTTTATAAAAAAAAAAAAAAATCACTGCTTGAATGGCGTATTATTAATCAAATATCTTACATTTTGGTTAATCTTTTCATTCGAACGTCAGACCTATAAATTATATCGTTAAATTAATAAATTATCCGTTACAAGTATTATCACGTGGCGAATCTGTCAAAGGAACAAGCTTTTCAAGGTTCAAAGTTCGGTGATTTGCATTAAAGAAAATACTATCGAATTTAAATTAATTCGCTTTATTTTTTTATCGAAACACGACAGATAGTTTTCTGACAGACCGCTATTGAGGATTCGTCAACGATTGTATATATTTTTTTTGTACAAATTGTAGAGGGAAATAAATCTTTGTGAAATATATTAGAGATAATCATGAACATACATTATGTTAAATCGAATAATCATTCCGTATATAATATATAACACATTATTAGTGATTACAGCATATCGTAAAATTCAAATATTTTCTGATTTATGCATCGGAGATTTAAGAACAATTTATAATATTTATTGCAGAACAATATCTTGGTATATAGAATTAAATGGCTTTATTTTTGAATGTGTATCACGAATACAGAATTTCGTTTCTTTCGCTTAGAAACAACGAAAAACAATAGAAATTCACACTAAGAAATATTCTTTTTTATTGTTGATTTAACGACTTTCGTATCCTCGTGAACTCTCCGTACTAACAATTCATGTTTCTTTAAGGTTCCTAATTGCTGGAATCGTTTCCCATCGAGGTGAGTATTGCAAATGCGTCTTGGGTCATGCACCGTGGAATCCATAAATAAAGTGCATCGCAGTTAAATCAGCGAAAGAATAATATTGCCATCCTCGAGCGAGACTTGTCGCCCGGATAAACAAGTGTCCTAACATGGAGGACAATTAATTGGCCGAGCGTGGACCAGGTGAGCACTTCGTTCGTGTGGGACCCGTATATTATATTGTAAATGGGAACATAGTCACGTATATACAATAAATATATATAAATTCAATTTGAGTTGTTATAACTTTGCACGATTCCACATGTTTCGCCTTTCGGCATCTTCATGTGAAACCCGGGTCGTTAGTGACAAAACATGTGGAATCGTACAAAGTTATAACAATTCAAATATGATTTTGAAATTCCATCAATAACCTTCAGTCAATATCGTAAATTTTATTTAATTTTACAATTTGACAATTAATACTACGTTAAATTGCAACATAAATAACGAAATCAGTTACTTAAAAATAGAAAATATTTATTTTATAAAAAAAATAGTTTTCGTGGAATACACCATATTGGGAAAAGATTTAAATATAAATGGAAACTACAAAATTATTTTTATTTGATTTGCTTCTTAATAAATTGTAAACTCAATAACATACAGTTTTAAGGTTATTTTTTCTCCAGTGTCATTCTTAGTGCGACATATAAGAGCAATAGAGAAGCTTCTGTTGAGTCTATTATTCAAATGACATAAATCAGTCAAATTCTTTTCAAACTCTTATATTTTTGTTATGAAGGCTTTCCAACCATCGACACTTTAAATCAATTCTATGCAACCTCTTTTTATATACTCCTATCCTAATAAGCTCGGTTATTGTATGTGGAGATATAAATATAATTTCAATGCGTGTGAAACAGATTCAATGTAGATTGCTCAGCTCTGCAGCGACTTACGTATATCAACAATGACACAATAAATGCTTATGACAATAGGAAACATAATTATACTACAATTTCCTCAGTTTTATATTTATTAGGTCCTATTCCATCCAAAGCGATCATTATTACTTGAATCATTGAGACCAGTCCAAATCATGAAATATATATTTTTTTAAATACAACTAACACAACTATTTTATTAAGTTATATAATTATAATGTGTTTCCACTAAGACGTGGCAGTAAACTTGTTAAAAATAAAGAAGATTTTATGAGCTTTAAATAAAACAAAATGTTTAATATTGATTTGTAAAGCCGCAATAAATATGATAACAAATATTATATTTTGAAACTTAAGGACTGTGTTTTCGTTATAAAGAATGACTTTTTTATCAAATTATATCCAAAACTTTTTTTCATATCATAGAACGCATTCATTTTTTTTTTGTTATTATTTCTTTTACATTGACGATATTTAAATATTATATTGTTAGCTAAGAAAATTCATCATTGTCTGTATGCTCTGAGACAATGAATTTATTTTCGATGATATTTACCATCGAAAAGTTCAATAAGTTGCATCAATTGTACCTGCTTTTTATCTGATCACGTAAACAAACGAAGATAACAAAATCATATTTTAACAATTTCTTCGCCGTGTCTTTGATTCCCTCCTCAACAAAAACACAAGAAGTGTACAGCGAGCCGGTTGAGTGAAGTGAGGCGGGTAGCAGACAGAGCCTCCGCCTCCGCGGGGAGGGGACCACGCCCACCGCAGAGCCTGCGTGGAAATCAGAGGGGCGGAAGGGGCCCGCGAACTCGCGATGGCGACACACCAAAAGCCTCGGCGGTGATACTGTGGGATTTTACAACGCGTCGGCAATAGAAGAGGCGTCGAAGTCTGGAAGGGCGTCGGTCGTAGCAATATCAATAATCACCACCTCGAAACATCATTATTTAATAATTATAATTTCCCCGAAGTTTTTTTACTGGCCAATATTGCTTTCATTTTTCAAATAAGTAATTTTGAAAAAGATTGTTGATTGTTCAAATAAAAAATACTTTTTTGATAAAATATTCGGCAACAGAATCTAATTTTTGTCGTGAAAAAAATACACTTCTAAAAGTCGATATAAAATTACAAAATATCCACATAAAAAAAGCTGTAATAAATAATTTCTCGATTTAGCGGTCATCGCTGTGTTACACAATAAATATAACATCTTAATATTCACGATAACTTTTTACTTAATTTTGATACTAATCATAGAAGATGATCGCTGGTTAAAAGGATATGGTAGAAATTCTTTCAATATTAAAGTGAAGAAGTGTATGAAAACTTGGCAACTTTTTTCATAAACATGAAATACAAATACTGTTTTTCCACTACTCTGATTAGGATATAAACATAATATATGCCAATTGAATGCAATTTTAAGTCTGATTTTGACATCCAGAACTGAAGGGTTGTTACTAACGCGCTTATACTTATATTCATTTGTTTTATTAATTAAAGATAAAAAATACTTTAAATCCTAGATCAAAATCACTCTTATGGATTCTTAAGTAATTCGAAAATAGTTTGATATAATACTCGGTAGTTAATAAAATATGGGTAACAATGGATAATGAATTAAATTTGAATTGTTACAATTTTGTACGATTCCACATGTTTTGTCACTAACGACCACACGGATGCAACAAAACTGACACTAGGTCAGAAAATTGAAATTGAAAAAAAATTTTACAATTAAAATTTGATATTGAAACTCCATCAAGCACCTTCTGTCGATGTCATAAATTAGATAATGAATAAGTATTTTAAAAAATTGAAAATTACCATTTTTAGGACGATTGTTTTTGTCTTAAAATCATGTATATTTTTTTTTGTATTCAGTTAAGATAAATATATTAAGAAAAACAACACTCACATTCTTATCTGTATAGATGTTTTCCGTACATCATTTATTACACAAAAGATGAATATAAGAGCTTTCCTCTTTCTCGGTCGTAAAACTTAGTAGCGCCATTTTTTTATGAAAGCCTATAATAATTTTAATACGCAATCTCGGGAGAGGTCATCAACACACATCGCCGTACTCATATTCCATAAGACAGCGGCTTTCCCCAAAATGGCCCTTTCAAAATAATACAATGTCCAATAAAAAATATACGTACGTCATAATAAACGCACACAATCTCGACAAAATCTCTCGCTGGAAAACACGACACAGAACTTATATCGGTCGGCCCTGTCTATATGCACCTACTCGGCGAATGGCGTACCACCACATTATGCAATAAAATATTATAATGTCAAAATTTGACAAACAAATCAAATAAAACAATCAATTATACACACAGTAACAATTCATCATGCAATAAAAATAAGCGAATCCTAATTAAAGGTTCAAAAAAATTATTACTTATAGAAAAAAGTCTATTTCGATGCTATCTGATTATTTCCGGTACACTTAATATTTTTTTATTTGTTGATAAACGAACAACTCGATTAACAGAAACTTTCATTAACACATTTGTCTTCGTTAACAGAAGTATTCATGTATAAAATTAAATGTTTTTTCTAAGCTTCCTCGGAATAAAGTTTGATCAAAAAAAATCAAAACATTATAATTCTGATAGAATTCCTGAATATGCCGAAATGAGAAACCCGTGTCGTTAGTGACAAAACATGTTGAATCGTACAAAGTCGTAACAATTCAAATTTTATATTGAAATTCCATCAATCACCTTCAGTCGATATCATAAAATACTTGTTAAGGCGTTTCAGGATTGTGTATATTAAATTGATAATGAAACACGCAAAATTACACATCACTGTGGAATAATTCCAAATTATATTATGATTTCAACATTGTGTTGTAATTAACTTTTAAATACATTTCAGTTTATGTTACCACTATCCAATACTACCATCAATATTATTATATTATTCGTTTAATATGGTAAATGATTTTTTGAGAAATGTTAAGCTCTAAAAAATTGCAACTCACTTTAAAATATTCTTAAGTGCCATAATCAAACAGTGTTGCTGATACAATGTTATGACTAGCTCGGGATATTCGTCAAATTATTTTATTTATTTTAGGCGTTGCATCACAACAATATACATTTGTTATTCCATTCATCGCTGAACTTTTAATAACTATCTCCGCCACTGTCAAGTAGTATTACCGGCGAGATGCTGTTTTTCATTTTATTATAACAGAATTGCAGATCACAGATTGGCCTTCCCTTTGCGATGCTATTACACGCAAACCATCGGACGAAACATAATAGAAACTAATACTCTCCTTTGAGTGCGTGGGAGAGATTTACATCTTCGCCGTCGATTTGCTGGCTACAGTTTTTCGCATGTGATACAACAAAAAGTCGTATCTTCATCTTTAAGCAATACAATAATAAAAAAATAATGACCTAACCTCACATTTTCACTTTATCGATCAGCCAATTACATGAGATGTAAAAAAAAATGTCTTGGTTACTACGGTGGGGATATTGTATCACATTGATAGTTATTCAGAGACAAGGAAGATGGTCTTACTCCTTCAAATGTACACTTGGGTCAATTCACAAAGCTCAAACTATAAAAGGCGATCATATATAACTATAATTCTCCAACATTTGCTTAAAATATTTCATTATAATTACTAGCGTTACACATGCGCTTTATTCTGTGATATCTATAATAATAATATATTTTTTTTAATCAATAAATATTTAAACAGTTAGATCGAATAATACATTATTTTTGATAAAGGGTGCGTGATGCATAAATTTATACCGAAAAATTGTAACAGCGTTTTTACCTGCCATTTTTAAGTCACTTAACTAAGAGCAGCATATCATTAGATTCACAATGTTATCATATTTGTACAGTATCACAATACTCGACCACAGGAAGAAATTGTTGTTTTGCGGGACTAACATACTACGAAATGAATCTACTTGTATTAATATTTATCAAAAATTGAGTTGATAACATCGTAAAGTTTAGTTCTTTCACATATTTTTGACATCAAATTTCGCATATTTTCATTGTTGAAAAGTATTTAAAATAGCAATGCATTTGCTGACTAGTTTTTTCTCTCATATGAAAGCTATTTGAAGTAAGATAAAAACGCTTTGAACATTATGAGTTTAAATTTGCTTATTATAGACCAATAAATGCCATTAAACATACATATTTTGTTTGGTCGTAAAATGTATATCTTCCCTTAGGATTTCCACTTAATTAGTACGTAATGTTATTCGCGGTTCTATAAATTACTCATGAAGATTTCTCAAATCTTTGTTAACAGAGTCGGGAGGGAAGTGCATTTGCTGAGTGTAATTGAGGCGCACGCAGGTGAACTTAGTCCCAGGCTCGATTCCCGTCTGCGATAATCCGTGCGATGAGAGCCAGCTTACAGGCAGATCTGTTTGGCCGTGCAATATTGTAGGATAACACAGTGGTGTCACACAAATGATAAAAAGAAGGATATATATAATATACATATTAGCGTATTTTATTAACCACATAGTAATATATTAAATAAAGTGTGTATGCCATTAAACTGTTATTACTTAAAGAAATTCCAAAGGAAATGAAATTTCATTATATAAGAAGAATTATCACTTTTTTGCATACCCAATAGTCTTGAAGTATTTATAAAGTATATTTATTATCAATCGCTTTATCTGAACAGGCTTTTTCACGCTCATCAAAACTACGATCTGCAGAGTGATTAATGCATATATTTTTATTTCTTTAATTTGAATATTGATAAATTTACACCACTACAAAATATCACTATTTTACATGGGAACATTATATCCTTATAAAATATAACGAAGAAATATGAATGAATTAATTATTGAAAATAATGTAAATCTAAAAGTGCATGTTGTTGAAATAGTGAAACTAACTTTCAATTTATTTACTTTAAACATGTTGACATACTTTTTTTTGGTTGGAGTGGTTTTTACAAAACTTAAAAAAGAGTAAAATCTATAAATCAACTACGAGTTGTCAGTTTCTCGTCGTTGATGTATGGATTTTTATCGAAGACACGAAAACTTTCAATTCGATTCTTCACTTGAAATGAACTCTGTTCGCAAGGAACATTTTTGCTGCCGGCTTAACCTGGAATACTTAGTTAAAAATCAAATTTTCGATGTGATAATATAATTGTATAAACTATAGTATCCAACCTAAACAATAACATATTTTCATTGCTTTTTTGTGACCATGTTTGCTACTAATGAGCAGCATATATAGTCTCAATGAACCTTATCTCAACATTAGCTGTTGTAATAAAACTACTATTGCTAAACCTATACCTTTCAGAGAAAATAAAAATAGTTGCTCTGGTTTCAATCTTGTTTAATGGTTGACTAAGTGGAAGGAGATTTTATGCAACATATGCATCAATACTTTTTAACACAGTATCACAAATCAATAAGTAAATGTGTTCTATAATAAGATTCAAATACGTGAACACATAGTCAACGTTACTCACTCGTTGAAAGGATTTATTTATTCTATTATGTGAAAATTGATGAATTAAAACCATGAATCTGTAAGGATTTCCAAGTCCACGTCCATGGTTACCATAAGATCATGATGATTTATGACTGGGATGTAGTTGAAATGGGTTATAATGCGCATACGTCGTTGCATTTGTTTCTTGTTGGTTGCGTCGGCGTGATAGATTGAAATGCACCGATATCTTATTCGCCAACAACGACGGACAAGACCAGTGGTGTAGAGGAGCACTTTGAACGACGGGGTACTCATAATACCGTTCACAAATGATCAACATCAAACAGTAATCATCTGGTATAAAGCGTTTAAACGGGAACTTTTGCCAATCGTTTGATTCTATTAAACAACAATTTTTACAATGACATGATTGAAATGTCATACATTTTGAATATTACTGTATTTTTTTATGTTTGCGCTATATGATAGGCGGTCAATTATTTTACAGTAATTCTTTACTCATTTTTTTCATAAATGCACTCTAAGCATAGCAGTGATGCACAAGCCGTAGCCTACGGGCAGCATGCAGCCCGAAATCAAATTCCCAAGACATACTTTCAATTATTACCACAAAAACATTGGTTACTTTTTAATTATTAAACTAGAGCTTATGTTTCGAAAATTTTTCCCTCTCCAGACAATCATTATAACGATATTGTTTTCGTATTTCTTTATATAACGTTTCTTTTATGTTGTACACAGTACACACGTCATAAGACTGAACTTTGATTATTAAATTAGACATGATACATTATTTATTCAAACTCGGGTGATATAATGTCACATCTTCAAAAGTTTCAATTAATAAAGGATAAATTGGCAAAACTATACATTGATTGGGCATCACTATAATATATCATATGCCAACCTTATAAATCATGTTCATACAAACTTCTTTTTTGAAAACTGGTTAATATTTCCTTAAACATTTTTAACAAAAGAAAAGGGAAAAATTGTAGCTAGAAAAACAAAAACACATGGTAAGTATTCGTTTTCGCTATGCCCAGTTTTTAAAATCTGATTACAATTTTTCAGGCATTAGACCAATAGTTACTATCACTGTTTTCTGTTAAAAAACGTAAACATTAAATAAAATTAAAAACTCAGAGTTGTGAATAACTTTTGTCCAGCTGTCTCTCCACTGAGCACGTCAATGCCCAATCCAGACCCGTGATGATGGCAATGATGAAGTAAAACAAAAAGTATGCAATATTATTCTTTGTATCGCGATCGCCACTCAGGGCTTGTTTATCTTCGATTTGCCATAGAATTATTGTTCAAGCATAATGCAAACTTTATTGTTCTTCAGGGCTCTTGCGATTCCTGCCAATCGTATTTTTCGCCTCAATCTACCATACTAACGCGCTAGATTTAACGCGCTACATTTAAACGTTTATAAACAGTTTTCAATGAGTGAAATCGGTACCGATCATAATAAAAATATACTTGTACATTAATTTATATTGCTTTCACACAAAAAATTGACTTTAAAGTTTCTACCAAAATCTATATCACAAAAATTAAATTTATTGATTTAATTGGCATTTACTTGACAGAACTCTATTATAACACGGTGAAAAAATAGCCATCATCGGAATTATGGCGTGAGCCGAAATAGCTATCAACTATATGTTATAAAAAAAAATTGTAAAACTAAAATAGATTGCTATATTTTTACCGTGTTAAAATTAAATTTAGTTTTATAGATTCTTTCTAACTTTATAATAAAATAAAATAATGTCAAAATAAACTTTGCTCTACCACTGGACAAAAATTTAACCTACCTAACTTGACAAATTAATTTACACTAAAAACCAAACATAAAATTTAAAGCCGCATGTGTTGTTAAAAAGTTATACGAATAAACTACTAAGATTGATTCTTCAAATATTATTCACAATTCTTTATATTGTTTATAAACATCCTAATGGAATTGCGAGTTGACGATGGGTATAAAAATATTGTATTACCAACAAAATTAATGTTCTTTTTGGTTAATGTCTTAATGTTTATTCTTTATATATTTTTTTGTATTGTTATCAATAAAAAATTATGTTATTACCCATCTGCCACAAAAAAACCAGTGATATACTCTGAATGATTTCGAAGTGTTAATAATCACCGCTTGTGTTGTCGAAGCTAACGATTTGAAATCACCATATAATGCAGTAACCACGGTTTTCCAAATTTTAATCTTAAGTTATTTAAACAGCTTAAAATGAAAGTATCATATTCAAATTTATTAGGTAAATAGCATAGATATCAGTGTATTTTTAACACGCTATTACATGAACGTTCTCTCTGGAATCGGTCGCAAATAGGTGAAAAATCATTTTAAACATTATATTCTTTAGAATATATGATACACTAAAAATAGTGGTCGCTTGAGTTGTTTATCCATTGAAGAATAGTTCAACTCTTGAGAAAAAACAAGCAATTCAATTCTACGACTTTTCGGAAAATAATAAGCATTTAATTAGTAATATTTGACACTATCAATAAAAGCGTAATTGTCATTTTTACTTTGTATTAATTGAAGTCAATATATGTCTAGGAATATTCAATTTCTTTTCGGGCTTTCAAACTTTAGATATTATTACTTTTTAGATATGAGTGTGCTTAAGAGAAATTCATTTGGATAATGTCATAAGTAATATCCATGGATAATTTAAACACTCGAAAAAGCTCTGTGATTCTTGTCGCATTGAGTTCCACAAACTTAGCTATCAGTTTTAACAAGCCATTTAAATTTGAATATATATTTGGATATGATACCTGATTTTTTTTCTTTGAGAAGCATCTTTATACTAGCAGAAAAATGATTTGATACTCCTTTATTAAGTCCATTATTTTTTTACTTGAAAGAACAATTGTAAAACTGACAGTAGCTATATTTACTATTATCAAAAGAGTTATTCAATTAATTTTATGATTTGCTCATGTAATAAAGATTAAGGAGTGCAGAAATAAATGAGGAAAGGTTATACTGTGCAGCAATATTCTTTTTAACTAATAAACTAAACTAAAAATACCAATAATTATAATAATATATTAAAGAAAAAATATACATTCGACACCCTAGTAACGTTACAATATTTAAAACGACATTCTCACTCATTCTGACTAAAATGAATAAATGGCCCATTAAAACGACATAACTCAGGTTCGATCACAAGTTGAGACAAAAGAACCTAACTACTGCATGTATGACTGATTATTTTTGATTGTGTCATTTATTCTCGACATTTTTATTTACTTACTCGGTGGTCACCTCGATTTAGATTTCCGAGATTACTTCAATGTACAGTTTCAATAATGTGGCATTTCACTCGGTTTCAACACAAATCTACAATGCGAAAATGAGATAGCATTTCGGTTTATACGTTATCTGATC
Source organism: Himalopsyche japonica (assembly GCA_028555115.1). Taxonomy (NCBI): domain Eukaryota; kingdom Metazoa; phylum Arthropoda; class Insecta; order Trichoptera; family Rhyacophilidae; genus Himalopsyche; species Himalopsyche japonica. The sequence goes on from JAHFWJ010000821.1 coordinate 452,243, forward strand.
AAACGTGATGACAATAGATCACCTCATTTTAACATCACTTGAAAATTTATTTCACGGACTACCACGTACGCTAAATGCTTGGAATATTGCTTATTATGTTTTACCTATCATATTTTGTATAAAAGGTAAAACTATAAATTTTTTTTTATTTTTGCTCTAGAAAATGTATTATAACAAAACAATATTTATTATTACCTCCAGCTTATTCATAGTGCAGCTATTTGGATGAAGTACAAAGTTTACAGATGATTTTCTTAAAAATGATTCATTATTTATTTAACAAGAATCTATTAGTTTAATATTACATTAATTAGATTTTTTTCATACAATTAACTCTTATAGTTTCTCACTACGTTTGCCAACTATCTCATAATTTAGAAAAACTAACAATTTCCACAATTAATCAAACCAAGATTCATTCGACAGTATCTCACAACTCTTGCTTCTATCTTTAAAGAAATCCCAGGATTTTTGCTTTATTATGAAAAGTGTGAATTTAGTTATTGATTATCAGTCAGATTTCATAAAAATCTTAGTTTAAGGGATATGTTTCCGTTATTAAATCTCGCCGTTATTTGGTTTATATTTTTTCTTCACTATATTTTTATTTTGAAGTTGCTTCAATTAATAAAAAAAAGTTTTCATTTGAATATATTTGCATAATATTCTGATTATTTAGTTACATATTTACTCAAAATTTTCCTAAAAAAGAGTATAATAAAAATATATTTAAAAGTATTTCAAAATATACTAAATAAAATAAACTTAACCCTCTGCTTAAAAATTTTCATTCATTATTTTAGAACAATGTGCAATAAAATGCTTGTTCGGCCACTTAAACATACCACAGCGGCCTAAAGGTTAAATGTCTTTAGAAAACAAATAAAATTTCATTCAACTGAAGAAACTTGAACTGTATCCAAAATAATATATATATGCAATCAGTATTTTGTAGTGAAATTACAATAAAATCATCATTTTTCAAGGATTGCTTTTAGAAAATAAATTATATATTAAATTTGAATTGTTACAACTTTGTACGATTCCATATGTCTTATCACAAACGACCCAGGTTTCGCCCTTCGGCATCTTCTGGTACTCCATACAATTTTCCTTAATTCCAAATTTAATATTGAAGTTCCATCAAGCACCTTCAGTCGATATCATAAATTAAATTATATATTTTTATCTACGATACCGTTTTATTGTACATTTAGAATCATCACGGATTTTTTTATAAATAATCGCCATCACGCATCTCGAATTGATCTATAAAATACATGAAGTAATAAGGAACACACCTTTGGCGAAACAATACAAGCAACAATCAAAATACAAATTGTCTTAAGAGTTAAGCTGAGATAAGCGATTGTGGCATTATTTGAGTTCAATAAATTAACATCCGAAGATCGATAGTCGCGTGGGTGTATCAGAGTACTTGCACTTTTCTGTTCAGAGGTCGAAGCAAACAAAGAGGACAGACGTTTAAAATGTTTAAGAAAATTTTCTCGTCATTGATCGTCAACCCAGAAACGAAAAATAATTATTTGTGATATTTATCAATTAATGGCACGCAAGGCTGAAATATTTTTCGAACAATACAACCAATCATTTTTTACATTTCCAGTTTTGTTGATTCAATAATAGTGGACAAAAATGCTTTATAGTGAACGAATTTCTATTAACTGTGTTTCATTGCAATAAAATAAAATTGATTTTGATTAAAATTTATGCCATTATTCTTGCTCTAAAAGTGACGTAATGCTAATTGCAATAATATTTTTATTTTTTGAAGCACGACCTCTCCACAAGATGTATAAGGGGCTCAGTGGACAACAACAAAATACATGGGTGTAAACCACCGAAGAGGGAAAGTGCCGATGTTCAAGAGAAATTTTAGAAATTGGCAATTGACCTCAATTGACCAATAGCCAATCATACACAGTATTTGATAATCACTTTATAATGAAAACGTAGAATCAATTACTTAAATAAACAACTTTACTCGTTTGTAATATAATGTGAATAATATTCCCGTTTAATATGGTCATATATTTTTTTAAAGATACCACAAAAAAGGAACTAGAAACTTCTGCCGTTATATAGCATTAACAAATGGTTTTTTTTCATTTTTAACTATGATGTTTCATTATTTAGTAATTATTTCCACAATTTCTGATTCAAAATAAAATGGTTGCTGACCTGACGGTTACAAAGCATGTTAGGCAGCACTGTAAAGGAACACAATGGGTCACAGCGAGATGCGAAGACAAGATAACGACGATACAATAGGAGGTTCGTAGGCCGTTGAGACCGCCACTAAATGGCCAATGTTTATATGTACTTACTAGAACTCCATTGACCACTCCAACACGCTACTCAATACGACTCAGAATGGCTTTACTGTGAATGTTTTCACTCTCAGCTGTGTATTGTGTCTCAAAATCTCACGAGAAGATGTCGTTTATAGGAATTTTGAACATATGCGCATATACTTACTGGTTTTCTAATAATTCAATCAAATTTATTAGATTTCATCGAAACTTTTTATCCAAAATACATTACTGAATTCTTCCTTCTTTTATTGATGTTAGTTTAAGCTGTATACATAATATTATTGCTTACTATTTGTATGCTATTCAGGTGGAAGCATTAATTATTAAAGTTGGCACATTCTTGACAGATCTCTATTATATATAAAATGGTAAAAAAATTGATAGCTATTTTGGCTTACGCCCTTATCAAAAATAACTATCAACTAAAATACATCTTATAAATTGGAAAACAAAAATACATTGTTAATTTTTTCACTGTGTGGAAATATTAACACTATAAAATAAAATTCATACAATACAATACAACTATGTTTTGAAAATTAATGACTTTTCATTAAAAAACTCAAACTATTTTACTATGATTTACCATATTTAAACAATCTTTATATAACATACATATTTTATTAAACGATATATTTGAACGCGTTAGACATTATTTTTTGATAATTCTTTTAAGAACTTTGATAAAATTTCTGGTTGCTTATAAGTTAACAAGAAAATACAATCTTTTTTCAAAACTACACAAATAAAGAGTTCTATTTAGGCATTAGAATAAAATTACTATTAAGGTAAAAAATAGCACATGTTATTTCGTACGATTTATAGAATTTGAGCTGAGTAGCAAAAACTGTTATTAATGAATATATTGGAAACATTATCTACTGTTAATCTTTTTAAAACAGTGTTTGAATTTATTTTTATAAGTATTTTTACGTTTGCGTTGAAAAACACCAATCTTGAAACGATTAAACAACCAAGTTTTTTTATGTTATACGAATAGTATTTCTTTATAATCATTATTTATCATTCAATTAATAACGACAGTAGACACTAAAGAAATATTAATTATATATTTAATACAAGGGAAAAATACAGAACACACAGAAGTGTGATAGTGTGTTTGCCTCTAGCGGCGTGGCCAATACATATTGTATCGTTTGTATTAAATGATCTAATTGAATATTAATCAAAAATATGGCACAGTTGGACTTATATTATACAACTATGGGACGTATCAGTAAAGCATAATTAAATATATTTTCGTTTATATTTATTTTAAATAATATTTCTATGAAAAAATGTACAATATTTAAACCGGTTTTGCACAGTATTTTTGTTTCTATACATTTCACCATCGTACACAAATTGACATGCAATCTTACATTATAAAAATAAGTAGGTATTCATTTTTACATTCGATGGAAAATTTCACTTGCTTATTTTAACTAATCTGCAATAAATATTTTTTCAAATAACATGTGATATAATGACCATGAATTGTATTTTTCGTCTTTCCACAGATAATCAAAACATTTTTTTATTTAAATCAAGATTCATATTCTGTTATTAACACTTTTTTATATCAATAAATCTTTAAAGCTTAATGTGAAGCAGTCTCGAGTAACTTTAAAATATATATTAACAGTCTCGTGACATTTTTTGTAAAATTTGACCTATCATAATATTTATAGAATTCGGATGGGCATTAAGCTTTTAAATTTTAAAAATTAAAACGTATAATAGTTCTTTTTCATCTGATACAATTTTGACGGAAGAAAAAACAACTAATATTATATTTGAATTGTTACAACATTGTACAACTCCACATGTTTTGTCACAGTTGCAACAATTCAAATTTGATATTGAATATCCATCAAGCACCTTCAGTCAATATCATAAATTATAGCTAATATTTTGTTTTTGTATATATGTAACCATCAAATACTAAAAACAGGTGAACACCGACAATATGATTCAAATAATTTCCATTACCGAGAATTGTATATCGAAATTGAGCAGCCAGAATTAATTGCACTTTAATTTATTTTATAAACTTAATTGTATGTTAAGATTATTATTTATTTATTGAATAATACATTTTCTCATCCATTTCGGTCCTGTGAGGCGCTTCACATGGCGCTATCGGCAGACACGATCGGTCAACGGGGTTAAGATGGAAATCTGCCTCCATAAAATCCAAATTTGCTGGTCACTTTATATTTACGAGATAAACAATACGCATGCGTGCGTCGAATTGCGACGCTCCTTGTGGAGGCTAGTCAGCCAACGTTATTGCATTTCCAGCACTGTCTTCTTCAAAATTTCGGCGAGAGCTTATTTAAGAGACCACACGTGATTTTAAATAGATCGAACGATATACTTTAATTATAATGAGCTGTATTAAACAAGCATAAAAACTGGTACGTATACACATTATGGTATATAATATTTTTTTTACATATATCGGCATTTAATTAGTATATTTCAATTATAGATTATCCTTGGTTTTTATGGATATTTTTTTCAATATAGACTACACTATATATTTTAATAACAATTCAATTTTGCAAAAACATTACATAATATATAAAATATAAACTTACTAATATAAGTCTTAGAATTATAGATCAGATTACCAAATTAATATAAAAAAATCTCTTAAAGTAGATAGTTTTAATCAATTAATAATGGTTTATGAAGGAATGCACAGATAAATCAAATTATTAAAATATATCACTTATTTGGTGTCAACTGTCACTCTCTCGTGGAAATGCACTATTTTTTAATAATAAAAACACAATATTGAATATTATTTCCACAATTTAACATGTTTATGATCAGAACCGTTTTCGTTTGTCGCGCGTATTATCAGCAGACCAACCTGTACAATGAACAAAAAAAACTTAAAATTGTAGAAATAGTAATCAAAATTTTGATTTTTATTATTGAAAAAAAAATGTTCCAAAAATTTCTTGTAATTATTTGAAATAGTACCAAAATCGACACTCATTGACATTAAATACAACTTTTGACAAATCAAATACAAAATAAAAACGTTTGTCAACCGTCATTCAAATTTGATAGCAATAAACTTTGTAATAAGAAATGGAATTGGTTACACATTGTACGAATACCGTCAATTAGCTGTCTTACAATCTGAGACTTCAGGCGCATAGTTGACCTATGACTTACGACATTTTATATCCACATTTAAATCTTATGTTATGTCGTAACATGGCACCGAAAAATTTGCAGGCAACCCGTTTTTTATGAAACGTATTAACTGCATATTTTTTTTACTATTCACATAAACATAAAACTGTCGGTAACCGATTCTAACGCCACCCTATTCGATAGAGCACACCGATTTGTTGAATGCAATTCATTTGTGAGATACAATCTTTGTCAAGCAGCTAATGCGATTTCACAGTTGAGCAACGGCAGGAACAGAACCCGCGATTGTTGTATCGTGGATATAGCATTATTATCGATGATCTAGGATATATATGCACAATAAAACGTTCTAATAAACTGTAAATCATCTATACTGTACCTATCGTAGTTTGAACCAAATCCGGCAAATGACTTTATTCTTCCCAATTATACATAAGGTTTAGACACCAAAACAATTTATTTTTTATTGTTGAATATGTGTACAATTTCACGTGTTTTGTCTGTCTCGAATAAGGTTTGGCATTTCGGCATCTTCAGGCATTCTATCACACGGATTCAATAAAACTGACATTATACAAGGTAAATTACTCACTATTAATGTGTTAACTGTCACTTCTTTGTGGCAAAGCATGATATTTTACATAATAAAAATCCCTTAATTGTACTATCTTTACAATAGATTCTTTGATTTGTACATAATGCTTGCGATGAGCGAAACAGGTTATGAAATACCTTATGGAAATAGTACTAAAAATGTGTTTATTATTTAAAGTTCTGTCAATCTAGCGGTTAAATTATATCAACATTTACGATAACAACTGATGTTCCTTGGTGGAGTTGCAATATCAAATTTAAATTGTAGCATTCCCTACGTTGTTTTTTTCAGTCACACATATTATACTTTCAGCAATTCAAATTTGATATTGAAATTCCATCAAACTTCAGACGATATAGTAAACTAATGACTTGATATCTCCCCATTTCCGTAGTTAAGTAACGTTTAAATAATATTTTAGCGAGTGCACATTGATAATGTATGCATTGAAAATATTAATTCAAAAGCAATATTTGAATGTACAAACGTGCATACACATACATGTGTAAAAAAACTCGTGTGATTTTTATCTATACACAAGTACTTAGATTGCACAAAAATAAACACGATCGCAATCGCTTAATAGCATGTTCTGCAAAAATATTCATAAATTGCAGATAAGACAAGAAACCACCAGCCAAGGCCAGAATAAGAAAAATAGATTCATTATAATTTCGCATTTAATTTTAAGAAACAAACAATACTCAAAATAGTGCTGACTCATAGGAAAAAAATTAATGGTTTACTCACGTATGATTTTCCACCGCGTTTTATGGATTCGAGTGATAGAGAAAACACTTACCTGAAAATAAAAAAATAAAAACATTACATAAATGTATCAATAATGAACATATTTGATAATATATATTATTATTTAGCGTTTAATATGTAGGAGTTTTGTTCATTCAACCTAAAATTCTGAGAGAAAATTCAAGTATATTGCGAAAATAGTTTAAAAAATATTTGAAACAAGTGACACATAGTATAATATTAAGCTTGTCAAACTGTACATTTAGATTCGATACCTCAAACTGAGTTAGTCAACAGGCTTCAAATATGCTTCGATGTTTGGAAAACTCTACGCATATACATAATGTAAAACAGACTGAAATAACTTCCTGTCTTACGTTATCGGTAATCGGTTTGAATAAAAATATCCATGGTTTTTTTTACGTAAACTATTTACTGCCATCGGGCATTTAGTTGTTTATCTAATTTATTTATGTATCATATTTCAATATAAAACACTTTCTTGGACTTTGAAATGTGGAAACCATCGATATCAAAATTGTATCCCGAATCATATATTTGCGACTCATCAAAATTTTAATGTCAAAGATACTTTATTTTTAATAAGCCTATAATCTTTATTCATAAGATAACGAATCTTTAAATTGATAAACGACATTATTTTTCAGTAAAAATAAAAAAAGAATATATCGTCTTTTTGAAGACTGCCTGGCAATACTACCTTCAATAGTTTCAACGTTCAAAATATTAAATAAAACTCGATAAATAGTTTTTTTGTAAATATTTATAATTTTCTCTTTGTTTCTCAATAAATAAATGAAAAATACATTTTTATTCGCAAAGAAATATAAAATATAATATATATATACGTTGCAATCAAGGCGATAATATACTTAAATTGATAATATATTTTAAATTTACAATCCCGGAATTCCAAGTTTGAGAAATTGTAAATCCCATGACATAAAAAGGGTTTGCGGTTGAATAACCAAGTGATCACACATAGTCTTAATATCCGTATCTCCTGTATATATTCTAGCTAATTATAGTTTAAGTAACGATTATTTCCTATGAAAAACTTCAACAAAGCATCGATTAACAAATAACCCTGACAAATGCTGATTGTTTTATATTATATTATTCACTTAACACGATTATTCAATAGTGTAAAATTTTCTAAGTTCTAATTATTAACCAGTTCTTTAGGGGTGCTCTTTAAATAGCTCAAATCGAGTATAGTGAAATAAATGTCATATTAATGTATGTTAATTTAAAGATTTATACACGTTCAAAACCGGGCTTAATGTCGTCTCACTGGCAAGCAGGTGTTTGGATTTCAAAGTAGATTTGTGTCTCCGTATGGATTATTTATTTCAATACGTTGACATCTTATAAATTTAATATAATTCTCTTTTTATTTTATTTTCTGATGAATGTCTACTACGGTTATTATAAAAAATCGAAGTTTGGTGCATCAACAAACAGCGTTATTGGAAACGTATTCATACATTTACATATTCGATGACCCTTCAGTCAGATAAGCACAAAAACAATGATTTTTTATCGCCAATAACACTATGTATTATAGCTTAAAAAAACGTTTATTTATTCATTTCTTATAAATCGTTTTCTACCAGCGATTTCGTATCATTTGCATTTAAATGAATATTGTCTTTATCTGCACTATAATATACCACACCACACTATCTTAAGTGTGTTTTAAATAATAAAAACAATGTATATATACACTTAAAAGAGGTTGATATTCCGGATAGCACCTCATACGGGTATTTCAATAAAATTATCGGAAGAATGGAAGCGAAACTATATTTTTTTATATCTCTCTTGATATATTTATGTGATAATTATTTACATCAATTTATAATTACGGTGAATATTGTATAAATTTATTCAATTTGATAAAAATAATTGTAATAATAAAATACCGCCCCTTTCAGTAAACATATATTTTACAGCAATTACTTTTTAGAGTTTAATTGTCCCTTCTTAGTGGAAAGCAATCATATTTATTATTCATAAATAAAAAAATCCTTTTAGTGCTATTTCCACGTTGTATAACATAATTATTTGGACCGGTATCGCTCCTCGCGAGAATTATCAACTGATGAAATATAAATCTCAAGCTTAACTTTTGATTGAATTGAAATTTACTAGGAAGAACATCACTGTATCATGATGAAAAAATAACAATGTATTTTGGTTCTACAAATTTTATAAGGTATACAGTTGATAGCTATTTCGAACAGAATTATCTGTTTTACTTCTGAGACCTTATATTTTTTTAGTACTAAAGTACTTTGCTATTTTTTCACCGTGGTTATTTCAGCGTGTTTTTTTTTTTTGATTACAGATTGTCAGATATTCTTTAGTAAGAGATCCATAAAACTTCTATTGTAAACTATTTAATCTCATTAATGCATATTTTGTATTATTTTCTGTAAATTTACGCTTTGCTTCAATTTGCCAATTATTAGTTACAAGACGTTAATATAACGCGAGATAAATACAGCTGGTATATAAAATGCCTTAAGTCTTTAAAATTATGTAAATGGACAATTTAAAAAATATTCTAATTCACGTTTTTGCACAATGTATATTTTATAATAACACCGTAACGTGATTTATATTGTGTAAACATTGCCTACACACACACACGCAGACATACGGTCACGTGCCCAGGCTGTGCCTACGGCAACATTCCTACCACATATAAAGATTCAGCTGACGATAAGCAACAAATAGTCCGATCAGTTTCAATGATGCTTATAATTCCGCGCCTATCTCTTTCCTGCAAATTGAATTTTAATAAGCCCCTTACTTAGCGATCGTTATCATTTCTCTCTCTAACGCATGCAATCTTGGATGTCATGGTATTCGGTACACACCTGTGGTGAATACCTACAGGAATGTAGGGTAATACATGTTTAAATGTATAATTTAATACTTGTACAATGGAGTGGCTTCATAATAATGAGGTTACTTTGAATAAGCCTTCTACAGTTATTCTTATTTATGAATTCATCAGTCAGGCATTGCCAAATATCGATTCGCAACTCAATCCTGTATCAATTTTTAATCAGTGTTAACCATCACTTCTTGATGGAAAGGCATGGTATTTTAAAAAATAAAAACACATTTTTAGTACTTTCCCATAACATAATTGTTGATCAGGACCAAATCAGTTGATAATACTCGCAATGAGCAAAACCGATCGTGATCAAAAAAAATATTTTGTGGAAATAAGTTACTAAAAAAAAGTTTTTATTATACGGTGAAAAAATAGCAATGTATTTTAGTTCTACAAAATTTTTATAAGATATTGTTGATCGCTATTTCGGCTCACGCCATCGTCAGAACTATTAATTGTATATATTCAAGTCAATATTCCGTATATGTAGCCGAAACTAAAATAGTTTTTCCCTAAGTAGTTGATACTTTAAAAAGATGTAGTACAGGTCGATAGTGACAAAGTATATGAAAATTCACAAAAAACTTTTCAAAAAAATTTAATTAAAAAATTAAATACTCTTTCATATGAGCTTATATATGCGTACGATATTACATACGTTTTATAAAAATACGAAAAAGTCCATTAACGAGGCCATCATAGGCTTCATAAGCGATTGCGTCGCGACCTTTTCACGTTTTTATCCGACCGATAACATCTGGAAAGGTACCCATTTACCTGTCCAGCTCATTACTGAATCCGTGGTCACCGCATCCATCACGGAGGGTGTATGAAGACGCGCAAGCTCTCTTATCACATCACATCAGGGAGACCATTATTCACTGATAACAGTGGGTCACTCTCCGCGTATTAATTGTTAGAAAACTAAAAAGTGATACATTCCGAGTAGCGATTGTGGGATCTGTCCGAAGTGATAAGGGAACAGATATACCGTATGTGACACTAATTATCAACTTGGTCAAATAAATGCAGCGTTTCATGCACATAACATATTATATTCATTTAAAAAAAAATACGTCGTATTTTTAATTATCTTTAATGTTTAGCTTTGTTGTAAAAATATTTTTTTACTATATGTATAGTTTTCACAGTACTTGGTCAAATTTCATAAAATGGAAAATAAATCGAATGAAGATACTATAATTATTATAATTATTATTTTTTGTTCGTGCAATAATAACTTGAAATATGTTTCTTTCATTTTTGTGCACAAATTATGTAATATCAAAATCCGGTTACGCATATACGCGATTTTTCAAATAAATCAACTTAATCATACAAAATCGCTCACGATGAATAAAACCTGTTTCTATCATCTTTAAATATATTTGTAGAATAAATAACAACAACATGTGCATTTTTCAATGCACATTTGGCGTGTCTTTTTCGATTTGCATCTACATAGATAATGCATAATATATTCGACGATTTATCGCAGATAGAACGATTCGTATCACCGAGTTTCTTAATTTATTGACTTCAAGTGAAATCAATATCACACTGGTTTGATGAACACTGTAATCGCAAATCAAAGTTTCACTATGTAAATATGTTTTAGTGGAGAGGCAAGTAGCAGACAGCCAGAGGAAACCCGTCGACGTGCCCATATAATTATCCAATAAAATAGAGATGTATATCACTAGATCGCGTGTTCTACCCACGCCCATAAAAATTCGACATGCCAAACATCGGTGACGGATAACTGTGACACTTCATCTATCTGTCTCTTTTAACTTCTGCCTTCTGGTCAACGCTGGGGACCTAATCGTCTTGAGTATAAATTAGGTATATTGAAGAAGGAACCACATAATATAAATTCAAACTCAACGCCTAAGTGTTTGCATATTTGTAATAAAGGTCGCAAGATGAAGGTTTTAGAACAGCTGGTAATCAATGAAATGACGAAATGACGAAAAACGATAAGACGAAAAAACTAATATATGTCGATCGCCATTGCCTAACCCTCTACGGGGATGTTTTGTTTCCGTAATAGACCATTTCCGTGCCATATATAAACTTATTGATATAGCCGACTTTTTAGTTTCACTTACAATTTTTAGTTTTATTGCGAGCAAGAAACAAGCTAGGTCATTAAAAAAGAAGAGAAGATGTATTGTGTACCTTTTTACACAGCTATATATATATAGATTAAAGCATAGTTCTGACAATGGCGTGAATCGAAATAGCTATCAACTATATCTTTTAAAAAAATTGTACAACTAAAATACATTGCTATTTTTTCACCGCGTTATAAATTAGGTACCCGTCACTCTCAAAAACTCTCAACTAGCTAAAAATGTCGCTATTATGTCAATATTGAAAGTGACAATTTGTATAAGTGAGACCGTTTTCATCTCGCTACATCTTTTTTGAGTTGAAGTAGATAAAACATGAATCATTATCAAGGGAAGTTAAATATGTGTTATATTTGTTGAATCGGCATGCATCTTTTGTTAGATTAAAATCTCTTTTAGTGTGCTTGATTTATACGTAGATCACGATCTTGTGAAAAATTATATTTGTACCTTTTTAACAATTATGACTTTCCTCGCGTTATTTTTTTAAATATGGCTTTTAGTATGATTTATCCAAACTATCAACTCTGGTATATAATATACTAGTTTCACTATTTATTTAATGATCTACAAATCAAGTCATTAATTCAGGACTGTGGAATCGGAGTCGTGAAAAATGAGCGACTCCGATTACTTTTTCGATTAGACGATTGTGTAGAATATGTCATTGAATAATTTTCCGGATTCGTTGGTTAATCTTTAATTGTAAGTTGAATTTTTGATCAATGCCGGAGTAATTTTTTTTAATGGCTCCACAGTTCTGGATTAATAATTTGAAATGAAAAGATATACTGATATAAAAGAATCGAAAATAATTTAAAAAAAAATAGTTTTATTCAATAAATTATATCAAATATTTTTTTATTCGCAGTATCTGAATGCAGTATTGAAAATATGTATTATTTTTTAATGTAGTATATCGTCAGCATAGACTTCAAGGATTCTTTACAGAAAAAAAAACAACATTGTACACACAAAAAATTAACTCTTCCTGACATTTAATTTTGATTAATTACACCAAAACATATCTCTAACAATATTAAAACTGTAGTAATATTATTAATCATTATTTTATTACACAGAACTACACATACAGCAGAGCAAACACCACAATATTTGCTTTAATCAAATGTCAATTTAAGTTAACTACGTTTTCGCTTTACTGATTATTTATCGCATAATAAAATGATAATATCTTGTTTCATATAAAATATATGAAATATAACATAAGATTCCCTGTACAATACCATAAGCCCTTAACTGAATCTATGAACGATTACAGTTGGTGTATTACATATATATGTACATTGGTAAATTATTTGTAGCCATGTCCAATGTAATCATAATATTTAACGATGTTAGATAAGAACGAAAGATCCGAAGTATCAGGGCACAATAAGTTTATAACGGAAGATAATGATGCATGAATAAAAATGATAAAAATCCCGCATTGAGGTTTATTTGTGACCCGACAATAAAACTCAACATTCTAATTTAAATTCTGATTATCTTCAGCGCATAAATGTAAATGTACATACTGATCCATTTAGGCCAAACCATCGGCGTGCGATTCCCAATTGAAGGACAATGAAAAGTATATATGTGGTAAGATTAATGCCACTGATTGACATCTATAATGTATATCTAAAAATAATAAATATTCAATAGCATACGACATAATAATACATTGTTTTTTATCTTGTGATAAATGTGTTTGGAGATAAGATTCTCAAGTTAAGAAATATTTTTAGTGTTCAGGATATCACTATATATAATTAAAAATCAGGTCAATTATAAAAGTATTTTTGTTTCCCAAATCTCGTACTTCTGTGATTTTTTATGCGACAAATTCAATTAATTAAATGTGCCTATGTGATCTTAGCTCATTTGTTAATTATAACCTTAAACAAGTATGTAAACTTTTCACTATTTTTTTTCAGATAAAATGATTTGTGGTGTTACTATATAAATATAAAATTATGTTATGTAAGATGCAAATATTATAAATTATTTTTTTGAGAGCATACCCATTCTTGATATATTTTATATCACATTTTTTGTAGCCGACAGGGGACAACCTTTTTCTTATGATTTTTGCCTGTATGTTTTTAATAGAATCAAATTTTGCTAATTTATTTAAAGACAAAAGTTTTCCAGAATTTTGTTTACCCATAAAAGTAATTTTTTTTAAATAACTGAACCATGTTTTACACTTACAAATGTTCAGGATGTTTCTTCGCGTGTGGCAAATGCTCTTAGAAGTTACTTTTGATTTTAACTTTTTACTAAAAGAAAAAAATATGTCAATTCGTTTATCTTCAGTCAGCTCAATATTTTTACCGTAGTTAAAAAAATGTTCTTGTCGACTATTTATAATTTTCTTATAACGTCAACCTCCAAAGGATCAACGGAAAAACATGCTATTCATTTATACACACTACACGAATACATCATAGATAAATCTACGTTAAATCCTTGAAATGGCTTATCTCAAAAACGTTCACCACATCTGCATTGAGGCATGCATGTACGTACGCCGCGATGCTAGCAGATAAAGCGGCAAACAGAATTCGTAAAATCTTCAATAAATTGTTCATACACATAGCGAGTATTGTCGATGTGACCAGATAGCGCATATCTAAACATAATTATGTAGCGACTTTATTGATTTTCCGCGCGATAGGCCGCTTATATGAGGTACAACATCAAGATGGGCAAGCAGATAAGTCGCCAATAAATCATGTTTCGACTGATCGATAAGAGCTATGTGACTCACGAAATGTTTCGTATTGTGGATAGTATTGTTTGAAATTGGAAAAAGTGTTACATTCGACAACTTTGTCAACTATTCGAATATGGAACACAATCGACAATTTACGTTTAAATTCTAAGCAAAATTGTAAGCATCGTGAGTTCTTCCGCGCAATCGTAGAACAAAAATTTCAATCGCTTATAATAAACATGTTTCATTAATTTTAAGTAAAAGGCAAAAATCTGAGAAAATTTGATCAATAAAATCAGTACCTTATAAATACATATATTTCTTAAGCTTTTTTATTACATTTGGTATACGGTAGTTTTATAACAGTCGCCTTCTGTGCTGCAGTGGTAAAATATGTTCCCTAGACATCACTTAGATCGGTGTTCAAGACCAGGCAATATCAATACTAAACTGTCGAGTGTCTTTTCTTTTAGAGATGATCTAAAGATATATTTGGAAAAGTCTCATTGATTCAATTTTATTGATGAAACACAATATTTGTTACTTATTCCATAGTTTTATATTATAAAAATCAGCATTTGTTTCTCTCATCAATTGATGAGCGAAATCACTCTTGAACACAAAATTGTAGAATTTTTACTAAAAATTGTGTTTTAATATTTAAAAATAATACCTTTCCTTTCCACCAAGAAGTCACAGTAAGCATTTTAAAAATAAAACAAGACTTAAGTGCACATTATTTACATTTTTTTTTAAATAAAATAATACATTCGAATTAAATTATTATATAAATAAATAAAATATTTATTTTCTCTGTTTTATTGCCACAAATAATACAATATCTGTTCGACATTCGATTGATGAAGAAAAACGGAAATTAAAAAAAAAAAAAATTACTCACTATGAACTTCTATAATACGTTTCGAAATCAATGATCTTATATTTAACATTCTATTACAGTGACAAATACATAGATTTTATTCAAAAACAATTATTTTTCAATTTTTTTTTTATTTATTAAAATAATTATAAATCTTGTCTTACGTGCCCAACTCTCCTCTTTACTAAGCTGTATGGATATTTTAGATTTTTATTCGTTGCAATATTAGTATTTTAATCATAGAGTGACGATAAAAATAATTACATATTAATATCTCGACAGATATAATACAAATAATAATAGTAGTTATAATCAATAAATAATATTACCGTGGTACAAATTGATTTATTGTTCACGTTTCGATAGCAGTATGCTGATTAATGGATCAACATTTTCGTAGTAACTACCAATTAATTTTTAATAAACGAACCCAATAATGCCGATCGAGCGATACGATGTGGGCATAAAATTTTCAACGTATTAAAGATTACAGGAATTGAGCAAACAAGCAAAAACCTGATCTTATTTGTGATTTATTGGGACAGGAGTACGGCGTGGAATGTTACGAATAAAGCTATACAATACATCGGAACAAAATTAACGACATTCCATTCTTTTTTTGGCATTAATGATAATCGGTTGGTAGTATTGACACACTATCAAGAAATATTTCACTCGTAGCAATGAAGGCTTAATGACCACACTCTTCCAGTATGGCCGATGAACAGTTACGTAATATGGGAAATGCAATACAACAGGGTACTCTAATAGTTTGAATGAGTGGACGATAAGAGGAAAGAATAATTATTCAATCACAGTTCATAGACAGTTTGCCACTTCATCACAATGACTGTTAATAATGACGGCTAATTTGTATAATATTTTTTACTGATTATTATCTTAGCATAAAAATACGCAATTCGATGAAAATTCACAGGCAATTATCTTTTAATTTATAACTTCAGTTATATGAAGAAGACAGGACTGTGGACTCGCGGTGTTTTAGCCGTAGTCGGAATATTTTACCAGATTGGCTGGTAGGACTTTAATTCAATGAGCATAAATAGGAAAGATAGAGAAAAAAATCCTGACAAAATCTATTTTTTTTAGTCAGAGTCGTATTGCTGGTCAATGACAGAGTCGAAATCGTGTTTTTATAACGACGCCAAAACCCTGTAGAAAGGTTTCAATCTATCCATATCATATTTTTTTCTTGTCTAAGGCCTAAACTTAACTGAAGATTTACTATAAAAACTGCTTTTTAATCAGTTGATCAACTTCTGTTTAAATATTGCAGAAGGTATAGGAAGAATAGGGACCTAGGACAAGGCTAGAGGATGGCTAATTATTATTCTTTCTTTGCCCAATTTTTTTAGGTTCGGATGTGTAAAAGGGAAGTTTTTGACATCACAAACACGCATCCATAACATCGAACATTATTGTTCAGTCGGTTGGATTAATACAAAAATGTTGACTCAAAAATTTGTTGCAAATGCGTTATAGAATGCTTATAAACGCCTAAAGGGGAAACCCGGGTCGTCAGTGACAAAACATGTAGAATCGTACAATGTTTCAGCAATTTATATTTTATATTGCAATTCTATCAAGCACCTTTAGTCGATATCATAATTTATATTCTATCACCTGATAATACTTGAGAAGACTGAAACTGGTTTTGGTTTTTAAATGTATTGTGGAAGTAGTTCCAAAAATGTGTTGTTATGATTTAAAAAAATCTTTAAGCGACTCAGCATTCAATTGGTTAAAATCGTTTTTGGATCTAATATCTGACTAAGTATCCGATCCAACGAGTCTACGGTATTACATCGTATTCTTTCTACAATAAAATTGTCGTAAAGAAACAAACTAACGAAGTGTACCGTTGATTGAAAAAGATAGGTGTGAAAAATTTACTTAACATACGCATGTAAGCCATAGATAAAAAGTTTTCAAAATCCGAAGATATTTGTCTATGTTAATACCCGTGTAAGTGAGCCTTTTGGGTAACATTAAAGACATAATGTTGAAATAAAATCCAATCGCTCGTCCCAGAGGGGAATAATAATTATCTTAATTGCACGAATCGACGGTGTTGAATGGGCCATCGACTTTCGAAATGAGAAAAAACCCGTGTTATCGGCCAATCAGATCGCCCGATTAATAAATATTCAATTCGAGAATTTTAAATTCCGTAATCATGTCAATTTCCTTGCGTACGCCCGTATAATGTTGTTCTGAACGATCTTTCTCTTAACAATCATACATGTGTTTACATATTTAGGAAATAATTTTGTTGATCAATATTCAAGACACTTATTCTCGTACAGCCATATTTAAGCAATAAGCACAAATTTTGAAAAAAGTATTTCAGTAAAAATTAAATTGATATATTTAAACGACCGAATCTTCGCCCCAAAAGCAAAAGTGCATTTGGGACTATTTGGCGATTTTGAACTATGTATACTGTTTTTTTGTTATGTTTTCTCGATTCTATTGACAAAAGAACATTTATAGAATAAAATATATGAAATCATAATTGAATAACGAAAGAAAGTTGGCATTAATCTTCAATTCAAGTATAGCAAAAACTGTTTTTTTCTTAGATATATACATGATGTGAAATGAAACTTTTTAAGCAAGTATACTAGCGTTTACTTAAAGTTTTAAGCTTAAATATACAGAAAAATAAATTGTATGTCATATGAAGTTTTTAAGTAAATATAAATTAAAACATTGTGACCATCAATATTGATATTTAAGAGAAAATAATAAAAAAATATTGCTTAATCTTCAAGTTCAATTCTATTAGATTTTCATTTCAAAATACTATAAAACTATCTGCACTTTATTTATCCACATAAAAAATGCGACGTTGTATTAACTTAGTTCATTTTATTAAATTATTTAGATAAACGTTGCACTTTATTTTTTAAGAGGTTTTTATCCCAATTAGCGAAAAACTTGAGATAATTCTGTAATATACTATTAAAAAGGTTTTTCATATCTGGAGTTTGTTTACGCGAGAACAAGCGTTTAGCTCAATTTCTCTTTGTGCGAGTATAAAAAATGAAGGATAGAGATAGGGAAAAACTACAAGTTATACAGTCACTATCTCTTCTGGATTAGATTTATAGTTGAAATGAGATACAAAATGTCCTGTGAAGTATTAATCGAATAGGAAGACCGTTCAAGATAGTAATCTTCTAATTTTTATAGTTATATAGACAACACTACATATAAAAACTGTTTTTCGTATTAAATCTGTCGACGGTTCTTTAATAGACGAAGCGCGTTATACAAATATCTAAAAGAAACAATGAACATTTAATGAATATATCATTTTTAATTTCGTATATGTTTTCACAGAGTCAACACCGAATCAATTTTTCCATACAAGAAATTTTCCACGGCGAAGAACTCTCAGTGAATATTTTCATTAAAATTTTAATTATTCTAAGAATCTATTTCTTTACAATAAATTAATTATATCAGTCAGCATTCATCATCCACATCATCATGTAATTAAATCCTCAAGGTGACCCTTGGCATTAAAACAGCATTGTATTAACATAAAGCTATCTCAGTTGGGATCTGTATAAAATTACGTTAATTCCAACGATAAAACTCGTTATCCAAGCATTTATCAACAAAATAATGATGTAAAATTAGAATCGGATAAGATCTAGTTCCTTATCTGCAGGAAAAATACTGATCAATAATCTTATTCGTAAACTAGCTTAAAGCAGAGATAAATTTATAAAATATAAAATAAAGTTTATCGTGGTTTATTCAGAAACGCAATTCTAAGCGATAATTCACATTAATATAATATTTGATTGCACAATATCGGTGGAATAGTTTGTTTCGTTCATTTGGGGATATTCAAAGTCCACAATTTAATAATATATTTCATTATTTCTACATGAAAAATTATGCGGATAAAATAAATGGTATAAATAACGATTGCGATTGCAGCTTTCGGGTGATTTTTCTGTCTGACTTCACTGTTTACGGGCTCAAATCCAACATATGCATATGTTCAAAGAAATAAATTTTAAGAATTTACAACATTTTTAAAGAGGCATAGCAAGATCGATTATGACCCTTTATTCACCTTTTATTGAAATGCTTCGTGAGAAATTCATATTTGTACATTGTACATTGTACATTTGTACATATGTACATTGATCGGTTTAAGAACAGGTCGGACAACGAACCATCCACGAAAGATTTTTGTGTTCAGCCACCGAACATATATCCGGATGACGAACTAAAGCAATCTTTCTTATTCAATAATTCTATCTGTAATATAATAATAATCGGTTAACGAAAAATTAGGATAGCGAACATAATTTTGGAGCAGATTGTGTTCGTAAACCGATCACCCACTGTATATAGTATATATATCATCATTTTAAAAAAACAACAAATTAATTATGCTTCACGAATTAATTACATTGATGTATAGTAAGGATGCAGACAATTTGCAATTCTTAATAATTTCATCGATGATTTTTTTTCGCGTAGAGATTTTTGTTATCTCCTTTTTATCTGGAAGTCGAGGACAATACCCTCTATTTAGTGACAAGATATAAATTTGCTTTTCCATAACTAAGAAACCATAAATATGGCGAATACAGTATCAACCCCGGTCATAGGGAGAAAAACAATTCACTGAACAATGAGTCACTATCTTTGGGACATAAAAATGCAAATAAGGTAAATGTAACTTCACAGAGCAGATAGTATCGTGCACTTACTTGTAAAAGATCGGTTTCCGAGAAACTCTTCAAGTTTCCAAAATCAATACTTTTTTGCACGTCTGATGACTCTCTAATTTTTTACTAATAACGTATTATTTTTTTTTATATAATAATATTTAAAAAAAAAAAAAAAGATGTATAATCTTAGAATTGTTTTGATAAAACATATGTTGTGATGTGTAGTATATTTTCATAGTTATGTATTTCTTTAGAAATCTCCTTTTGAATGAACAATCTTGTCGTTTCAAATCTTAAGGAAAAAAATCGTGATGAAACACCAATACCCAATGTATCCCAAATCTATTATATAAACCATAAAATACATTCCATTATGTCTTTTTTCCAAAATAACACCTTATAAACGGGCAATCACTCTGGGCGTCATTTCTTCGTCAACAATACTATAATATATTCAATTTTCACCTCCTTGCATTAGTATTTATAGATGGACACTGTTGTGTATTACATATTACATGAGGCTTGATCCTCTGTATTTTCATTTGAAAATTTCGACATTAACTGAATAGTAGTATAATAATTCCAACGTCCATATGACCTCCTCTCCCTTGCATATCGCTATTGCCACACTTTCATCCCGGAATATCCTAAATTACAACTGACACCCTTTACCAACTAACTACCCAACTACAAAATGGTAAATCGCAAACAGACAAATATAAGTGAGATATGAGAAATATCTACAACTTAAATATATAATATATTTCAATTAACGTGTCATGACTATCAAATTCATCAAATTCATCAAATTCTTTTACAGCTGATCATTTTCACATAAAACTATCACTAGATCTGCTTTACTGCCGCCATTTCCAACAAGTTTTTTGAGCACTGTTAATATTTAATTTTATTTTGTAGCTCAGCAGGGAATATGCTAACATAGTTTGCACTTGCCTAAAATTTTGATACACAGGTGTGCGCATAACGGAAATATTTAATTCGTTACTGCATATTTCAATAATATTTGATATTACATATTAGAAATCGTTTCAAATATGCTTACTAAGGTCTTAACATTAGCTACAAAAGAGTTTAAAAATAATTACTTTATATTAAACATAAATTCGTATTTTCGTGTCAAAAACAAGTTTCTTGTGTTATTGTTTTGTTAACAAATGATAAATATGTAGTTATCATCAGAAATACGTTTTGAAAAATGGATTGATTTTTAACGATATATATTTACATGATCTACCGTTACAATTTTTCATGAGATACATTTTAAGGAGTAAGGGATAAAAATGCCTTTGTCACCCATGCACGGAAGCGAAAATAAATTTCCATTAATTTGTTACACAGTTAACCGTTTCTCGGGCGATCACGCAAATATGCGTGAAAAAAGTATAATTCCGAACGATCACGCAAATACTCGTAATTTTTCATACAAACGAAATTCATGATGGTGTGAAATTCTGGGCAATCACGCAAATACGCATAAATAATATTCGAACCATTTTGAACCAGAATTTTTTTTTCTCGATATTTACATAATATTTATAGATAATATCAAAAAATTACCCGGGAATTGATTAACTGCAACTTAAAATTCCAGTGTGAAGGGGTTGAGCTTACTCATTGACAGGGAATCTTTTTCCTTTTAAAATTTTGTTCTTACAACATAACAACAAATACTCGATCATGATTATATTTAGTTTACAATAGAAAGGGATATGTTTCTATTAAATGTACGTATTCAGTCCAAAACTGTCTTCATTTTTATACCACAACAAATACTACATAAGTTTCTTAATCCAATAATTATCGTCAATAAATTTAAACTTATTAACAATAATCGAATAACCTTTGCTTGTAAAGTTTGTGGCGAGCAATAAAAGCATATAATATGCTGCAATTACGCGGAAAAAAATCAGGCCGCAATGTTTTGGCGGAAACGCGAGAATGTAATGAAAGTTTTCTTCGAATTAAAACAATATCCAGTCGTACCAACTGCACCTTTGTCCAAAAAACTAATTATTTCACTTCCCGTCCAACAATCGGACGACACAGTGACGTTCGAATAGTTTTACTTTATTACATCGGTAGTATAAACAAAATATATGGCATTTTCATATGTTTATGCAAATTATACATTGTAAGAATGATTCAATTTCGTGAAAAATGTAAATCTACATTCTCATACTAATTTCATCACTTAGTTTTTTTCTCTCATGTAAAATTGACAGTTATAACTCTTTACCATCACGGTACTTATATATATTTATCGATTTCTTAATAAGAATAAATAATGATATTTTTAAATATGTTATATCAAAACATTCATAATACAAATGGCTTTATATTAATCATAAATTGAAAACAATGTTTGTAATAATTTATATTTACAAATATGAATTGTTACAACCTTGTACGATTCCACATGTTTTGTCACTAACGACTCGGGTTTCACCTTTCGGCATCTTCAGGCATACTATCACACGGATGCAATAGAACTGAGTCCGGTCTGTTGCATCCGTGTGATAGTATGCCTGAAGATGCCGAAAGGCGAAACCCGGGTAGTTCGTGACAAAACATGTGGAATCGTACAAGGTTGTTACAATTCAAATTCAATATTGAAATTCCATCAAGCACCTTCAGTCGATATGAATTTCTTAAGTATCACCAAATTAACATAAATTTCCGAATCTTATCTCATAGCTGTTCTAATAGAGCTCAAATGAGTCATTTTATTTATTTTTTAATATACATACAATGCACGCAAACACATATCAAAGGATATTAGATTTATTAATAGTATAAATTTTGTGTGTTTATAATACCTAATAATTTTACCCTCGAACGCCACTGAAATACATCGAACAGCCATAGAGTTTAAAATAATAAAGAACTTTTTAATCGGGCTGTCGATGCAATATAAAAATAACAGCGATCGTGCACGAGGGGCGTGGATGGGCGTAGGTGGAGATTTGTTCTTTGATTAAGAGAAACAGTTCTACCAACATTGCTACATTACAATATTATAAAGCTTATATTACAAATGTCTAGAATAACCACTATCGATGTTAATAACCTGCTCAACCCGCAAATAATATTGAGATTGGTTCATACTTTCAACCTATAACTCGGCAAAGGTATAAACAATAGCTGCAAATCGGTGCTAGGTCTGCGGTTCAGAATGACCCTTTTGTGTGCTGTATTTAAACGTTAAGAATTTATTATCATATTATTATAACCCTCGATGAGCGTAATCGAAAAGTAAAAAAGAACGCTCACAATTTAACGTTTCAACGTTAAGCCATAAATTTTATTGATTGAATTGGCATTCCCTTAGTAGAACTCCGTTATAACACGGTGAAAAAATAACAATGTATTTTGGTTCTCCAAAATTATTTTTTAAAATATAGTTGATAGCTATGTCGTCTCACGCCATCTTTAGAACTATGCTTAAACTAACATTCGCTTATCATTTTTGAAACTTTGAATGATACCACGTGTTTTGTCGCTGACAATCTTTTGGCATCTTCACGCATTATATCACACAAATTCAACATAACTGACAAACAATATACAGTTTTCATCAGTTATATAGAAGATTTATTAATTACAAAGGAAAATGATAGACCTCAAGCCTACGATCCAAATATAAATCTGAAATAACTTTCAAAACTTTTTATTTGGTCATATTGACACTCAATTTACATTTGATAAGTTTTATAAAAAAACTTAACCTTAATGAATCTTTGATGAACGGATTTCACAACAAATAATAATTTTATAACTATCATTAAAATGCGATACCTACTTATTTTAAATTTGTGGGTAACTGCGGGATTAAACATCAGGTGACGTAATATGAGAATTAAGTTTATGAGATTGTCGACATGATATTGAAAATCCACCAAGAATCTTCAGTTGATATCATAAATTAATAAAATAAATAAATACTGCACATAATTTATTTTTAGCATACAATTTTAAGCATGACATAATGCTAAACGACTTATCTCGGTATTGAAAAATTGTGAATACCGAAATTTTGAGATAAGATACTTTAATTGACAATGATTAAAATAAAGCATTAAACAAATTGCTTTTTTCAGTATATTTGAAAAACTTCAATAAGAAATTCAACACGACACACATTTATGAAGCTTGTATAATGATCGAAAAGTGTGTCCAAGATTAATCAATAAATAGTTGTTAATCAAGTTTGTCTTGTAAGAAGTTTATATATAATAAAGATGTACATCAATGATCCGTGAAAACAAACATGATCCAGTTAAATTTAATGATTTTTATTCAGTTTAAGGATGACAAAAATCCTCGTCTAATTAAATGTTTAAAAGCATTCGTGTAAAACTGGACACGTCTCTATTTGAGTTTTATTCAAAGACCAAAAAAACATTAAATATGCAGCCGTTTGAAGGTAGAGATCTTGTTTTTTTTTCCGTATAACATCATTATAAACAGATGCAAAGGATCTGATTAAAAATTCTTATTCATTTTGTTTTAAATCTCCTTACTAACTTTTTTACCAGTTAACTAATTATATTTGTTTGTATATCATCATAGATCTAATATTCCTAGGATTAGTAACGACTTCAACTTTCGTAGTGATTCATTTGAAGACATAGTAAGAACACGGTGAAAAAATAGCAATGTATTTTAGTTCTAAAAAATTATTTTTAACAAATATAGTTGATAGCTATTTCGGCTCACGCCATCGTCAGAACTAGTCAGAACTATATAGTAAAATACATTGCTATTTTTTCACCGTGTTATAATGGAGTTCTACCAAGTGAATGCCAATTCAATCAATACATAGTAAGAAAATCATCGCCGAAGAAGAAAAGTTACTATGTGTCGATAATCACATTTGAGACGCCGTTGTTTCCATCTTGTGTTCATTTATGCGCTGTGACTTTGTATCTAAAGGCAAAACTGTCTTATTAATTTGTTATTCTCCTCCTTGTATGCCATATACTGAAATTAGAAAGTGATCAACTCACACTCAGCCCTATTTGTTCATTCTACAAGATAGTCATAAATCACTAGCTCGCAATTAATTATCAATAAAACATTATTGCTAATTAATATGAGAATTTCTACTAGAGTTCTCAAATTCTAGACAAAAAAAAGTAGATGAAAAAACTGTAAAATTTACCCATCCAGTTGATTTAAACTATATGATATTTCAATAAAAACACATTCGGTTAATCAATAGATTAGTTAATAAACATTTTTAATAGATCAGTATATTTTTATGAATCTTTTTACTGTCGAATTGTTTTTCAAAAAGTCATTTTTATATTTCATGTCAGCAAAAGCCGTAAATCATTTTCTTTACAAAAATAAGACAACCTTGTTTTTTTCAAAATATTCTACATACTGTTAAAATCGTAAATTTGGTTAGTTTCAAGTTTTTTTTTAATAATATTTTAAGTGCCTTTTTTGATTCTAATTTTCATATCACAATAAATCTTCAACATATAAAATCCATCCAAAAATAAATATTCAAAAATTAAATTATTCTAACAGGGACGTGTAAATTGACGCACGGTCAGTTTTTTTTTGTTTTATTTGCTCCGTTATCTTAGGATCGTGTTTATGAAACACCTGAGCTGGTCAAACAAAATAATAAACTGGACAAAAAGAGCAAAATTGCCTACACAACAATGGTCTGTCGCCCAAATGGGATGATGGAATTATTTATTTTAACATAATTTTTCATCAATAAGTGCGTTCCCAACCATTAATAATAATATGATATTTTTTTAAACGGATATTATAAACGATTTACGATATCGACTGATGGTGCCTGATGGAATATCAATATCAATTTTTAATTCTTGAATTATTGTTCATTTCTACATGTTTTGTCACGCACGACCAGGATTTCAGCTTTCGGCATCTTCAGACATTATATCACACAGATGTAATAGAACTGACAGACAATAAACCATCGCTTATATAAAGAGGGATAACACTAAAGTTCAGTCAATCTTGCCTAATAGCAATATTGATATTATTTATGATATCGGACGAGGGTGCTTGATGGAATAAACTACACTCAAAAACATATTTCGTGAAAGTCGCTTAGAACGAAAAAGTATTTCGGCTATTTAATTTCGCGCTTACAGTTTTTGACTGAATATTAATAAAAATTTACGAGCATACAAAAAATTATAAATGAAAATAAGTTGTATCGTAAAAAAAATAGGCTGCTATTATAAAATTGACTCTTGTAATTCATTCATTATACACTATAAATGCCTGCTTCACATATTAAGCTACCGTTTTCAAGCAGCGCCGAATTAATAACCCACATTTAAACGAGCGTGGATTCATCGTCATGTTTTACCTGTGACAAAGAATTTAACAGGTAAAAAGTAAAAAATGTGACGTTACCGCGTGAATGAAGCTAAAATCACTCGAGTCTCTTCACTGATGAAGCATCAGTTTGAGCTGCACACCCGATCTTAGATTACTGATTAGGGATTTGTGTGTGTTTTTTTAGTGTCTGCCCTGCAGGTTATTTATTTTTTCCCTCGCAGACGTCTGAGGATAGTTATATTTTTTCATTATATCACCCAATTGGTAAGGCAAGATACAAATCAAATGCATTAACGGTAGCCCAAGTCTCGAAACTTGGCACATCATCTCGTATCGTGGTAATACATTAACACGTTAATAAATTGGTTATGTACCTTCTTAATGTATTTGAATGACTTTGGTAAGAGTGTCAGGGCTGTAAAGTTAAAAAAAAATTTAAATCACGAAACAACATTAGTTCATTATTTTTTTCAATGATCCATCGATAAGAACAAGAAATATATGTTTAAGTCAACGAATTTGAATATGTCCAAATGAAACATTTGTTAACCTACTAACTGCGTACGTCTCAACTGTTGAGACTTCTCATAACAGTTTATTGATAGTTGATATTATAATGTTTGGTGAGTGTTAACAATCTTAAAACTTTAGTGTGCGAGCTGATTTCCGTATTATTATATAATATGGAATTGCTTGAAATATTCGGTATCGGAGAAAAATTTTTTTTTTTAAATTGTACGGTGGATTTTACTCGTTTCTAACTGCAAAAAATAAAAAGCTTATTTTCAGCTTTAGTTTAACATTTTTTTAACTGGCGTAGTATTCAAATTATTATATGTTTCTGTTGCGTACTATAATGCAGACTACTTTTTCCAGAGGTAAAACTACTTCATCACTACTGTGAACAAAAAAAAGTCAAATCGTCTGACACTATGTACAATAGTACACAACAGTAACAGTTCTGAGGATAGTATAACACTGAAAGTTAATGAATGCTCTTCATTAAATAATTTATAATTGTTTCAAAATAATTATCAATCACAAATAGAAAATTAAATGTATTAAAAAATATTCAAGTAACTAAAGTTGTTGTTAACAATAAAGCTTAACACAGCTGTAAACGAGTGTTTTTATTTTACTTCTTTGCAATCATTATTATAGAATTAGCAGTTAACACTTACCAAACCAGTGGTAAATCTTTTAATTAATACCTGTTTCTGAACGTGTCAAAAGGTACTAGTGTCATAATAAGTGAAATAGCATATAACATATTGTTACGGAACATTATTGTGTCTACTTTACGTCGTATGAAGCCGAGCTTAATGAATCATATCAAACAGGCAGTAAGAGAGCTTTGAGGACATGTCGAATCTCCGGGAATGCCATTACACGTCGCACTCCAGCGATGAAAATTCCGACCCTGTAGACACCTTTCTGTGAGCTTCCCAAACTTTTCATACCATTTATTCATTAAAATTTCGATTTAATTCGAGATTTGCTGCAAAAAATTATTTCAATAATGATATTTAATATTATATCTCACTAAAGTAATAATTTTATAATTATCTACTATTTTCTTTATTTCACAAATGTGTACATATTGAAAATATGTTATATTCGCCTTTCATTTAAAAAATGAGAATCGTATTGAAACTTATGAGGACAGGAGTTGTCGTTGCGAACCGCTTGTTACTCAAAAGCTCAACCTGTCTTTTTGGAGAGAATAAATGCAGAAAGATAAAATTAAGAGAGCACCAATTTAAAGCTAATCACTCTTATTTTACCACGTTTATAATATTTTTATTAATTGTTATTCAAAGTATAGTATTTTTCTATACAAAAAAAATCAGTGTCTCTTCGCATTTTTCACCAATTCAATCAATTTAAACGTATCTAACATTTAATTTATATGGATTATAATACCATTATCAGAAATATATAATTGTTTATCAATAGATGTCACTATTTAAAAAAATAATATTTTACTTCTCTTTAATATACTCACTGTGTAGTCAAGTAGATGAAAGCATTGGCATCTATTATAAATTGAAACCAAAAAAAAACATTACCTTACACATCATTTAGCGATATATTACGTTCAACTAAACATATTATAAAGAAATCTTATTTTATATGGTACAAATAAACTGCTGTCAAATTCACTTAAACATTTGTTGATATTCGTTAATAAATGTTTAACTATGTGTGCATGTTTACAGGTTATGCGGTCACAATCAGGGGACCGTAAAGGGCACCTCAACACGCCGTGCCTCATTATACAAATGTTTTGATCGCAGATAAAATCTTATTCCGCACCCAACAAGGGGTGGGGAGCCATATGACATGGAATAAAATGACATTAATAAAATAGTTTCAGTAAGTGGTATTGTTATCATACAATGCGCAATCGATGCTAATGCCATCTATTGATTGAATTGCATATCTAATGAAGATTACGACATTGTTAAGATATTCTTGATTCTTGATGTTTATCTATGAATAATAAATAATTGTGAGACATATGACATAGAACTACTGCGGCAATCGTAAAAGATTTCAAATCAAAAAAGATTAAATATTTCAATATACAATTGAAATAAGATAAAAACAGACTAAAAATAACAATGTCTTTACTTTTAAAAGAAATATACTGTATGTTTGATTGTTTTTTCGGCATTTCGCCTGATCAGAACTATAGAACTAATTCTTTGCTATTTTTATGTGCTTAATATAATGCTATACATTTTTTTTCATTATTTAAAAGTCTTATATTTTTAAGAATCTACTAACGCATCGCAATAGTCTCAACAGTTGAGACATAAGCAGGCAACAGATTAAATTCTATAAAATTACAAATACATTTCATATAACCAAAAATCATTTTCATTTACGCTTAGATTATTTTTAAATTTACTAAATTACTGTTTTTTTTTTTAATAAAAATACAATTGCTTATTTTATTTTAAATCAAGGATTTAGGCAAAATATACATGATTCATTTCTTAATTTATTACAATTTTTAGACCGCTTTGGAATTTACAAGACAACGAAAATACCTATTTTTCGCGATGACTTATCTGTTTGATTCGCATAATTTATACTCGAAACAAAAGATTTAATCGGAATTCGAAACGGCTTCATAATAAATTTACAGATTCAGTCGATAACTTAGCAAAACAAAAACCATAAATATCATTATTGGCCACGGAGATTTATTAAAATACACCATCTCGTGTTCTTCACATAATAATATAATATAACGCAAATCGCCATATGCATAATATTTTATAATATTTTTGATTTATTACAGGATCTATTACGATGCTTATTTAGAACGAACAATAACTGTGTTCAACATATTAATCCAGATTATTAAATAATAAGATTTGCGTATTTTTTACACAAATATTCAGTCTAAAGTGCAATGCTCAAGATTCAAAAAATAAAACCAAAACGCCAGTTGTGCATATTTAGTAAAAAAATCACCCTGAACTCGTACAACCACATTTAAATTGATTTGCATATGAGGTTTTAAAGATTTTAAATAACAATCTCAAATAATTATTATAACGAATATTATTTGATCATCAAAACTACATAATTGCGCAGATCAAACTATACATTTTTTTTTGTGTTTTATGCAAAACAATTATTTAATACTTCTTGTGTAATGATATATATATATATTAATATTATTACATATTGCCGTACATATTATATTCATAGAATGGTGTAGTAATAAATAACTGTTATATACTGAATATATATCTCACACGTGATCGACTTCACACATGTGACGTCAAGACAAGACAGCATTATGATCTCAGTCTCCGTGCACTTCCTTCCTATAAACGTCAAATAACAATCACGACGGGAGGGCGTCGTGACGTCGTAAGCTAACTGCGCCGCGACGCTATCACGAGACAATCATTTTGATTCGAATTGACACGGGAAGTGCAATCAAACGAGCTTTGACTCAGCAATTGTGAATTCCTGTTGACACGCTATGAAGTAATTGAGAACATTTAGCATAGCTTGAAATTTTCTAATTAACGATAATTTATTGAAATTTATCTGCCAATCAAATATATTATATCTTTACTTTACTCACTTACGACCTATTTATTTCATAGTACTTTTTCATTCATCATTGTATTGAAAGACTCTAAGCATTTATGCAAATTGAAGAGCAAAATTTATATTATAATAGTTAGCCGCACGTCATCACTTGAATTAAAAGTCATTGACAAAAAAGTAGTTGGACAAAAGCTTGAAACTTATAGTTCTTTACAGGCTTGAAAATTTCAATGACAAAGGGGTGACGCGTGGCAATGCACGTGTATTAGGACCACCCCACGTAGGACAGTGAGAACGCATGAATGTACAGAATGTATCGGCGACATCGAAATATACTCATTCAGATTTACCAAGGGTTTTAATTGATAAGAGTACTAGTCAAACTTTCTTTTATTTAACTAGTTTTTAATGTATCATTTTAGTTCGTGGAATATTATCAAAATGGTATGTTTACAATTATAATCAAGAAGTATTTACATTATGTACATGCTATCAATACTGCAGGTACTCAAAATAAAATTGACATAAAAAAATCATTAAGGCGTAATATAATATATATAATAAGAATATTATATAAGAAGAATATTATATAAGATATATAGGCGTTATATTTTTTGTATTACAAACTTATTGCAAACTTTAAGTCACCCATTTCAATAAATATATGATATTATTTATTGATATTTAATATTTTGTGCTCAATAAAACATATTATCTCATATAAAACTATAAGCATATGAAAACGAATTTTAGCAACGTTGCAACGTATTTTTTTGATCATAAAACAACATAAATCTTAAATTTAATAAATTGTTATAACATTATACGATTCCACATGTTTTTTCACTGACGACCCGAGTTTCGCCTTTCGGCATCTTCATGCATTCTGTCACATGTCGGTGTCGTCAATTCTGTTGCATCTGTGTGATAGATTGCACAATTCGAATTTGTAATAATTCAAATTTGATATTGAAATTCCATCAAGCTCCTTCAGTCGATATCAGAAATTATAACATAAATCTTATTATATATTTTATTTAGTAAATTCTAGCATATATACAGTTATCGTTATCATCATTTGTTCAATTGCTACGCGAAATAATTTAGAAATTTAGATCCGTTACCCGATGAACGTTTCGTATAACAACCTCTCGTGTGTGGACTGTCGGACACCTATCAACGATAGTTCTCTTATTTTGTGAGTTTGTTGCAACTCATACAATGAACCGTGTGGCTTATGAAAGGCGTTTGTGTTATCCGATCCGAAATCTGACATCGAGTCAAATGCTTTTTGTGGGGTGGTAAGCAGCTTATTTGTAGGGCGTATTATTCCCAAGTTTTCGTGGAACTTTTTCGATATTGTTTATAAATCAACTACTGTATTTGATTTAATTTTAAGCCACTCTCATTCATACAATTTACATGAGAAAATAAATAATGAAGATTTTAGTGTTTTATATAATTAATTGTTATTTGAGCATTACAACATTGTCGTAACAATTAAAAAAACATTTTATGATATCGACTGAAGGTGCTTGATGGGATTTCAATATAAACTTTGAATTGCTACAATTTTGTACGACTCCACATATTTTGTCACCAACGACCCGGGTTTCGCCTTTCGGTATCTTCAGGCATTTTATCACACGGACGCAACAGAACTGAGGTAAAATAAATATTTTAATGTTAGTTGATTAATTTCTATTGTAAAACCCTTTCAAGAATGACTCATTAACAAGATCGTCAATGAAAATTATCACCGACAATTGTGTTGATTATTATTAGATTAATATTATTAGATTTGTTTTAGCTGCCATTTACTGCTTGCCTTGGGGTAAGTGTTTTCCTGTAATTAATAACTTTGGTATATTGACGATGCAGACTGTTTATTTTACGTCAGTTCTGTTGCATCCGTGTGATAGAATGCCTGAAGATGCCGAAAGGCGAAACCCGGATTGTTAATGACCAAACATGTGGAATCGTACAAAGTTGTAACAATACAAATTTGAAACAGATATTTGTCCTCTAATATATATTAGATATATTTCACATGATTGTTTCATTTTTAATTATTGGAATCTTTACAAACTTGCTATACTATAATGTCGATTTTGACGTACTAAGTAACAAACTATAAAATTCGAAAGACTTTTCACAATATATCAAATTACAGCATCTTCATTGAGAATAAAGAAATGCCCACAAAAATGTTTTAGTTTTTCAATCTAAATCAGTTTTTTTATCTATTTAAAAATGTTTTTCATTCTTTAGCTTTTCGAAATGTATTACAAGATATCTGGTAAGCATTTATAAATGCGATAAAACATTATATAAATAAAAAGATACGATGTATCATAAGAATCAATAAACTCGTAGAATTTTATCTTCAGATTCGGGTATCGATTACATACCGGATTGTGTACATACAGCAAATTCTCTACAAATACACACTTTGTACCACAAATTAATATACAATCCCGTTATATATTTTATGATTAAATTGATACAAATCTTATCGCTAGATACGAGTGAATACAACCCGAGAAAAAAACTTCAAGTAGTTTTTTTTATTTCCTACATATATCATAATTAATGATAAATATACATAAAAAAATCTTTTTCTGGCATCTTGAATTCAATCGTGTTTTACATCCATGAACTATTTATTAATTTGTGTGTGATAAAATATTTTCATCTTATTACTAACTGTGTTTCTTTTTTACCAATATTATTCCCATATTTATTATTATGAGAACAATGTTGAGTAATATGTCTACAATTTTCTTTTATTATAGTATTTTTATTGTTCCAACAAAAA
This sequence comes from Himalopsyche japonica, assembly GCA_028555115.1. Classification (NCBI taxonomy): domain Eukaryota; kingdom Metazoa; phylum Arthropoda; class Insecta; order Trichoptera; family Rhyacophilidae; genus Himalopsyche; species Himalopsyche japonica. The sequence continues at coordinate 485,731 of JAHFWJ010000821.1, forward strand.
ATGTGATTCGACCTGATTATGTTAGAACAATAATATACACCGAAAGCTTCGCAGTACAGGTAACTTAATGTCATCGCCAAATTCGTATTGTGCTACACATGGCGCTTTTTTCTTGCCTCTGAGATAATAGAAGACTTCATTTGTTTTATTTGTGGCCTATATACTCGACTTCTTTAAAAAAAATCTTCAGTTTTGTCGTCTTTTGATATAACTTCACTTCACCGATAATATCAAACGAAATGAAATTAATATTATGGTGTTAATCAAAAAATACAAGTAGCAACTAAAAAAGTGACCAACTAAATACGAATAATATTTATATAAAGATAATAAATGAAGATACGCTGTTTTGCAGGTAGTCATATACGATATCTAACAAGGGATTAACACATTAATATTTGTCGATATAATTTTCGTTATCACAAAAATAATATGTTAATATTATCTTTCTTATCAGAAGAGTTTGTTATCGATTCTTATCATTTGTTTTTTAATCAGATTTTTTGTATATTTATAATCATTTGACAAAATCCGACTATTGCAAGTACACAAGTATATCTCATTGCCCTATTTATAGACTTTAAATAGTTTTTTATTTAGCCTTAACTTAAAAATATGTATACAGATCACACTCCATGATGAAGTTCTCCACAGTCACAATTATTTCCTAAGTTGTTTCCGCATAATTTTTCTATGAAAACTCTTGTTGCACAGTTGTTCAACCTTTCTTTTTAATGGCTACATTTAATAGTGCTATTACAGAAGAAGATCTATATAGATCTATTCGCTCTCTGTGGATGAGATTTGTAAACATTAAATACAATTATGCCTTTAGATAGAAGACAAGTAACCAATTTGAAAAATGATACATGAATCCATCCATTCCAGAATTTGATCACCAAACCCTGATATTGTACTGTTAAAAACATCCTGAATTAACATGTACAATCCGAATGCGTATTATTTGTTTATTCATTCATACATTACTAGTTAATAGATTTTTTCTGCGTGACCTTTTTGATCCTGTTTATTTCAAATGAAAGAAAAACAAAAAATTATCTCATAAGATTTATAAATATACGATAAAAGTATTTGTTTCCAGAAATATAAAAACATATTCATAAAATTACGAATAAATATGACTGTAAAATGACAGTAAAAAATTCCAGAAATCAAATATCTAATAACAATTATTTTTTTGTATAGAAATCATACTAATGAACTAATTATTACTGAGAATTGAGTCAAAAACATTTGCATGTGCTATAGAAAATACATTACTCGAATACATGTCGGTATTCTATAATAAAATTTAAGTGTATCATTTATGATATCGACTGAAGGTTCTTGATGGTATTTCAATATAAATTTGAATTGTTAAAATTTTGAACGATTCCACATGTTTTGTCAATAACGACCCGGGTTTCTTCTTCAGGCATTCTATCACACGGATGCGACAGAACTGACACCAGGTCAGTAAATTGAAATTGAAAAAAGTTGTAACAATTCAAATTTGATATTGAAATTCCATCAAGCGTCTTCAGTCGATATCATAAATTAGATAATGTATTATTATTTAAAAACATTGAAAATTACCATTTTTAAGACGACTGTTTTCATCTTAAAATCGTGTATTATAATAGTGATAGAATGTCTGAAGATGTCGAAAGGCGAAACCCGGGTCGTTAGTGACAAAACATGTGGAATCTTACAAAATTGTAACGATTCAAATTTAGTTTAATAAGAATGATGACATTTATCAGACAATAAAGTTTTAAAAAATCTTCGTTATTTTGAATTACAATTTCTGAGGGCTAGTTTGATATTTTTTAATGCCCTATGATTGTCATTGCTGATCTCGTATGTGTATGCGTTTTGTTATGACACTTCATAACAAAACGCTAATTGATATTAAAATTCAATACAGCCAGAACTACTACGATCCCATTTCGATGTTTCTAGCGATAAAGCGTGATATCACGGAATATCATAAACGAATGGTATATCAATATCATGGAATCCAGGAAGCACGCTTCTCTGATAAAGTGCCTTATCAGTTCAAGGAGTGGGGGGCAGCATCCCACACACGTTCAGCCCACACTTTACGATAAACTCCGATCAATATGGCTGAAAACGTATACAGTTTCTTCTTACTTTTGGAATCTTAAGAATTTTCTAATAGCTGTTTAAGTTAAGAGAAATGTTAGCCTTTACCTAATTTAACCATCGTCTCGCCAGAAGATATAATGTAAAACATACAACAGATGTTCAATTAGATTGTTAGATGAAACAACTAGTTAATACGTGTAATCGAAGCTTAATATCTTCAGATACGTACGAACTTTTGGTGCATTATAATAAATAATGAAATCCAAAGCAAGGAGACAAAAAAGTTTTAAAAAAATCATTATCACACCAAATCATGGGCTGTAAATTGTGTAACCACATTTTTCCGTTGCTTATGTCGATTGGTAAAACTGATTATCTAGTTAAACAGATAATACGTTACTGACTTCGTAGTTTTGTGCTTTATAACTTCTGTGTACAAAACGTTTTTTTGTAAAATTTGAATGAAGTGAACTTTCTTAAGCTATTAACATTTGACATGATCTAAACTCTGGCATGAACACTTCTTATATGTCGATTTTTCATCGATTCATTTATTCGTATCTTAAGGTATGGCGTAATATATCAATCTGTGATGCTTAAAATACTTTTAATTAACCTCGTATACCAATACGCCTATAGGGTATAAAGAATGAATTTAATATAAATATTCTTGTCATATACATGCTAACGACCATACCACGTTGTAAGCACCGGCTCTCGTGCGATCACCGAAGTTAAGCAACATTGGGCGCGGATAGTGCTTGAATGGGTGACCGCTCGGGAACACCGAGTGCAGTGTTCTTTTGGCTATGGGAAGGAAAACCCAGACAGAAAACCGAACACCAACCGCCTGGGCAGCGTGGTGTTGCTATGTCCAACCAAACCCCCCCTGAAGAAAAAAAAACAAAAAAAAAGCAGGGGGAGGCCTTCATCCAGCAGTGGAGTGGATCGACCCCGGCTGATGATGATGATGATATACATGTTAGCAGTAAATCAATCGAACGTCTGTCTATTAATAGCGATAAATCGTATACAAAATATCAATGTTACTTAAATTTACAACATAATAATTCGCTTTCAAGATGTGAACAGTCACTTCCTGGTGGAAAGACGTTATATTTTAAATACAATGATATATTTTTTGTAACTATTTCCACATCACTTTTAAGATGTTAACTGTCACTTCTTGATGGAAAAGCATGATTTTTTTAAATAATACAAACACATTTTTAGTACTCATTTCCATTATATATTTTTTTTACTTTAACTCAAATATTTTCTCTAAATAGACTTGCCTGTAAATTTTATTCGATCAGTTGATAATGCTTGCGATGAGCGAAACCGGTCCTGGTCAAAAAATATGCCATGGGGTAAATGTACAAAAAAAAATGTGTTTTTAATATTTAAAACTATTTCCACAGTATATTTAATGATCTAAAGTAAAGTAAATTATATCTTAGTGAAAAAAAACACCTAATATATATTTTGTATGATTGCCTGTTAATTGTTTCTCAGTTCTTGAGCCTTTGGATTTGTACATTTGTTAATTTTCAAGCTAAAATTTGCTATGAAGAGCTTTATATGTAATTTTTTTCTATCGGTTAATAATACTGATGGCCCTTAAAAAAATGTTTTTTTTCGTTATTTAAGATATCATACGTTATCAATAGCTTTCAATACAACTATTATAAAACACAAATTTTATATTGAACACATCTACCTTATTTTAAATCGATTACAATAAAATTTAAAGCTTTCCACTCTCATATTAAGTTATCAGGAAGCTCAAAAGCATTTGAATCAATCATAATGGAAGACATACGATAAATATTAAAATCAATTATCTTGGATTGGATTTCGATAGAGGTGTTTACATTAAATTTCAACAGCACCATCACAATTATAAATTGAATATTGTGATCAGAATATAAATGCAATAGTTTAACGCAGGCCACATTTTTTCGACGCCTAGAAAACGATTAAGAATACGATACAAATAATATCTATTGACATAATAACTAATGATTTTCAACATATTTTATGAGTATACATATAATAGCGAAAAACCAGTTTTTTTCAATTACTTTAACTATAAATTGAAGTTCTATCAAGTGATATAAAAAGGCACCGGTTAAATGTATACGACCAGTCATTTCACAACTCAATGTGTAAATTATCAGGCGTTCCTTATTAAAACACCAATAACAATAAAATACACTATTTATACAGTATAATTATATGAACTCATGATTGTAAAAAGTAAATTATCTCTAATTTAACTACAATACCGCAAAAAAAGACTCAGGGAATCTATTTTCCTTTTAATTTATGATATCGAATCAAAGTGTTTGATGGAATTTCAATATCAAATTTGAATTGTTGGAACTTTTTAAGATTCCTCGTGTTTGTCGCTAACGACCGGGTTTGCCATTACGGCATCTTCGGGCATTCTATCACAACGGATGAAGGCGTAAGCCGAAATAGCTATCATTCAACCTCATATATTTTATAAAACTAAAATACATTGCTAATTTATTACAGTATTCCTTCGTGAATCATTTTTCACTATTGATTTCCGTTTGAGTGCGGTTTCTTAAGACAATGAATTTCCAATTGATTTGGCATTTCTTTGAAAGACTTCCATTTACATCATTTCCACAGTAATTTTGTAAAAGTTCGTAACCTTTTCGATATGACACTATCCGGCATACAGCGGTGTTATGTTTCTCGTATATTTTTCTATTTCCTTACGATCAATCGTATAATAAATTTGTGTGTGTACATAAGATGTACTCGCTGTTGTTGAAAGCAAAGATTACATTTTCGAAACTTACCTACGCAGTTTATATGGCATATGTTTTATCGGATAAAACAGCGGTTGGGTGAATAATTTATCGAATATTGTGAGCGTGGTTTGCGTGGATAACGCATAATGGGGCCGCGGAAGTTTCTTTTAAAACGCTCGCCGATAGCGGACCGACAGTTGAATATCACAGCCGTAGAAGAGATAGCAGCCCAAGACTTTGCGGCGACATCCTGCATAATGCGGGAAGTATAATAAACATCAGAAGCCGAAAACTTGCGATTCGCAAAAAAATAACAAATTTCAAAATATTGTTTCACTGTTAACAATTTACTTTATCTCAAAATGTACGAGTTTCAAGCTATACCTTTCAGCATTACTTTGGTTATATTCCAAACGATTTGTCTGTTGTTACATTCCGGGCTTTTAAAAAAGCTCGTATCATTGAGCTTGAGATAGTTCATCAATAACCCAGGCGCATTTAATTAACTTAAACTTTAAGCTCTTTGAATATATCTCCTTTAATGTCTTTTTGCTATAAGTAAATAATATTTTTGCACATTTGCGCAAAAATCATTCATTGCTTAATCGCGTTAATCTTCATAAATTATTGTAGCCTTTTTCTGCGATATTTTCTTATATTTCAAATCGTGAAACTTTCATGATTTACTCTGAATCACACAGGGGATACCTTCTTTTATAAGTTTCCAACTCGATCGTTAAATAGTCATGGAGCTGGAAATATGGATTCAATTAACCAATGATGGAATTTATTAAGACATTTATCAACATCTACATCTACACTAAGATAAATTTATTGGAAAGTCCTACTAGAATCATTCCAATTGCTGCAAATTACATGTAATATAGATTACTCCTAGGGGTTAATCTGTTTGTAAGTCGCCCTAAAGCGGAATGATCCTTTTCTTTTTACAGACCAGTGGTACAACATCCATGGCAAATGCATGAGGAGCGCCGCCAACGGACGGCATGGAAACACATGTACAAGTCGCGACTGCACTCGATAATTTTCCGAATGCAAATGGACAACTCCCACGAAACGGGCCGACTGCCCTTTTTGACTTTTTGAACGCCAATTTTGACAGCGCGATCTTTTGTTTCGAGCGAATTCAAATTTTGGAGGAGATAAAACAAATTACACTATTCGTTGAATTTTAAACGAAGGATCAAACGTGACGTGGAATGTGTGTTGAGGTCCGTCTTGCTTTCTTATACATTTTAATCCAAGAGAAAACATTTCTAAAATTGAAATAATATAAGGCATATTATGCAATATTAAAATATTTTATCTATCTCGTATACTTGTAAAATCTTACGTAAAATAAACCATCCTTGATGATTAACTTTTAAATTCATTTTATTTAAATAATTTATATTTTATCGAGGTAATCATAAAGAAAATTTCAATTATACTTTGTTTTTAAATTGCTATTAGATATTTAAAAAATAGTGTATAATTATTACATACGCATATTTTATAAAACACGTGTCTTATATAATTATTTCAAAGAAACCTTTTTTTTATTTTATAAAACAAAAAAAGGCAATTAAACAAATGTTGCAAATATGATAGCTTTTTAAATATAAATTTTATATTGTGTATTTGATATGTAAAAAATTCTAATCAAATCTGTTAAACAGTTGGCTTATATTTGAAACTGTCAGCTTCCACTTTCAAAATATAATATACTTTATGTACAATACGTATTTAACTAATAGTTGTTGTTAATTAGACCATCAACCTCTCTTTTTAGTGACGGTTGTGATAGAAAAGTATGAGGTATGTAATTGTAAGCTAATCAGACAAAAGCATCACACAACTTTAAATATTTAAATAATAATATATAAATTAATTCATTGCTCGGATTGAAGAGCGCTAGTACAAGAAATATTTTATAAATATGCACATTAATAGCCGAATTATATTTCAAATAAATACAAAAGTATAAAGATTAATAATAAATTTTCCAAAAATAATTTCTTAACTTTTAATCAAAAATACACTTGATAGGGCATCGACTTCAGGGCACCCAATCATCGACTCTTTACGATACCGGGATTCGGAGATTCATTTTTTTTTTTTGTCACGGATCTGGTCACTAACTGAAATTTCTCGTTTGTTGAGTATATTTATAAAATAAATGCACATTTCTTTATATTATTTTATTCATTGCAGCTATATTAAAAGCGACATATGTCTTCGCTTCGCTTTTAAAATGTCAACTTTCCATCAAAGAAATTGTCCTTTTGTAGCCTCCATTTTAATTTGATAAAAAAAGATATAATTATGTAATACAAAAAAATGTTGTAAAATTTTACTGTTTCCGTCGATGCTGTTGCGAAAAATGAAAAAAATTGTGATTACAATTAATATTATATATAAATTCTAATATTGTGTGTAAATTAACAAATATTTGCGTTAAGTATTTAATTTAGACAATCTTGTCTAAGCGAGATTGCATAAGCATCCGGGATTTAGTGATTGGAAGCCCTGATCGTTTTAGATTCATTTTATTGGGAAAAAAGATCATAATATTTTTTAAGATGAATAGTGTCCGTCGGCAATATTTCGAATGATCAACAATTTATTATTTCAGTATGCGTTACTGCAGAAAATAAATTGTTGTGCTTAAAATATATTGTTACAGAATTTCATTTGGATATTGCTTCAGTTTAATCGAACCATCGATAATCATTAATCTCAATGAACGAACATAATCTTAATATTAATTAGATAAAAATTAAGTGAGAAGAAACTGAAAGTCCATAATTATTTTACTATTTATTTCGTAATATTTATAACATAATTTTACACTGTATACCTTAAGTCTAAGTGGATTATTAGTAATTTTGTAAATTAGAAAAATATTTATTGTTGATAATTTCGGTATCTACAAAATATATGAGACAAATTTTAATTTCAATCATAACAAATGTTAATATTTGAATAACTTATAATTGTTTTCAATATGCAATCATATGCATTGTACAATTTAATGGTATCAATTATAATTTCTTTGAAAATGCATCTCTTGGCCCATTTTTCGAAATATTTACCAAAATGAATGTACTCAATACAAAATATCACTTTTAATCACTATTTCATAGTGATAATAAAATACTTATGAAATTTATTTTATTAAATGGAATTAGGGAAAAGATTTTTTTATTATATTATTTCTTTTGCCACGTCCAATTCATACATAATACTAACTAAATGTTTTTTTATGAACTTGAATTATAAAAACATACATTTATGTGTTATAAAATATTCACCATTGATCCATAATAACAGAAAATCTGCTGTGGAAGGAAAGTCAATCTTCATTTATTACGTTATTTATTAATAGCCTGACGAAATGATATCTGACTTAAAATATTCAAAATTAAATAATTTTTTCCGTTTTAGTTATAATCATCAAAACAGCCCGTAGATAATATTCTCTGAGGTTTTTTTTAGATATATCAAATTGATTATACTTTCCATTATACTATACATTATAAACAAGTATGAAAATTATTTATATATCTGTCATCATAAAGTACAATGAAATTTCGCATAATATCGTATCAAAATATTTCATGGCATGCGTTTAAATTTTCTTAAAAATTGATTCGATATTTAAAAAAAAACGAATAAATTATTTTACTGCAAAAAATTTGAAATTAGAACATTATCTGAAAATCATAGAGTTTACTTTACACATAGAGTATTAATCTTGGTGTCAGCATAATTTAAAATTTCATGAAAATCGAATAATTTGTTTGGATACATAAGAAAACGGTATTTAGATGAAAATTTCAGTAAATTCATTATCGCGTCATAGATTATAATCTTTATTTAGTTTGTTGATTACAATGTCATTTCTATTTTGATTCAACTACTCGTTGATAATGGGTGTATGTTATTATTATATCGATGTGTCGACAACTGATAGTGTTGATAAATCATAATCGTTTATTAATTACGTGTATTTAGTTATAATAATAATCGCCAACATAACAATAATTTGAGGTGTGTGAAACCGAACGAATCAAAGTGCGTTTAGAAATAATCGATCACAAAAATACAAATTTTAGCTTAGATTTGTTTTTATATACCTAGAATAGTGATTAATACACATACTGGAATTAATAAAATTATAGAATCATACACATAACATAAAGATGCTATATTAAAATAATTATTTAACCAATTAAACATACAATTTAAATTGTTCGACTGTCTTAATTGAGGGATTAAATTCGTTATTTGATTTTTAACTAGCGATAAAATACCTTAAAATTTAACACATGCTTCTTATTAAAATTAAATCGGTTTTTTTAACAGCTTCAATAACTTTGCAAATTAAAAATTTCCGATTTTTTTTATCAATTCGCATAGTATAATATTTCACATAACTATTGTTGATAAAGTTAGGTAAAAAAATAACATAATTTATGCTACTTAGAATTCAAGTAATGAACTAAAAAAATAAAACCATTTATTTCCAGAATTTCACTCTTCATTTTTGAAAAAAATTATCGATTAAATATCTGTAAAAAATAAATTGTCTATTTTTGACAGAATTTTTTTAAGCCAACTTGAAAAACTAATGACGAATTTTTAAAGAGACTCGAGGTTTACTTACAAAAAATACAGCACAAACATCCATGCTTAAGATCTCAATTTTTTACCATAAATTTAAATTAAGTATTTTATTCCATGTTCAATTGCAAGGGTAATACAATTACCGATAGAATTACGGTGCCAGTTGTCATATAATAGAAGATTAAGTTAATAATAATAATAAAATATTCTCCAATACACTCAAAATAAATTCCCCTACACACTCTTTAAATCAACCATAATAATTTATGATATTGACTGAAGGTGCTTGATGGAGTTTCAACATCAAATTTGAATCGTACAAAGTTGTAACAATTCAAATTCAGCCATAATAACTTCATGAATAAAATGAATTCCTTAGTGCCTACATACTAGTTAGAGTGTCAACATTATTTGTCTATCATGATGCTATTGTTGGTGAAGGCTCTGCAGAATCTGCAATCTCGACATGAAGCAGTTTTCATGACGTGTTTCGTTGGCGGTCTTAGGTGACAAAATTAACAGGTGATATTTGAGGGGTAGTGGACTACACTAACTCACGTTTTAGAGGCTTTGGGTTGCTCTGCTTCCGGCGAGACATGGCCTCCGCAGGCGGCGGCGGGTTCGGAGCGGCCGGCAGGGCTGGCTCGGGAGGCCTCTCCCCCTGCCGCCCTCGAGCGCCCGCCCTAGCCGACCCGCCCAATCCGACCAATCCTTCCAATCCGACCGATCCGACGACACCTGGCAGATTCGCTCCAGTCGCAGAACGCAACAATTTCAATCAACAACAAAAATACAATAAAGAAAATAAAACAACACAAATTTCACAGAACAGAATATAAACTCAAATCAAATACGCAATCAAAAACAACTTAAAAGTTTTTCAAATATTTTAAACCAAAATTCACAATTTATAGAAGCACTGTCATTTCAAAGTATTTTGTTTAGTGTTTGTAAAAGTTTTATTGAACAAACTTTATTTGGTCTTTATTTTAACAAAAAAAAAATTAAATTGTAATGTCAGATTTATATTTCACAAGAACGCGACGGAATTGTGATTGTTGATCAGTTTTATTGCGTGATAAATCTCTGTTTATCTGCAATGTATCATTTTCACTTATCTAAAAAACACGATTCTCGTCAAAGGAATACAAAAATAATTTCGCAAAAACCAAACTGAACGTAATATTATAAAAAGCGACACGAAAATAATGCAGAAACAAATTATAATAATGTAAATAAACTTCACGGACTCCTTGAAAACATGCTGAATTTTCGAGTTTGAGATTGTTTACGCGAGCGAATGTCAGATTCGGCTCTTGTTCGAATAGCGTTACACAAGACCACTTGGCGTCGCAGCTTGCGAGCAACTGGCAAGCCGGTGTTTGACGCAAACCCGCGCCCTTCGCCCCTCTTATTTTTAAATTCGACGCCGACGGCGACGTCTACTTTCTGAAGGGTTGATGATTATTATAAGGACACTGATAATTTCAGGTTGACTATAAAACTTTCTTACAAATAAACTTCCTATGCATGTATCACAGAGCAAAAGTAGAAAACTCCAATTTTTTTATATAAACGTAATTTTGTAGAATGAATTGTATCGAATTTTTACTATTTAACACGTGTCTATATTCATGTATATTCGATTAATATAAAATTCAATCACATAAAGGGCAGCTTATAATTAGATAGATAAAAAATATAATTTTTAGCAAATTATCATTTGGTTTTGTTACTATTGAAATTATTAGTATGGATTTGTGAAAGCACAACTCTGATTTTTTCAATTATATGTGATTTACATATAATGCAACAGTACTATACAGATATTGAACATGTCCAATGAAAGTCATTGTTCTAAGTAAATATATTACACCAACAGGGTTGAAAATGTAATTGAAAGTTATTGATACAGATGGATTCGTGGTTCTTTGCTCTAAATAATTAAAAATGTTATTTTTTGAACTCAAATGTTATCATAAGAAAGAACTCATTTCATTTGCTTACATTTTAAGATCGCTGAAATCGATAAAAAAAATATCACCGGTTTCTTTATTAATTATAATACAATTTTGAATATCATATAACACTGTTGCCCTTGAACTATGAAAATATTGTGCACACAAACTTGTAATTTTTTGAAAACTTCAAATGTCTCTACTGAGAATCAAGATTTCCGATTGCATTATATTTGATATTCATCAATTTTGTGAAAAAGTGAACTGCATTAAATAAAACGTTTTACTTTTAATGTATTAACTGTCACTTCTTGATGAAAACTTATAACATTTTATATAATAAACACACATTTTTAGTACTATTGTCACAATATATTTTATGATTATTACCGGTTTCGCTCATTGCGAGCATTATCAACTGATCTGAAAAAAGGTTTTACACTGACCAATCTTACTTAGAGTGTTATAGTGTAGCGGTCGCCAATTGGTGGTCTGCGAGATATTTTTGGTGTTACGCATTGTTGTCGCCGGAACCGAGAATCTATAAACTTATTTCGACATAAATGTTACAAATATTCGGCAGTTGTAATATTGTAATAAGGTGAAAACATGCGTTCTAACTTTTTCCTAATAAAAAAATATATTTTATGGTCGTTATTTGTTATATTTATTCATAAAGTCTTAAAAATCATGTTGATGGTTTAGGGATCGTACAATTATGCGATGGAGTGGGGATATTGGAATATAGGGACTTATTAGTGTATATTTTCCAAGCCATCTAAAGAAAACTATTGTAAATTAAGTTTGACATATATAAATATGTATAAAAATGAATGTTGGTTTGTTTGTATGCATGTATAATACTTTATGTATGTCCGGCTTAAAAAATGGTTAAACTATAATCTGTACAGATGAAGGCTTTTTGCTATAAATGTGTCGACTAAATATGGAAAATCCATGCTTCTTATATGGACAGCTGTATGTTGCTTGCTCACGCGTTGGAAAATTTTCTGCTTTATTCGCGTACACACCAGACAGAAGAAACAAAAAAGTTGTGCATCCAAAATCAATTGATCAACGTAATTCAATTATCAACACTTGAGTGGCATTACAACGTATGGTGAGTACTGGGTGGCTTTTGACATCACGTTTGATATATATCACCAGTGAGAGCGTAACATGTTATAATAATTAATGCAGTGATCGCCAAACGGTCGCTCGCGAGCTACCGGTAGTAAAATAGTTATAGTAGTTCGGTAGCTCACGTAGAATATTTTATCATATTTATAAATTTGCCTTTAAAATTATATTATTGAAATCCGAAAATAAAAAAAATGGATCGAGTGAAATGCTGAAAGGTTGCCGTTGTAATATTATTTGTTTGGCAAAACAATTTGTGCGTACATCGAAGTAAAATAGAGAAGCGGTCCGAGATGTATTACGATTGATGCGAACTGCACCATTTACTTTGTCTATAGTAAATATAGAAACAGAATCACAGATGTACATCAAGATAGTCGCAACCGGATGGGAGTGGCAAGGTACTCGCCGGGAATTGAAAAAATGTGGGAAAGTGAATGCCATTATTTTCGCTAACTATTTTTACTCACACTTATTTTTCGTATTATTTTGTTCATAAATAAATAATTTAAATACGTATTTAATTTTTTATTGAAAATCTGATGTTCTAATAAATTTTAAGTAATATAATAATATTATGTATGGTACGATAAAGGACGACGATAAAAAAATTATAAAGAAGGAATATGTATAGGTAGCTCACCAGTCAAATTCAAATTCTGAATGTAGCTCACACCATTATTGAGTTTTGAGATCACTGATTTAATACTTATGTGCTTTGAGATGCTATTAGACAATCACTTTTAACCTGAGTCCTTGTGATCTTTGAGTCATGATGTCTTAAACACGAAAAAAATCACGAAAAATAGTAGTTTTTTCAGTTTTCTGATAAGATGGTGTATTTTTACACCAGCTCCGATTTATGAAAATTTTAAAACTAGAGTTTAATACCAGTTTTAATTTTTGTTTCATAGTATCGCTAACACTTACTTACACGTCGGTGGTATTCTAATGTTTTTTTTTTGTATAATTTAATGTTCAAAGTGGTTAATATTATTTTGTAATACTTACGAAACACGCCCACAGTATATTCCCATCAATTTTATATGTATGTTAAGAGTTGATCGTTAAAGAAATAGTAGCAGATTAACTTCTCGTTGCTACTTAATGCCGTTTCTGACGTGTTTGTGTGCCAGACAGACAGACTTATAATTGAATTTCTATTATATAATAGAGCTAGTATTTCTTAAGCTTTAATGTAAAATACAAATTAATTTGTACATAACAAAATTTATAGAGATGCACACAGTAACCACCTTCAAGGTAGTCTCACTTATTGGTAGAAAAGGAATAATATTTTAATAATAATTACCCCTTTTTTGTACCTTTACCTCAATACAGAATAAAATCAGGACCGGTTTCGCTAATCGCGAGCATTATCAACTATTAGAAAACAAATTACAAACACAGCTATGCATACAAAATTTAAGTTAATAAATAGCAGGTATACAAAACCAATATTTTAAGAACTGAGAAAATAATTTACCAACAATGAAACAATATATTTCTACATATAGTATAATAGTTTACAAATAAAACATCTTTTTATATTTATAATGAAACAAATTTTAAATGTATAAAATTTTTCATTTCTTATTTCTTTTTTTTCCAATTTTGACTATCGGACATCTACGATGTCGAATGATGAAGATAATTGTCCATGCCTTTCGTTACTCTACACACTGGTGGATTTTTAAGGTTTTGTCAGTTTCTGAAAGTTTTAAATATTGAAATGTATTAGTCATATGGGCCAATTCTAGTGAGACGATTATGTAAGTGTATCCAAGATCTTGAAATTAATATAGAATATCTATGGTAACCCACTGTTACAATGTAATGTGTTTTTATTTGTTATATTCTTCACTTTTAATGTGTTAACTGTCGTTAATTGATAGCATAATAATTAAATGAGGAAACAAGGCCGGTTCGCTCATCGTGAGCATTATCAATTCATAAAATAAAAAATAAAACAAGGTTATTTGTACACAATTTTGACTTTTGATGTATCAACTGTCACTTCTTGATAGAATGACATGATATTTTAATAATAAATACACATTTTTTTAGTATTGTTTTCACAATATAGTTCAGTTGATAATCAATTCAACTTCGATGGGCGAAACTGTTTCTTTTCATAAAATATTACATATTGTGGAAATAGTACTAAAACATGGTTTTTATTATTTAATTCACAATTTTGAAATACTGACATAAACAATATGAAACTAAAAGTTCAAGAATTAGGAAAATAATTTTTAAGTCCTCATACATATTTAATATATCTTTATGAATTAAACTATCTTTGGCACTTATAGATGCTTAACATTTAATTTGTTACTATTTTACTTCACCTTTAAAAATACACCAACGCGTGAAAATGATAAAAACTCATTAATTGATTAAAATGGCCGAATAATTGCAAGAAAATAATGTACTCAAAATTATTCATAAAACGAACAATAAATTTTTAAAAAACTGTATGTAATCTGGGTAGTGCAAACCAACCCAAATAATGTATAATTAAATTTGAATTGTTGAAATTTTATATCACATATTTTGAAACTAAAAACCCGGGTTTCGTCTTTTCGATGCAACAGAAGTGACAGTTCTTTTGCTTCTGCTTACAGAAAGTTTAGTTCTGTTTCGTCCGTGTGATAAAATGCCAAAAGGTGTCGGGTCGTTCGTGACAAATCATGTGGAATCGTAACAAAGTTTCAACAATTCATATTTGATATTAAAATTCTATCAAGTGGCACGGTGAAAAAAATAGCAATGTATTTTTGTACAAAAATTTTTTAGAACTAAAATTCTTTGCTATTTTTTCACCGTGTTATAATGGAGTTCTGCCAAGTGAATGCCAATTCAATCAATACAATCCATCAAGTAGCTTCAGTCGATATGATAAATTAAATTATTAGATTTTTGTGATTTTTTGATTTCGTAATATCATTCTTCTATCTTTATTTTTTTTTTGGATATCGGATAACTAGAGCTTTACGATGCGAAACTCACAAGCGTTGGAGTTTTTCCTGTCTTATCCATCTCTTATACATTTTTTATGTATTTTTCATTCGTAATTTCCGAGAAAAGGTAATCGCAGTAGAGTTGAGCAATGCATTTAAACGTGTACATATTAACGAACACATGTATACACACTTGTTTATATTTACAATACCAAAGAAAGGTTACCAAGAAAAGACATTTTCGCTATGCATAGATCAAGTATTATTTAAATTTATATCATCAACTCTATGAGATCGTCGAGCAAAACCGCTTCTCGGCCTAAAACTATTACATGATATTGTCACTTGAATTTCACACCAATTTATGACAAGACAAAATTCTAAGATATCTCAACTCGCATCTTTCCCTAAAATTAGAACTTGGTCAGGTTTTTAAAGCTACTTCCGATTACGACAATATTAAATTATTATCTTGTTACAGTAGGCACTCGTTTATGGATAAGGACGAAGCTATAGTTTTTATGACAGTGGCATCTATTGTAAAATGGTAAATTATTCATGTAAATCACTCCAGACTCAAGTATGTGTTTTTCCCATACTACATAGGCCGCAACATTTTTTTTAACCATAATCATTATTATTAAATAAAAGGTAAAAATATTTGTATATGCAATAGTTTCTTAAAAAAATATTTGTGAATATTGATGTTGAGACAAATCAGGTTTATATTTTTTTCATGCAGAATATCTCGGTGGACCGCATGTAGATCACGAATTGTTTAAAATTCAATGATAAAATCTTCTCCAGACTACGTATATTTCGCTAACTGTCGGGGACGTATTTTGGAAATTCATAGTGGGGATTTGCCCCCCGACCCGCCAAAATTTGAAAAAAACACAAAGTTATGCGTTTTTTATTGGCTTGCCCATACACATGAAAATAAAAATCAACGTTTCTCCCACAACGTTATGAATAAAATAATAAAACTAAAATTACGTATCTGCTTACAGTTATCTGCAAAGAATAGATTTGGCATTATTGGTTTCATAAACCAGTGGTCAGCAACCCTTTGAGAGACTGGGTAAAAAATTTCAATTTTGAATATTTCTTTTTACAAGTGAGTAAAACTTAAAAAAAAAATTTTTTACAAAAACAATTTTACTATTATAAAATATTTGCATGTATTTATTTGTAAATACAAATTTATCTTATAAAAAAAACATGTATAAAACGATATTTTTATTACTGGCTACATTGATTATGATTTTTTTTATTATTAGTATTTTCAGTGAATAAATAATTTTATATAATATAAAAAAAAAATCATCATAATTTCTTAGTGGGTAATTCAAAATGTTTTAGTGGGTAATTCAATTACCCGCGGGTAGTGAATACTGCATTAAACAATCTATACCAGTGGTTATCACGTGAAATTTTACTGTGGCCGCATTATTAACATCATCTTATGGAAATGTCACGTGGCCGCACCAAATGGCAGCAAATAGCAGTTGCATTTACTGAAAAATGGATAAACTTATAAGTTTATTAAATAATAAAAATTTTACATATCCATTTTTTTATACATCAATATTTACTAAGAAACTGTTGGTGGCCGCACATGAGAACCACTGATCATATATTGAAAACTATTTTTTACACTAAAGGAAATGGCTTCGAACTACACCTGTGTAAATTTTGCAAAGCTCGGTTGTTAGTGTTATCATTTGACATAGCTATAAATTGGAGTGAATGCATTAATGCAATGAAATATTTTATATTTAACAATTTATTTTATTGGCAGTGATATTTGTATCTACTTAAAATATATTTAGTAAATGGTCTTTTATTACACAAAACTGTCCCTGAAAAAATATCGGATAACACAATCCATAATATTTTTCACACTATACAAATCATTCTTTCTACACTATTTAGTCATCGAATTTTAGTAAACAGCTGTGCTAGTTGCTAAAAAGAATAACTTTATTGATACGGTAAAAAAAAATAGCTGATAATAATAATAGATAGCGTGAGCCGAAATAGATAGCAACTATATTTTTTTTAAATAATTTTGTAGAACTAAAATACATTGCTGTTTTTTTTCACCTTGTTATAATGGAGTTCTACCAAGTCAATGCCAATTCAATCAATAACTTTATTGATCTTAAAATAACTGCTTTCGAATTAAAGGTGAAATAAATGCCTGCATGATAATAATTTTTTATTTAAATATTTAGGTTGAATGTACTAACACCATCTATTGTAATTTGTAACAAATACTATTAGCATTGTAATAGTCTTCTATTACTAGCTTAGTAAATGCTCTCGCTTACATTCAAGAAAATGGTTCGTATACCGGTTTTGTCAATATTACGACTGCCCTCTGTTAATTAAATTATACAACTTTTATTAATTTATTTTTATTCAAGTTTACTTTTTTTCTAGTCATTAATAGATGTCTATATACAGCTCCATTGAAATGAGTGTATTTTGGGTAGCTAACTTATATAGCGTCACTAACCTTTGCGTTTATGAATTTATTTTATGTTATTTAGTACATTGTTTCTCAACCGGGAGCCACGGACAAAATATATTTTAGAATTTTGAAATAAAGTTGGATTTTTAATATGTACTTGTTTTCGAACAAATTGTGGAGGGGGCCACATCAAAAATAAAATTTCAAAAGGCGGCCTCACGACAAAAATGTCGAGAAACAATGATTTAGTGTATTCAGATTATTTTTTTATTTGTCCAGATATGCCCTAATTAATTTAAGTTCTATCTTTAAAATGTACGACGGTCTAATTTTTAGTTACGTCAAATTGCCAAAATCCATACTAATATAATAATATATATGTATTTCCTATAATGTATTACTATATGTTTCCAATGTAAACATTATAGTTTCATTATGTTGAAAAATTACTAAATATATTGAGGAAAATCGACATTCATTTTTATAGCACCATTTCTTCAACATGTTTATTCCACTTAGAATCCACTTATTTTGAAGTAATCAACGTGAGGAATAAGACTGTACACATTTCATAACTCTGACAAAGATTGTGGTATAGTGACGAAATATTTCGCAATAACAGGCAATACAAACGAAATATATTTTTCCATTCCAACACAGCATTACATGACCGGCCCACAGACAGAAATGGCTCGGCTGAAAATATAGTGCAACAACCTGACAGTGGTTGATTTGTGAACTAATGTGTATATCATTTTATTATTATTTTGTGCCGTGAAGGTCGAATTGCCAGCGCCCATCACGTTAGCAGTGCATGGGAGCCACTCCTCGTTAATACTAACAAATAACCGTTCTTGTAAAAGCGACGCGCGGAATAAAAAATACGTGGCTTTGAATCAAGAACGACAGTTTTCAAAAACATAATGTTGGGTCATCATTATTCACGAAAAGAATCATATTTGTAAAATATGTATTTCTTAAAATATTAAGGAGTCATCGTTACAACATAAAAAGACATAAAATTCTATTTTTCTTCCTTATTTTATATAATTTCTTTAAGCGAAGATTTTTGGATTTTAATGATTAAAATTGATTAACGTTGCAATATAATTATTATCCGAAATAGTATTGTATAAAATATGGCGTTTGAAGGATTAGTAGTATGAGATTTGACTCTTTTGTCTGAGTATATATTAAACAGTACCCAGTGGCATTTTCAATTCCATCCTACGATATTTTCTTTTGTTCCCAACTTATTGCAAGATATTGCCTTAAAATGCTGTCATGCTCGTTGATTTCTTTAATAATCTGTAAAAGAAAAATCAATTATAGCTTTTCTGTTTGGATATCCTCATCAAAATTCATTTTTATGAAATTTTTTGTAGTAAAAATAACATTTTTACCCTCATTCTTATTCCACCAGACACTTTCATTCACACTCTCGCCATTAGGTTGGTATTTCTTAATTAATGCATTATTCGATCGATCGTATTATCAAAAATTCGTCGGTTGAAATATGCTTATATATTATTATTATATATTATATTATATGAATAGCTTACTTACGTGAGTTTCTTGGATTTTCATTTACAACTTGTAGTTATATACGTATAATTCTGCCCTTTTATGACGCCTCTGTACTTCGTTCGTTTTTTCGTATACATGTATACATAAATATAAATATATGCATATTATACTATTTTATATTCTATATTTCAAATGCGTACGTAAATGTATTATATTTAATTCCTAATAATTTGCGATTTTGACTGAAGGATTATGGATTATGGATTTTCAGTATCAAATTTGAATTGTCAAAATGTCGCCTTTCGGCAACAGTTCTTTTTAATCCGTGTGATAGCATTTCTGAAGATGCCGAAAGCCAAAACCTGGACCGGAAAGGTACAAAGTTTCATAAAATTAAATGTATCTAACTATCTAATCTTCTTGTTAAAATCTTAGATTGCAATAGAGTATTTTGTATATTTCGTCTTTCCATAGATGACTTTCTATATATTTTTATATACACAACTGTCAAAATTAAAGTTCTTTGATAGTATATTTCCGTTCAATTTGTATGCTGATTCTCTGCTAACCAAACAGTTAGTGAGCCACTGAGTAGTGAGCGGTTCATAAAAATACTACGCTCAATGAGCTTCTGAAGCTGACCGCAAATCCGTGGGAACTTCACGTAAAAAATATCTTCATCTCACGAGTGACTGCACAAAAATACTCATTTATCTATGTATTAATAGCCATCTCATAAAAATTATTTTTCTTCTTATCGAACTATTATTTGAATGATAACATTGGAATAATTATTGTAAGGGGGTCTTAACACTTATCCTCAAATGACATCACATACACAACAAAGGTGATCTCTTGGAATAGCAAAGACGTCATTCAAACCTGATTTGGCCACCATGTTGTCTAGAATTTGTTTGTTTATCTTCTTTGTTGTGAGAGGTTCGTGCTGCATACAAAACACAATTTGTGCGTAGATTAACAACATCATTTTTAAATGTATATTTCATATGTATGTTCTAAATGATAATTAAAACGCATTCGTTTTAGATACTATGAGTAATATGACCGAAATTAATTATTTAAATAAAACATTGCCTTAGAACAGTACTGTACCTATTACTACACAAATAATTAGATTTCATATTTATTCAAACTAAAAAAGTTATTCACCGTCAAATAGATAGGAACACGATACATCTGCAATCATATATAATACAAACACTTGTTCTTTTTGACGTTTCGTTATTCAATATATTTAAAAACGAAAGCGCTGGCATGTGCTAAGAGAATATCTAAGAAGTGGTCAGCTAAAATCAGGGATGTCTAAATATACAAATAAATACATGAGTAGAATATTTTTAACCTTCTTCTACCAAATCTCTTCATATTTCTAAAATTCTGGTCATCTTTTGCGCAGAAAGTAATGTGAAATATATAAATCTTTTTATATCTTAAAATAGTGTGAAACTTTATTTGGTGGTGCGAATCATACAATCAAGGGCGATTCATTCGTTTTCGGAGGGGGGAGGGCAACAAGTGATATCAATAACTGATTAATAACGCTCTTTCCGTATTTTTAACATTATATAATATAACTAGTTATAAAAACATCAGGCATTTTTATCTGGAAAATGTACAATATGAATCCTTTTTTCATAATTATGAAGCCATTCTAATAAGAATTGCCAGCATATTCGAGCCAACAAAAACATTCATAATTATAAATTTATAATATTTTAATTCTTACATCAAATTATATGATAAATATATTTAAATCACACGAACATTACTAGTTGTCATTTACACTTATAAACGTTATTAATTTTTTTATCTTTTTTTATCACAAACACGAATCTAGTTTCATTTTATCCCAATGGTCAGTGGAAAAGTTTTGTTTTTTTTTTTTTTAATTATTTTTCATATACTTAATCGTTATCTTATTTAAATGTCTGTAAAAAAATCAAGGCGCAGTAAAAATAATGATACGAACTCTTCTGTCAGAAATAATTCTCAGAACTGGTATTATCCGCTTCACGTAAAGAAAACAAGTTCGACTGACTGTAAATAGAATTTTAACAAAATTTCGCGCTACTGTAAAGGTGGGTAGGTATACTTGTTCTAGAACAGTTTTTCACAATTTACTCAGTTATCTGAATTCGTCAATGACATAGCTAACGGAAGCACTGTTTCAGCCATTACTATCAATAAATGTGCATGAATTTAAAAAATACGAGAGATATCGAATTAGGGCAGTTCGATTACTAATTATAACCACACGTGTTGTTGACATCTTTTCGATATTTTAAAAATGTAATAGAAAGATACATTTTGTAATTAACGAGAATCAAGCAGTTTTAAAAAAAATTATAAATTTATATTTCAAATGTTTGTAGGTAAATACATCACTGTAAAATACGCAAAAATGAAACCTTTTTCCAGTGTAACGGCAGCTAAATAAAAAATAATCTATTCTAGTAGGTTTACGGCCAAGTATTACGCCAATAAAATAATTTTATTTACTATACATTCTTTCTTGTGGGCTTGGCAACTTACATTTACGAGAGGGGTGGCGAGGGAAACAGAGGGGCATTGACGCTAGCGAACACGCGCTCTACTCGTGAACAGCGATGACGCTATCGCATGACGTCACGGCTCTGTCAGTCGGTGAGCACGTGAACACCACGCTCCTGATCACGCGGCGGCCGGCTGATCGGCGTTACACCATTGGTCCGATTTGCCAAGCCCCCCTCGCTCATTGGTCGGCGCGCGCACGCCGCTAAAAACACACAGAAGGCCCGCACAACAACACGCAGAGGCCGAGTGAAACCTCTCATTTAACAAATAACCGTCATCGGGGCGAGATGCACTGAAAACAATATATTCAGAGCGACCTCAAAATATATACCATTTTAATATTATCCACTAAACTGTGAACATCTCCAGCGGTGAAAAAAAATACTTGAATCTAAATAATTCTTATTTGAAACTGTTACATTATTTTCAAACACAGTGCTCAATAAGAATCCAATACGTTATACTTATAGACTATTTGAAAGTGAAATTATTGGTGTTAATATTTACTTTGTAAAACGCGCTAAGGACAGAACGCTTTTCGTAGAGCTTTTCCCATTGAGGAAATTCAAATATCAATTTAAAACGCGCGTCCGTTCAAAAGTGACATTTAAATTTGGAAAAATATTTTGTGAAAATTGTGAACGTGTCAGTGAATCATTTTAATCCACAATGGTCTGCAGCAAGATGGAAATCGCCAGGAGACAGAGGAGTATGGATAATCAGATGTGTGCTCCTCTCTCGCCTCCTTCTACACCACCCCTAAATGAAAGCAAAGTAAGTTTTATTGTTTTCAAACCATAATTAATTTATTTACTTTCCATCGAAAAAATTCGTCATCGGTAAAGGTTCTGTAATATGTAACAATTTATACCACCATACAATCTCATTAATTTGATATTAAATTTATCTAAAAACTAGTACAACTAACAATTATCTAGTTACGTTTGTTTATGTCATACATGACATGAAATTTGTATTTTCGACCCGATGCTACAATTATCGGTCATGACTTCGCGTGTTAATTTACTTGCTGTAATTAATTCATTGATAACTTAATTTTATAAATATTCTAATAAATTGAATTATAATACTTGAATATATAAAAAAAAAACTGTTCTACAATTTAAAACAATTTATCTATATGAATAAATTATTCTTGAATATATAATATCGTATCATTTACAAATTATAAGCCGTAATGAACGTTAAGAATTTTAATTAAATAGTTTTTATTGCACGATTACTTGTTTTTTTTATTATTATTTTAACAAGGTATACGTGTATATATGCCTCCTCTTGAATATATCCACAGTCCGTACCGTTAGCGAGGTAGTGTTATTTTGTTTGTATATGTGCATCGCACACAGGTATGCTTTGTTTACACGCCGCGCACGTGCTCAACGAGTGATCGAGATTCTAACGTTTCGTTTACTTTGTCCGCAGGTGAACTTTCATTGCGTCGAGACGTTCATCTCTTCGCCGTCTCCACCGCCGCCGTGTCTTCTCACTCCGCAGCCTTCAGACTCCGAGGGTGAAGACAATGACGGACGTCTACAAGCACCGGTGCAGATATTCCAATCTGCGCCTGTCACCAGGCCCTCCGTAATCATGAGGGCTCACCGAGACGGCACGTACGGACCGCAAGAATTCCCGTCCTCCCTCAAGAGACCGAGAGTCGAACCAGAAAACATTCTCAAAACCCTCAAATTCAAAATGGGAAATAGAAAGGAAAGAATAATAGTAGACAACAAAGACACCGACCGTTTTACAGGTCAGCTTGTCACTAATAATTGCCAGGCTTCATTTGTTCGATGTTCCACGGTAGAAGACCGATTATCGATCGATTCAAATGACAAACTCAACAATATTCCACGCATAGTTATCACGGACGTGTCTGAAACGACAATGGCCACAAACACAGTAAATTCGATCCCACACCGGATACCTATCGATAAAATTGCTCCACTCGCCCTCGATACACTTTCACAGAGTGAGATCGCCTGCAAAATATACCCAGAGATCTCAAATTGCCTACTAGCGAAAAACACCCCTAAGCCCGCGGAGAAACCAAATATACGTATGGATGTTGCCAAGAGAGAATCCCAGTTGACATTGTTAAAACCGACCGAAAACCTTCAGAAAAAAGCGCTGGCTCCGACGAATCTCCCAGCATTGGCCCCCCGACCAGCCCGGCCTTTGATTGGAAACGCTCTCGTGCTTCACACGATCATCACAATACCCCCCGCACGCCGCCGCCAATACGAGTGCTCTCATCCAAACTGCGGCAAGAATTATTTTAAGTCTTCACATTTAAAAGCTCACGCCCGCACCCATACGGGAGAGAAACCGTTCCTATGCTCGTGGCCGGACTGCGAGCGAAGATTCAGCCGCTCTGACGAACTCTCACGTCACAAGCGCACCCACACAGGAGAGAAGAAATTCGGCTGCCAGGTGTGTTCGCGCCGTTTCATGCGCTCTGACCACCTCGCTAAACACGTCAAAAGACACAGTCGTCCAGTGGCCCCGGCTCCTCGCCCTGCTGTCCCTATCCAGCCTCTCATCACGCTGTACTGAGGCTTGAAATCGAATGACGTTGACTGAAAAATCAAATTACTTCCCGAATAATCATCAGATTTTTCCAAAGTGTGCGGTCGAGCTAAATTAACCCGTCGAAGCTTATTTGATCTCACGGCTCGCCGGAAGAGTCACTCGTCTAAGGCGTGATCGCGGTGTACACGCTATCTGACTGCCTACTTGTAAAACATTGCCTTTGTGAGTGTTATTAACTTGTTACGTAAAACTTTGTGGTTGGAAATGTTTTCCATTGACAAAAAATACACGTGAAAGGGTGTAATTGCTAACCACCTTTAAAACTAGTCATGTGGATATCGGTATACCGATGTTATTAAAAGCATTTTGCTATTCTATTCTTCCAAAGTTATCCTATTAGGAATTTCTTTTCGCTCCGATCTCCTCAAAAGAGGTCAGAGACCATTCCGTAGTGTCGTACTCCCTCGCATAGAGAGGAAGTCTTGTACTGAACCGCTTTAAAAAACCTAATAATTATTATTATAAATTAATGGCGGCTTATCATGGCCAGTTTTATCTGTGATTTTTGATTCTTACAATGTAAGAGTATTATTGTAAGAGAATATTTATTTTCCATCGACTTGTATAACTATAATCATTGTTTACTTAATTTTATGGTTATAAATAAACTATATTTGTAAATGAAAGCAATTCGTAATATTGTGAGATGATATATTAAAAAAAGATTATTACAAATAACATAAGATGGACTTTTATTTTACCATTCTATAACACTGTTCACCTGTGCTTATCTACATACACTACATATTAAGAGACACAATACTCAAAATACTATCAAATTTCTTTATACTTGAATAACAACATACTCAAATGATGTTTCCACCATACCATAAAAATTCCATAATATGATCAAATATATTATATTATTTTCAAGTGATATCAAAATTATACAAGAAGGCATATTTTTGTAGCCTTACAATCAATAAGGAAACCTGACTTTTCAAGGATATAAATGTAGTACGTTTTTGTTTTTACATCCATTCTTTTAATTAATTCATATAAAATGTATATTAATTCCAGAAAACAGTCGTTTCACTGACTAATTCATTCGAAAGCTATATTAGTATTTTTTCGACGAACAGCCACTAATTCCCTTGAAATATAATATGTATAATCCAAATATAGGCATATTACGCACGCAATAATATTTAGTAATTCGCCATTACAGAAGCATTATATATATTTATAATCATTTTGAGAATATTTACAGTCTTTTCATTTCTAACGGTCTAATCCTTAAGCTGAATAAAAACACTAGTATTCCGCTAAATGATTGAATTTGCGAATACTATAATGAGAAACTGACGTGCACATCTATACATAACATCCTTGATTGTTTAACCTAGTGCTTGCAAAAAACACAGTGAGAATCAGAGGCCAAGAGTTGCTGTCTTTCCTGACAATATCAACCTTGCTAAAAAGTGAAAAGTTTTCCTTAGATAACGTAAAATATATTAATATGTAGTATTGATTAAATACGATCATACTTAACATCAATTTCTTTTCTTGAATCTTCAAAGCATTTAAAAATTTGGCTATTATTTTTCATTGGTTAACGAGAAAGTGCAATATATTGAATAGAGTATATCATACTATAATCGTCTCCAGTCAAATTTGCCAACAATGTGAATTATCTGCCTACCCTTATAATATTACACCCAGTCCTTTTTTTACGCGATACACTGGTTCCAGAAAAAGGCGCGTAAAAAAATGATTTCCCGCAATTGCATTATATTTCTTTACACACCCTAAAACATAAATTCGCATAATATCCGATACACTTGTTAACATTTGGCAATTGTATGTGTATTTAAAAAAATGGAATGCTTTACAAAATTAAGTTTTAAAAATACATATTTTTTTTATTTAAAAAAAATAATGAAACGTACATGCCTAGCATCGTATATAAATGTCTTCTTTAAAACAAATTTGGGGAAAAAATTGCGTAAAAACGAGTGAAGCGCATAAAAAATGTAGCGGTGCCGTCCAAAAAAATCGCGTATAATCGAATTCGCGTAAAAAAGGGACTGGGTGTATATATATTTGAGTATAAAAATCAATACAATATGCACTATTCATACAATGCAGAAAATGTCTACAGCCTACTTAGTTTGAACATACATACTTTTCGAAAGAGGGCAGCTCATACATTTTAGAGAATAAACATATTACATATACCTTACTTTTCAAAATTTAATACTCATTTGAGCATTTTGTAGCTGACTGACAATTTTGCTCGCAGTCAACTATTTAACGGTAAAATAAAATGATTACTCCTTTCTATTCGATACTCGAAGATTAGGTGTACATGAGTAAAAAATATTAATAAATATTATAGACGCATGTATGTATGTATGACCCAGAGCCAAATCCAGAAGTTTTGCAGCATTATGTTTTATAGGTATTTATATTTACTTCATCGCGACCAAGGCGACGGAATTTTCAGATCTACCTATGCTACTAATGTTTCATTGATTATGTTGTTTTCGTTTGTTAACGTATATCCTGCTTATATATTAATATTTAAAAAAAATACAGTAGTGTTGGTTTTAAACCAATCTACGATATCTACACAATTATGGAAACATTGTAATACAAAAATTTGCTTGAACCAAAATGTTTTATTACCGTTATTATTGGTGTTTTTTTTATTTCAAAAAATAACCATCAAAACAGTGCAATAAGCCGTCTCAACAATTGAGACGTTATCAGTCAAATGGTTAACATGTGAACTATTTTCAATTTCCTCATTTTTTCTGCCGACTCGTTCAAATCTGAATATTATATTTGTTTATTTTGTTAAATAGGGTATTTCACAAACACAAATTATTATTGATGGCATATTTGTTAAGAGTTATAATAAATAACCAGTTAATAATAGTAGAGTCGACCTCGGTGGCCCAACGCATGCGATAAGCGAAACTCAAAATAGATACACCGTCAAATCACGCTAGCCCCGCGTGCATTCTGACCCGCACTTTGTCCACGCCTATCTTTATGATGATATCTCTTTATTTATTTATATCTATGGTTCCATCGCATCACACGGTCGATAGCTTGTTCTAAATAGCAATATCTTCGCACTAATTCTCTCGTCTTCCTTAACACTTAAATGAAGTGATAATAGTATTAAAACAAATGACAGCTATCATAATTATAGTTGTCGATCTATGATAAGATAAAAACATGACACTTTCGATAAGTTTCCGGAAACTGAGCTGGATAAATGATAAAGCAAATTTCTTTAATTAGTTTATGCTATCCGAAAAATAAATCTTTCCATATTAAATTATGACAGTAGATAAAAACATCAAATAATCGATACTGTCGCCATATTTAAAAAGACAACGATGACGTAGGTTATCTTAAAATTAGTAATATAAATTCGTAGTTTCCCTTTTTACTTGGTTTATGATATAATATATTATAAAAAAATATTAACTTTTATGTTATAATGCGGCAAAGAATAATATAACAGCTACATTGGGAATTTATTTGAAGAATACAATGTCACCAGAAGTTACCAAATTCACATAACACTACAAGGAAAATTTCATGAAGTTTAATTCAGAAATTGCTGTATCATTAAATAAATTTTGATCTAAAGGTCAAACTTTAATATCAATATAAACCAGAAAAGAAAATATTTTCATATCATAGTGAGAAAATTTCTCTGTTACATTTATCAATTTCACATGGCATATAATAATTTAACATAATATTATTACTTTAATCTAATATTTACATTAGATCAAGATAAAACCGGTTATTGTTTTAGCTATTTATATGATTTCTCACTTAAATATTGTTTAAGTTAATCAAACTTGCTGATCATGTTATATCGTTATTTAGATTAATTTAATGAACCTTTCCGTATTTCATTTGGTCTCGTCTCACGGGTCACCTCGCCCACGGTAAAAATATTTTCTACGTCCTTGATGAATGGTCCCTGGGCGGGAAAATTCTATGACCTTGATTTACTGTCAGTTACTGTCAGTACTGTTTCCAAACATATGGTTTCAACACCAAAATTTTCTGAAGCTATATAAAAATATATGTTTTCTAACTGTCACAATTTTACCGGCTCGCTAATTTTGTAGTAAGGTTAGAAAATGTTTTTAAATCAAAATTTATTAATCAATCGAAATCACGGAATCAAACGACGTTTTATTTTTTTATGTTGTGACATTGATATATAATTAGTTTGTTAACAAAGAGCGTTGACCCTTTTCACAATACATTTACATCTATGTTATAACATATATACGAAAATTCTAATTTGATATTTAGCGTTTTATACAAAATTTTCCTATGGCGACTGGTCTGCCATACTAAATGCTAAAGAAGGGTTCATTGTTTTTAAACATTTAATATGAGAGTTATCAACGAATTTTCAATGCGGTACAACCGATGCAACTACCTTATATAATAAAGTCAACCAATTTTACACAATACATAAATATTAATGCTTTCGACTGTGATCCAATTAAAATCTCGGTATTGCTACGTTGGTAACTTATAAATAAACAACTCAGTGAAAAGAACAATAAAAAAATGCCCACTTATAATACAGTGTGTGGTCGAAATATATATAAATAAAAAACAAAACCAATCCGATATTAAATTTAAAAAAAAATGTTGTATGTATAGTATTTGACATTGAATAGAATAACGTGTTGAACATATGTGTATTTTTAAATTCTACCTAATGACCCACGATAATAATTTGTAACATTGGAAAAAGTTGAGTGGAAAAATATACGTGTCATTATTATTAACCTAATTATCATCATTGACTAGGCTACTGTCTATAGATACGACTATACTCACTAGGACCTGCTTTCGACACCCTATATCTAGGCTGATATAAAAATTGTCAAACCTTATACATTTAATGAAAAATAAACTTTCAGCATTTAGCAAATGACATCCCGAATTCGATTATCTATTAACAATAAATATTGGTCATTTTTGTGTAGTTTTTTATGGAATTTGGAAGCTACTTTATATATTTTGTCGAATATGGAATGGAGCGCATTGTGAATCTGACACCGTAACCTAAGTAAAATAATATTAAATGAATGTGTAACAGTGACGAGGGTCAGGTGTAAATAGCGTGATTGTGAAAACCAACAATGACTGTTGACTATGTGCATGACATAACAGACCGATAAAATAAAAAGCTTTCAGTTAGAGATAAGAGATCATTGGATATTAAATGTCAAGTTCTGAAATTCATGATTCGAGTACTGCAACAAAATTCTGATAATTCATAAAATATTATTATTGTTTCCGACTGGTTCGGCGGTAATTTTGGGAAATGTTTTTTTTTATATAAAATTAAAACTGATGTTTTTTTCACATGGCGTGTTAATGAATGTGAACGATAGTTCTCGAAGAGGCGAAGCATTTAATTACATAGCAAATACAATAGAATAACATGGGTATCAAATTTAATTTTATACCAACATTCTTGTTACAGACTTACTTATAGTATATAATAGATAAGCCATACTCAACCTGTGGCCCCATCAGCTTTTATATGCGGCCCAAAATAATTATGGTCACCATATTTTTTTTTGGTGTTGTTTTCAGCATTTTTTCAATATTGGGTTGCAATCGGTAGATTAGCGAGTCGGTACAATCGGAGCAGTGTTGCCAGTACGACTTCTTGCGTTCACAATGCAATTCTCTCGGTATTTTTTTATTTGTTGTTCATTATTTTTTCATTGAAGAATACATGAATACATACATATTTAGATAAAATAAAAATGTGTTATTTTGAAATCATAATACATACATGAGTATGCAGTATAGTATGTGTTATATTTACAGTTTTCTATAAATATATTGCAGCCAACGTAGAGAACCAAAAATCGAAATGCTGCCCAGAAAAAAAAGTCGAGTATGGCTATATTAGATAAACCTATCCACCTGTAAACCCATTGAAATACGGATGTAGAAAGCGGGGAAATTTCTGTATGTGATTGCGTGAATTGCAAAGAGTAATTATTTTAAATGATAAAAACATATTTTTCGTACTTATTTCCACAGTATATTTATCATTCTTTTCCATCAAGAAGTGACAGTTAACACCTTATAAATGAAAGAAAGTATTTTACATGATCTGCAGTAAAAAAACCACGAGCACCGAGACAACGGTGGGAAACATTATTGAACGCCTTTAAACCTTTTTTTTAGGAGTACGCCTTGAATATCAAGATGACTTGATATGTGATGAGAGGATGGTAGCTGGCACCAATTTGACTGCCCTTGGATGATGTTGATCCGGTAATTGCTCTGTTTCATGGTCTTTATCAAGCAACAAAAAAGGTTATGTCAGTTTTGAGTAGAATATCAATATATTTTAAATAGTAAAACTCATTTTAAGTACCATTTCCCCAATATATATTATGACCAGAACCAGTTTCGCTCATCGCAAGCATTATAACATAAATTTATCTAAAAGAAGTGAAATAGTTTACAAATTTTAGGACCTCTAAAATAAAATCAAATTAATAGCCTACTTATTAAGAGATAATAAACAGTCATAAAAAGTCAACAAGGAAAATAAGTGTAAATTTCTTAGAATCAAAATAGTATTCGCTTAATATTTTAAGGAACATTATGCATTAGATAAAATTTAGTTAAAATTACCCGAAGAAATGGTCAGTCAAGTTCAAAACTGGTCCTAATCATAAAACATATTTTGGAAATGGTATTCAGAGGTTTGTTTTTATTATTTATTATATATTACCGAAATTCATTGGTAGATTTTTTTGTTAATGAAAAGGCCGTTATCCTGCATGTATGTAACATAACAGATGTTTAACACTCATGAACAGGTGACATTAGACGTCACGGCTCAAATCAAGTCCCTTTATTATTCTTCTTCTAGCATTTAATTATTGATGACGAACATGACGTTGATTTTAACCCCAACCTGACGTTGACGTAGATTTTTATGTATTTTATTAAACCAAAACAATATTCTTTGAAAACTGCAGCAATACAGCATTTCGCGGAATAGTTTTGACGTCAGTATTCAAAAATATTCACCTGTAAATTTCAAGCGGTTTATTTGGTTTAGCGGTCTACGTGTTTGCATATTTTTCGGAATATTTCCAAGGCTGTTTTTGTTGATGTCCAACTATTATAATGAGCGATGAATAATATCCGGTCGACGATTACTAATCCGGTAAACACAGATGAAAGTTTCATAGACCAGGTGACTTACACAATAACCATTTGTCAGACGTTTAGAACGTATGAATGAACAAAATATAAACACAAGAAAGAGCAATTTATTTATTTATACTGAGGGTAAGCTTTTGAAGCATATTTGACCAGTTTAATCAGTAAAACATGAGATAGTATATTGTATAATTCTATCATATTTTTCATGACTTTTAAGCGAGAATTGGATCACACGTCATATGAAAACAAAGCAAAAAAATACATTTTTTATGGAAGTACAAAAATTCACATTCATATAAAAAATTATCATAATTTTAAAGTCCGCTTTCGTCTACTTATGCGTCCAGCTTACAATGTGGGTGGCGTGGACTATTTCCAGGAGAGACACCAAAACTTTTCAGTAAAAAAATAATTTTCACACCGTAATATCCACACATACATGGAAACTTATATCGTAACGAGGCAAAACCTTATTATTCTGTGAATTTTATTTTTCAGTTTTTCTTTGTAATAAATAACGGTACTATTATTTATAAGGTATCTCTATTATTATATAGCGCAGGAGAAAAATATTTTTGGGGGAGGCGTAGTAGCATAAAAATTAAAAGCCGTTGGACTACGATTAATTATTTTAAAATCAGATTAAATATGTTCATAGCCTATTCTCACTAATATGAATTTAATATTTAAATAATAAAATATAATTTTAAGAACATACTTTTGAAAAAATAAAAATATTTTAAAGATCAGGACCGGTTTCGCTAATCGTGAACATTATCAACTAGTACACATAATTACATAATTTATTCATTGTATTTTTATATACAATATAGTTTAATGCATTATATTCCCTAAAATATTTATATGCAAGTTATTTAATTGTAAAATTTACCCATTCGTTATTCTTGCTAATGAGTAATTTGATAATAATTTCTTAACTATGAGTTAACTTTAAATTTGTGTTTTTTTTGAATATTTTTAGTACCTACTAAGAAGCCGACTTTATTTTATTTGTAAAATATTTTACTTCATTTAGATATACATATATTGTATTATTGCCCTTATTTTTTTTCTTCTAATTACTGAACCTTTGGTTTTTTATACCTGAAAATTATTAACTCGAAATGTTGTACACATAACCTTGTTTTAATGTATATTGAAACCGGTCCTGATCTTAATAATATAAAATAGAACTAATCATTGTATTTTGCTATTTAAACCCAATGCCTTTCCAACAAAAAGTGACAATGGACACATTAAAAAGATTTATGATTCGAATTTTAATTTAAAAATACACAAATTACTTTTTTGTATCTGCCGTTCTTGTAATGTGTCATTGTGCGATTAATCATACTTTAGAATTATACTCAACACATCATACGATTAAATGCTTAAAATAAACCCGAATTACTTTTTACGTTTTTTAGATAACATATTTAATAACTTTGCTAAAATAAACGTACATAACCGTCTGGTCTGGTTATCCAGGTATTTGCTCGTCAACGAATGTTTTATCTTCCACTTACGTGTATTTTTTTTTAATCAGACGCAGACAAAACTAATATCAGAGGTTCTCTAAATTTTCCATCACATGACTCTCACACCATACCGACGTGAACACATGTCTATATGCGTCTGAAGATCTATACTATAGATATGATAAAATTGTTATCTTTACCATGTCTGGCTAAAAAAACTCTTTATAGTAAATCTATAATCTGAACGCAGCTTTCAAACCAGACATCCGACTGGGGAACACGTGATAAGGGAATGATTATAGCACCCAATATGTAACTTAATACTAAACACTGTCTTCAATAATAGTGTTATAAAAAAAAACACCAACAAAGAAAAATACTTCTCAATATCGCTTATATTATAGTATTATACTATATAAAAATATAATATATGGGTATGTGGTTTTAATCTGTACAGTAGGTCCGACCAATATGATCGAAAATTAGTAATTGTAACAGAATGAATTCAAGAAATAAAAATAGTACCTAATGACTGGAATAATTTCGCAATATACGACAAGGATACTAAATTCAGATCAATCCATGGTTCTCATAAATTTGTAAATATATATAATAATATATATGTATATGGCTCGTTTGTAAATTGTATTCTATCAGTTGATAATACTCGCGAAGACCGAAACCGGTCCTGATAAAAAAATGTGTTTTATTATGTAAAATAATTTCGTATAATTGAATATATTGCTAGTTTTTATATTGTAACCCACAAATTTTACCTACGGAGGTTCATTGGTAGCTTTTTAATATTTTCTTTTAAATTTAATATAATCATGATACATTATTATTACATTAGGTATCAATTTTTTTGAAATATTAACCAATCGACTGTTAACGGCTGCAATTTTGAGACGGCCAATTGTAGTATGCTTTTAATCTATATATAAAAATATAACAATTTTAAAAACTTGAATTATTGAAACTTGTACGATTCCACATGTTTCGTCGCTAACGATCTCCGGCAATGTTGCATCCGTGTGAAACAATGCCTGAAGATGCCGAAAGGCTAATGGAGTCGTACTAAGTTTCAACAATTCCAATTTGGTATTGAAATTCCATCAAGCACCTTCAGTTGATATCATAAATGTTAAGTGTTGGAACATTCATGTACAAGCTAATTTTTGTGTAAAATATTACATTATCGAATTTTGTAGTTTTTGATGCACTCCATGTTGAAATATCCTTTACACATCTCAGTAGAGAATAGGTTAAACAATTATGTGTTGATTGAATTGGCATTTACAACAGACAAATATAAGTCTTTCGCCGCTCCTCATACCATTGCGAACGGCTAATGCATTTCTGTAATAAATCATTTCCGGGCAGTACTTAAGCTTATTGAAAGTGCCGCCTGCTTGTGGTATATTTAAATTTGGTTTTTTCTTCTAGCATGATATAAGCTAACACGGTGGAAAAAAAAAATGTTCAGTTCAATTTTTTTTTAAAGATATATAATAATTAATAGCTATTTCGGTTCAACCATCGTCATAACTAGCAGTCAGTGCTATTTTTTCACCGATTAATAATGGAGTTCTACCAAGTAAGTTCCAATTCAATCAATAAATTATATATGCTAGGTTTTTAAAACAAAAGAGAAGATGTATTGCGTAACTTTTATACTAAGCTATATATATATAAGCAAATGTACGTTCAAACATAGTTCTGAGGATGGCGTGGATCAACTATATCATTAAAAAAATTGTAGAACTATGTTTGATTAAAACTCGAAAGAAGGCCAGTTACTTTGTGTCTTATTGTATCGTATCATGATATTCACAGAAAAATCATTTTTATATTAGTTATTTATTAACCTGGTTTATTTATGGGATGAAAATATCCTTGAAAGACGGTGTATCGGCTGTATTGCAGCCAAAAATTATAATATTAATCCTTCACTTGAATTGCCGTAATCAACTTTTATTTATACATACACATATTGAATTTTTTAAACATATTTTTGCAGCTAACCAAGGCTGTCGAAACTCTCCGACTCGTATTCAATTTATTGCACGATTTTCAAAATAAACTAAGGTAACTCATTGTTGACAGTCCCAAGAGCAAAAAAACATACACATTTCGAAATACATAGTTGAACGCTAAAATAATATTATTTGTATACAAGAGAACGCTAGAAAATGCGGAAAGCTGTTCAACACATGTGTCAGGTATAGTTAACCTTTCAATTTTTTTTATGTAATTTAATTTCATCTGTTTTTGTTTTTTTTTCTCCTATTTATACAAACTGTAAGAAACCAGAAAGAAAGCGGGATATTAATTCTCTGGATAGGTTATTGAGTTGATTTTTTTCCCACTCGAATGAGAACGTCTCTGTCAGGACAATGTCTAAGTAAATTCTAAGAAATTTATAGATAAAAATTGTAAAGAACTAATTAAGAATTGCTCGTAATGATAATGTGAGTTTGAAAAATTGATATTCATAACTAATGATATCGACTGAAGTTGATGAAATTTCAATATCAAATTTGAATTGATGGAACTATAGATATTAGTAAAAAGAATATACACATCCACCAATTTGATCTAAAGCAGAAACAGATTCGCTTTACATTGAATTGCTCTATACTTTTAAGCTAAGCGGTATTATTTTTGCCTACTATCTACTACTATCAAGTCATTAACGAGCTTATAAATAGGTTCACAGCTTTAAATGCTAAGCGGCAATTAATTTTGTAGCGCAATATGTATTTGTTTCGTCATCACATTCATTATATCTTTTTCCAGTGAAGATATTGCACAAATGGTTGACGACAACCCAAATCAGTTATCACCTCCATTCCGATATGAACGACCATGGGTGAGGAAATATTTCCATTGGACTTTGCTTTTGGGAAGAACGTAAATAGAGTCGCTTCAGTAGCGCACTCAAACGTCCGACTAAAAAATGGGACACATGTTCCTATGTTGCAAGTTCAATATTGGATACGTGATGCAGTCTAAAATCTACTCTTTGTTATCTTTTGCCAATACATAAAAAAGAATTATAGAAAAGATTATTTCCTGTAGATGTTGTCGAAGATCAGGCTTGTATTACCTGAGGATAATGTTCATAGAGGAAAGACAACTTCGAGTGGAAGACATAATTTAAAAATAAATATTTTCAATTAAAATAAAATACAAAGTCTTATGATTTGTTATTATTTCTATTAAAATTAAAGATAAATCGAATACAGTTCAATATAAATATTTATTAAAAAAAAAAAATGGTGGAAATATGACACAAAAATACACATGTAAAAGATAGAATGATGGAAAAATTTTAAATGGAGAAAGCGCGTCTTAAATGTGTGGAAGTCATTATTTGAAAGTATTTTACATCGAGAGTACATCTAGGAAATCTAGTTTAGGTTAGGTTACGTCACCGGGTCTTGCAATATGAAAATAGTGAATCACTGGGAACGGACGTATTTTCTGGTGTACATTCAAACGGAACAACTTAAAATAATTTGGAGGAAAATTAAATCAAAGTCGATGGATTTTTTTACTTTTAAGTAATACAAATGAACAAAATATTTGCCAGAATTTATTCATTTATAGCATACATTATGGGGTCAGTATTATATGCGTATATTAGGCCTCATATCGAAAAATATGTACGTAATCCAATAACAAAACCTATATTATTTTTTACGATATCGACTGAAGGTGCTTGATGAAATGTCGATATCAAAAGTATATATTTGAAACTTTATACGATTCCACATGTTTTGTTACTAACGACCCAGGTTTCAACTTTCGGCATCTTCATGCATCCTATCGCACGAATGAAACAGAAGTGGCAGTCCGTCCTGTCAGGGACAGAATTCCTGAAGATGTCGAAAGATAGAACCTAGGCTGTTAGAGACAAAACATGTATAATCGTACAAAGATTCAATATATATTTACATGTTTTAAATAACTATGCTTCTATTTCCACAATATTTTTATGATCAGGACTGGCTTCGCTAATCACGAACATTGTCAATATGTGTTTTTATTATTTAAAATATAGCACCTTCCCATCAAAAAGCGACAATTAGCACCTTAAAAGTTATATTTGCATATATTTATTACACATGTGTAATTTCATGAAATCTTTTAATTGATTCCATTACCCTCTAAAAAGCACGCCATAATAAATTGTATATTCATAATACACTGATATGCAACATAGAAACGCATCGTGACAGTGCTGTGTTTTATTCCTTCGTTTTTTATTTCATTTACATATATCGCATAAAAGTCATTGAACGAGTTTAGTACTAAGCAGTTTTTGAAGAATATTATATATAGACTATTTTTATAATTTGTTACCAATCTCAGCAATACATTACTATAGAGAAGAGTATGTTTTCATAATATGGTAACTGTACTCCCGATTTCCATATTAACATACAACAATGTACGATTGAATTTTACGTTACTCAAACAACTTGACACAATACATAACGTTAAAAATATTACAGAATAGATCGAGAAGAAGTAGGCCAACGATTGTTTCTGCAATTTGAAACGAAAATAAAATTAGATCGCTTAGTCTTTCCAATTTAAAATACATATATATTTTACACACATTAGTCTGGTTTACACTGGAAGCTCTCACGCGCTATTTGGTGGTGTGTATGCCTTAAAACGAATGTTCTATTTAATTCGAGAAAGTGTAACACACTATTAGCCTTTTAAGGTGTTTACTCTCACTTCTCTGTAGATGATACTGAAGGCATGTTATTTTAAATACAATAATAACAAAACATTTTTAATTACTATTTCCACAATATATTTTATGATCACGACCGGTTTCGCTCATCAGTCGATTATGCTCGCGATGAGCGAAACCGGTCCTGATCATAAAACATATTATTATTTGAAAAGACTCTTTCTCGTTTTGAAGCATACAAACCATCCGATCCCGCTTGGAAGCGTTAGCAAGTAAAGCCAATTGATTATTTTATCTTTTCAATACAAGGTTTTTTTTATAATAAAAACACATTTAGGTACTATTTCTACAATATATAAATTACAAGCAAACGTATGCATACAAAAAATACATATACAAAGGTTTAAGAACTAATTTTACAAGAAATCATACAATACACATTCAAATGAAGTTAATTTATTGATTGAATTGGCATTTACTTGGTAGAACTCCATTACAACACGGTGAAAGAATAGAAATGTATTTTAGTTCTACAAAAATTTATAGATATAGTTCTGACAATGCGTGAGCCGAAATAGCTCTCAACTATATCTTTAAAGTTTTTTATAACTAAAATAAATTGCTATCTTTTCACCGTGAAGTTAATTTATTTAAAAATTATAACAATCTCATATTAATAATTCGCAAACAACACTTAGACAAATCAATAATTCTTGAGCTCAGAAAAACCGCGAATGACTTATTAGGAAGAATAATGCTTTTATTATACTCCGAATCCGGTCGTAACACCGCGACTTCACAACTCCGACTCAATAGCCCTGAAATTTACAAAATCCAAACTATTCATTTTGTTCGGATGTATTATACAAAGTTCAGAAAAAATATATTTGTCACGTGTGTTTTTCCGTTTACTAAAGATTCTAGAAAAATCTTCTCTCAGGTTGATTTTGTTGTCCATTCGGAATTTATTTATAATAGTTAATAACGTATTGAAGCATTGCAAGGAATATAAATAATACAACAATATGCCGAATGCAGTCATCGCACCCATTTCCTTGGTATGCGAAGAAACAGCACGGCGCATAAATACCATCGACATATTCCATAAATGCTCATTAGTTCCATCACGTTATAATTTTAATATATTATTCTTCGAAATAATTGTTGAGTTTTGTTATTTTTCAATTTGGCTTCAGTCCAACCGGAAAAGAGTTCTTTTGATTGCCGTAACAAAAATGTTAACAATATTGAATCTGCTGACCTATATTATTTCAAACCAAGTGATAAATAGTCTATAGATATTTTTAGTTAAAACATTGTAAACGGTGACTGTAAAGAATTGACAACACGTGCAGTGGTACAGAGAGCCAGACATTTTTTTGTAATTGTTATTTTACAAAACATTTCTCCATCGATTTACTTGATATTTTTTGCATATTGTTTTTAGTTTTGTTTGGTTTTATTAAAGCTATTCTTAAATAATGACTAAGGGAATAAAAAATTATTTTGCGATAATATATCGACGTTGTAATGACAATAGGCTTAACCTTTAACTTACGGTTTGCTTAATATTTATTTTTCTCTTGGATCACATGCATACTTTGTTTTTACGTTTTGTGTCCGCATAAAAAGCCATAAATATACGAAAACGAACGTTTTGAGTATTATTGTGTTGAGTATGTGGTCCCTTATATAGGTATTTCAATAGAAGTTTTTCTACGTAAACTGTATTTTACTCAGCAGCTAAACCGCTCTTTTCTCGAGAGAAATATGAATAGAAATAATGAAACTAAAATAGAGCTAAAAGTTAAGCTCGTCATTTTACGATTGGAAGGGAAGCAGGGATAAATTAAGCGTCACAAGCATCAATGCCTTCAAACAAAAATCTATATATTGATGGGAAAAAATTCTGTTTTTTTTAATTGAAGTCAACCCATAAGATGCAGTTTGAATATAGCTGCTTTAATCCATACATGTATTTTTTACATGTGACACGTTTTTTAATGATATTGAGTTGAAATGAAAAATGTTTATTGAACTCAACCCTGAAGTGTATAAAAACCAATAAACAGGTGCTTAATTTACCCCAACAGATAAAAATTAGTTAAATAAAAACCAATAAAATTGAACATTATGATTTTCCCCGTTGCAAAAATTGTCAACACAGAGGTGTTTAACAGCTAACAGCCTTTTCCTCTCCAATTTGAAATAACTTTTCGAATAAATACATAGACTTTTGCTGCTTATAAACTATGAGGTCTATGGTCAATACGAGAAATATCATAATTTAAACTGTCACACAAACGCTTTTGATGACATTATGACATCACTATTTGCACACAAAATAAATTGCACGTTTTACATGAAAGTCGTTAAATGAATCACGCAAAAACCGAAACAATGCACTATAAAAGTTAGGCCTTCAGATGAAATCATAAACCATATATTTA
This sequence comes from Himalopsyche japonica, assembly GCA_028555115.1. NCBI lineage: Eukaryota > Metazoa > Arthropoda > Insecta > Trichoptera > Rhyacophilidae > Himalopsyche > Himalopsyche japonica. Next base: position 526,339 of record JAHFWJ010000821.1, read on the forward strand.
ATAGCTTCATTCTATTTTTAAAATCACTTTATATCGGCCTCGAGGAAGCTGAGATAATTTTCTTTTTAAACCTGTATTTTCATTGGTGGGTACATTTCATCAGAGAACAAAGAATTTGTCGGAACAGTTTTAGAAGTGACGTTATGATATAGAGCCGTTTTGATATTTTTTTTCTAATTTACCTGTATTACGTCATTCTAATTAATACTTCATTGATCCAGTGAAATACATTCAACACTTACAGCGTGTTTTCCAGTATCGAATTTTCCTACAGCGAATGCACCATTTTTCATATAGAGATCCCTCCTAAAGCGAATTTTCTGTAAAACGCCAAATTTTCAAGGTCAAATAAGATTTTTCAGAAATATGTTATATTATACATATGTATATAAGAAGAAACAAATTTAGATCGAGGTCATAACATAAAAATTGAAAATGTTTTACTTGGTGACTTCGTTCGGTTTGTAATATGTAATTGAAAAAAACCTAACCTTAAATTTTCTATGGGTGCCTCAAAATACACAAGGAACTATAGCGCGGTCCCTATCGCTACGCAGTTGAAAGGTTGACTGCAATTTAATTTATTTTCATTACCAGTCCTTTCTTGACAATTGATATATTAAATTGTCCATATATCTTGTCCAAATCGATCGATAAAATAAACGATTCATGAAGGATTCATGAATCATAAATTGATATTTAAGACAGATATTTATTTTGGTGCAAAAGAGCGTGCAATAAAAACTACTCGTGTTTTTAAATTTAATTTCATGAAATTCTATGAGGGTTACAACAATTTACTATATTAACATATTATATTGAGTATTTTAACGGTCGAATTTCATCATTTTTGGCAACAAATTTGATAGCCTACGGTATAAAATTAGAAGAATAGAACTAAAAATAGAAGTAATGATTTATAAAAAAATGGCTGTCTACACATGCAATCAATAATTTTTGATTAAATTTTATATGTAGTAAGTAAACACAATGTCCTCAAGATACTACTTTTTTCATTGCATTTTCATTGGATAATTAAGTAACAGTAGACTGTAAAGATGTGCGATAAAAAGGTTAATCTTATGCATTTATTATTTACACAACAATTTTTAATGTTCGGAATTCAAAAAAATGCAGTGTGCGTGGAAAATCTTTAAAGAACTGTTGCCAGCCGGATAAAACAATCTCATTTTTTGACGGTCAATTTGCATGTTGTTTTTAGAAGCTATAAGTGTGATAATGTTTATAATTATTTAATTAACGCATTTTTCATTGAAATGTATTTTTCGTCGATATAGCAAGCTATTATTCAATGAATCAATGTTTTAGGATAGTACTGTCGCCAGTTGAGTTATACTACATAAATATACGATAAATGTTATTTTACAGAAAATTAAACGAATATTATTATCAGAGTTGTTGTGGGGCCGTCCATCTTTCTGCTGAAATGAAAATTGATCTTAACTTATCGTTGTCACTGCAGTTCATATTCTAAAATGGATGAAATATTTTTGGAGATATTAGAAATCAATTATTAATTAATCAAAGACAATTAAATGTAACCAAGTCGAATATAATAAGTATTCTATAGAATATTTTCGATTTATTTGATGAATTGTATAAGGATGTTAATTATTAAATAACTATAAGAATACATTCTAAATGTATAAACTGTTGAAGCACTTGAATGCCTAAAAATCGAATCAGAAAAAAGGGAGCTTAGTTATATAACATATCTTATGGATATGTAAGAACAGGACAGAATTGGAAGAAAGTTCATTCATGCCACTTTACACTGACTGGCTCAGATAAACAAAACAAAAATTGCAAATTTTGCTCTACACAGCGAACATAATTGAAGAGTCTTGAACTGGCGTCCATGAGAGCCTGAATTCTACCCTTTCTCTTCTATCAATCATATAGATTTCAATGTATTCGGTGGAGTTACGCTGAAAGCAAATAAGGAGATTAGAAGCGGGAAACAAAGAATCTTGGAAACACAATTAGCCGTACGTTACCAAAAGTGTGTAATGATTTGATTAAAAACTTAAAAACTGTTCTAATTCTCAAATAAATATTATCGAATTAGCATTTTTGTCAGAACAATGAACTTTCATTTGTAATATGTTTCATTGAAACTTTATTGTAAAAAATAACCAACATAGATAATACTTGGCGACAGTCATTTTTTGAATGATTTTAAGAAACAATCGAATATCTTTTTATGGATATTTAAATACGAGAGAAACGATTGCAATATTTTCTAGAAGGGAATGGAACGTGATACTTTCTGTATAATAAATAAATTAAAGAAATCTTTAAAAAACGTTCATAGATTTTTTAGGTAAACACAATACCTATTAACTAAAAGCTGTGTTCAAACGTAGTTACGTTCTTGAAGGTATTGTAGATAAATTGAGCAGTCTGTATGTTGTTATTCGGAAATATTTTAATTATCTTTTATTCAAAACATGTGTCGTGTTAGATTTGCGTTTTAATAACAGTAAAGTCTTAAGAAATGGCAATGAAAATAAAAAATAAACCGAGTGAAGGTCAACTTCGCCACTAGCTTAGATAATGTTATGCATTTTGAATTATACACTTGCTCATTATAATTATAGTAGAACATAATATGTATGTATATATACAATATGTTCTATGTAAGTTCGCTTTTGTTTTGACCCAGTTTTAGAAATTAAAAACACCACAAATCACAAGTTACAAACGGCCAGTTTGCAAATGGACGTGATGTGGGCTAACTTTAAAAATGTTGCAATGGTAATACATTGTGAAAACTATTTATTTAAACATCGAATTGAAAAGCAAACAAAAACTTAAAAAAAAAGCTTTTTCCTATGATTATTCAAGAAAGAAATGCACTCAAATGAAATCAATTTTCTCTATTACCACAGATTTCTTTCCTCGTTACTTAAAAATACTTCTAGGAAGTTATTGAATGAAAGGTTTCGTGTTTTTGGAAAAAAACGTATTCTGCTGAAAAAATGTTTATTTTTGTGAGGTTTTTTCCTACCTTTCCTATTTACGACCGATGAATTAAATATCAACCAACCAATCCGGCAGTTGTACATTGAGATAATCTTCAAAATCGTCTAATCGAAAAAGTAGTCGGGGTCGCTCGTTTCTCACAACTCCAATTCCAACTCCTCAGCCTAGGTTATGACAACTTTTACATTGTTTTATGCACGGATGATAGAATGCCAGAAGATGCCGAAATCGTACAAAGTTTTAACGAGTTAAAAAAAGCCCAATTATAATTTAATGTTATTTAATTATTATTTGTTGTGAAAGACTTTTAAGGATTACTCATGGACAGTAATTAATAACAGTTAATGAAACTTATCAGATTCAAGTGTGTTGATTATTATTAGATCAATATTATTAAATTTGTTTTAGCTGCCATTTAGTTCTTGCTTTGACGTATGCGTTTTTCTTCAATTAAAACCTTTGGTATATAGACGATGCTAACTGTTCATTGTGTGTCAGTTTTGTTGCATTCGTGTAATAGAATGCCTGAAGATGCCGAAAAGCAAATTGCGCGTCGTTAATACATGTGGAATCGTACAAAGTTTTAACAATTCAAAACTCAAATTTTATATTGAAATTCCATCAGGCACCTTCGGTCGATATCATAAATTAAATGTATATGTTGTTACAGTTTCTTCTAATCAAATTCATCTATTATTCTAAAAACAACACGTAGAAATAGCATTTCGATAACGTCTGTTTTCATAGTGACATTCTCGTTTAAGTGAATTACAACAAATTTCATAAGAAAAAAATTCGCTGAAACATTTTACACGACACCCACAACCGGGTAACATCCATGATGATGATATATTTTATCTAATTTAATTATTTATTAACAAAAAATTGATTATATTTCCGTGCAATTCTGTATGAGAATAAATGTAAAATGTTTTAACCTTACGAGGAATCCAGTGCAGTCCTTATTTAAGTTGTGTTGGATAATCAATGACAAGAAATGTATAATGTGTGACGCATCGCTTATAGAAAAAACCCCGCATTACCAATAAGACATGTTTTAATAAGGTAAATAAACAGGAATTTCGACTGAGTTGTTTGTTGATTTTATTTTTTATATCTCCTTATAAGTAAATATGAATCTATCGAATCTTTAACTTGTCATAATTCTGATATATTGAGTAGTACTTCCGCGCATGTAATCGCAAAAATAAATACTATACACGCGTGTTACGTAACGATCTTATCGATATTTAAACCTAACCTTATCATTGTATACAAGATCAAATTTAGATTACGATAATCTGAAATTTCTTTGAAATCAAGAAGTTATTTAAACCAGTGCTCCGCAACCAATGTGCCACGGTACACTGGTGGGCCGTGAGCCAGATACAGGTGTGCCGTGGTAAAATATTAATTAGTTTCAATTTTGTAATAATTTTTAAAATTGCATAAAAATAAATATGTTATAGTTTTATGTATGTATACTTTTCAAATGAAAAACGAAAAATTATTGTAAAATTGGTGTATCAATTTAATACTTATTTATTTCAGCTTTTGGTGTGCCGCGGAATTCTATAAAGAATTTTGGTGAGATGTAGTTGAGAAAAAGTTACCGAGCACTGATTTGAACTATAGTCTTTAATAAATCTTTTCATAAAAACCTTAAATAATTAAAAATATTTACTCAAGTAATAATAACATAGAGCCGGCTCTACATTATTTTTGGGCATAAAATTAAACAAAAGTGTCGCCAATGAGAATAGAGATATGAATTTTTTTAGTGATACAGATCAGTCATTCCCAAAATTATTCTTGCCACTGCCCCCGTAGAAAGCCTACGGCCCCCAGACTGGGAAGCACTGTCATAGAGTAAATCTTTACCTTGATTTAAGCTGACTTCATTCTGACTGCAGGATTTCAGTACAAAATAATACGTTGGGGAAATTCGAATCCGGCTCTTCTTACCATCAATTTTTGCGACGAAATCCTTGACGTATCACGTATTGTTTTATGATTTAAACCTATTATATTAAAGCACAATAGGTAATTTTTGATGAAACTATAAATACAAGCAAATAGCATAAACTTAATTCAATTAGTACAATAAATGTATTATATTTAATTTCTATGAAGAAATAACGTCTACGATACCCACATTACGTTGTTTAATATAACCGCAGGAAAAACTCGCAGACTTCTGTTGAATATTAAGAAATTAAGTGCTAGTGGTAATATTAATAATAAGTAATAGGTACTTGAAGTTTGTTTTCATTCGATTGGCAAAATTTGTCGCTTATCCGGACGTGCTCTATCGGATTATTGGCATGTGTGCGAATAACCTCCGATACAAGGCTGTCTCCCTGATTTGCGATCCAACCCAAAATAACCTTCCGCGGGTCGCTGACTCTGCATTAATTACGACAGAGGTGTGCTTCGAAAGAGGAGTTGATATGTCATCACGTAGATTTTCGCAGCATGAGTGGTATGTCATAACAATCCAAGGCTAAGCCCCCTCCACCTTTTGCGCCTTGTGTGTTTACTTATTGGGCGTCAGTAAGTTGATTCTCGTTGTCCGGAACTGTTCTCTCTTGATGTTTGTGTCTTCTGCGACCTCTTTTATTTACGGGGTTTTCCCGAACATTAGTATTTTCCGGTTACTATGTTTTTTACTTCCATTTTTGGATTTTATGTAAATTCTTATGTAGTAATAAATACATCTAGTGTGACACAGTTACCTAAGTATTGAAAGAGCCGCGGACACACCCATTTTTGAAATGATCTGATCATTTAAAATATCAAACATGGCATATACCAAATTTCCTTTTAAAATATTATGTATAATATCTAATACCATTCTCTGCACCACATTTCAATCATAGATTCTAAAATAAATAAATTCTACCAATTATGTATATCACTAAAACTAAAACACATTTTAACATTCCACATGTTTTATGAAAGGGAAAATCAATCACAGTGTGTAGGTTAATGTCTTTTTCCGTCATTAACATCGGTTGAAAAAACCTTTTTTTTTTTACTGTAGACTAAGAATCTGGCAACATACCAAAACATTCACAATGGATCATAATCTCTTCTTCTAATACGAAAAATCATTTCTCAAAAAATCGTTCATCGTATTACGTGATAGTTTTGCGTAATAAGTACTATTTCGCACGCCACTGCATTTTAGAAGAAGATATTTGTTCATATAGAGATGCAATACCGATACCATATTAATACCTTTATGAACATCGTATTCGCATAACAATATATGTGGTAAATTTTTTTGTAACAACAATTGCAATCGATTTGATACAGTCAAATCGTTTATTAATTCTGTCTACATTATTCTGAAATCGTCGCAAGCAAATTAAACAGCAAATAATAAACATTCAAAAACAGAAGTTGTTTAATTTTTACAAGGTCTAAGAGACGATAAAGAAAATTGCAATTTAAAACCACGAGCATATTGACGACAAAAAATAACCACTTCCGTCTTATGATAAACATGAGACATTATTCAAAGAATTTCTATGACATATCAATTATGAAAGAATTTAATAAACATTAATTTGATGTCAATAATTTAATTTATTTATTTATCAAATCATTATTAGAATAAATCATGCAGTATTGTTGATGAACTGTCATAATCTTTTGACATTTATTACTCATACCCTCAAAATAAAACAACAAAAAAAATGTTCGGTTACGCCTACATAATTGATATTCAAGTACAATTAATAGTCACCAATTATACAAGCGTTTATGCAGAAGTGCTAATGTCCTAGTCAACTATTAATTTATAGTAATATTTAAATATCAGTCACCTTGGGTGAAGACTTAAATTTTCTTATAACAAACGGAAATAAAGATTATCATAATTTTCGAAATAGAATGACAACAATTTTCGTTATTGGCGTTTAAACGGTTAACTGCCAAAAGCGTCTTAAGACACATAATTTTCTGTGAACGGAGCGCCGCTCATACAAAAATTACGTCTTAAGACGCGCCGTTTTAACAACCTTGACCTTGTTTTTTTGACAACCCTGCACCCTGTACAATTAATTTTATGATAATGGATAAATGACTGCACGACTGGCGCGCTCTTCATCTATTTGGTAAGTTTTATAAATAAACTTTATTACACTTTCAATAACGATACGTTTAGAAGATTTTATTTTTGTCGTAAAATTCGCGGCGTTCTGGGTACCGCCATACATGTACCTGCCGACAGTTAACCGGTTAATGAACATTCAATGAGGAATCGATTATTATTATTGAAGTTTTCTATTTTCTACAGATTAATAATTCTAGAGACCTTCATAAATAAATACTACACAAAATAAATGATAATATTTAGATGTTTAGTATATTAGCATTCAAAAATGCATTTTAAAACTTTGTGGATATATCAGGGCTGTGGAGTCGTTAAAAAAAACACGACTCTGACTCTGACTTTGACCAACAATACGACTCTGTCTAAAAAAAAGTTTATTTTTATCCGATTTTTTACTACCTCTTTCAATCAAAGATCAACCTGCCAATTCGGTACATTATTCATTGAGATATTCTTAAAAATCGTCTAATCGAAAAATAAATCGGAGTCGCTCATTCTTGAGGACTTCACAACTTCGACTCGGACCCTACAGCCCTTGGATAAATTTACTATTACATGTATAAAATACTCACCATTTTTTTGAATAATTAAAAAAACCGTAACTTGCTCTTATATTGGACTATACTACGAAAATTTTAGCATTTACTAAGTAAGCGCATTATCAGAATATTTTACGCTGGAAATATCGTGAGATAAACCCAATCGCATTCCAACCACAAGATCAAAGTCCAAACTTTAAATATATGATTATTATTTATATTGCCAGAAATTTTCCACGCTCGACTCAGATTTTCAATAATGCGTTTTGATGTAAATATACAAACTTGCGACACTAAAATCTGTGACCCAGGCTTCAATCTTTTATCTAGATATAAAAACCGAGCACACATGAATACTTTTGACAATTGATGCAAGAAAGCTATTATGAGGTCTAACAGCTCATTTACAGGGGAAGATATTAGAAAAACGTAGAGCTGGTCGAAGAAGAATGCCATGGAGGAAAAATCTAAGAGGTTTGTTTTACAACAGCACTAAGGTACATTTGCCATTACTTTTACACAGTATTGTTTATTGTCCTCCTGAGTGAACGAATTGATCTGAATATTTTTTGAGTCCAAGAATGATCCGCAAATCCGGAATCAAAATGACAATGCTGCAAACCCTTAAAGTGTTGTCTATCTTGCTTGTTACACAAATATTACGAACATAAGAAAAATCAATTTTATATAACCATAAAAATCCTTTCTCGAATATGTGATGTTTGATATTTATAAACAGTCGAACCAACATAAATAGAAATACAAATACGGTACACGCTGTGTTTGTGAAGTGAAACCAGTTCAAGTGTATTTTAAGACCAACGATCTGTTTATAAAATGAGTTTCCAACCTGAGCACATAGGAGCTCCGTTTTCCGACAAATTTCTCTTTAATTCACATGATTTTGTCATGAAATGTTTTAATTCTTTACTATTGGTGGCTCCTCCATTTTGTTAAGCAATTTGTTTTTAATAAAAATAGTTTGAAACTTTCATTACTGACACGAAATATCTTGCTTAGGGCGATAAGATATAGTTAATAGATAAGATATAGTTCTGACAAAGGCGTGAGCTGAACTAGCTGTCAATCTTATAAATTTTATAGAACTAAAATACATTGCTATTTTTTAACCGTGTTCATAATTATATTTTTATTCGTTCTTAGTCCTGATTTCAAAAATATTTAGAGTATCACTCGACGTGGCCCCCTTCAATGACAAACTGCCATAGTGAATGAATAATTCGAATTGTTTTTTGCAGCATTACCAAAAATGGCCTAGTTGTCTTTCGAAGATTTAGTATCAGGGTGCCAGCGACGAATTATGCCATCAGAGCAGGGACATTGTTTGGGGGTTCACAAGTTGCATTGCTTCCATTGAAATAAAAAAAAACACACACACATTTAGCCTTTTTTCACTGTATTGACAATATAAAAGAAACAAATGTCACTCAATATATGAGAAAAAAAAAACTAAAAATAAGTGTTTGCATTAAAGGCACACCGATGAGCCTCCGTATCTCAAGGTCTTCAAAAATAACCTATGCAATATCAATTTTATGTGTTAACTGTCACATATTAGCTGGAAGAGAAAAAATAATAAAATATAATCAAAATATATTTTCGGTTTTTAACATTTATTTTAGGTAAAATATCACATTAATTTGTTCACACACCGTTCTAAATTGATAATGAGAGTTTTAGAGGTAACGCATAGAAAATTTGTGTACATAATGTGAAAAATTATCATAAATTTTTCTAGGTTGTTTTGCTACACTTTTTTTCAATCCGAAAAGTAATGCGTCTTTGTTGCACTGGGGGCCTTCAAGTGAATAATCAGCCACTGCACGGGACTCGTACCGATGGTTTCCATTCACGCAAACGTGCATCTTGTTGCACGTGAACACTGCATGCATTCGCCAACGCACTCTTATCTAACGGAGACTTTTTCTCTTGCTAACGAACATAATAATAATTGTTATGCCCATCCAATACGAGAAGTATGAGAAAAAATAGTATCTAAGGTGAACCCAAACAAATGTTTACAATGACGCACTTTAATGTATTGGACATTGGATGTTTTAAATAAAATGTTTCTTACACAAAAAATCAACTTTTACACACCCTTAAAAATGTTAGCAAAACTTCAATGACATCCTGTTGTGAATTCGGAAAAAATAATTCTGACACCATCGTCTATGTTTTTTTTACTTTATAATGGAGTTCTATAAAATTACACAAATTAAATCAGTAAATTTATGATATCGACAGAAGGTGTTTGATAGAAAGAATTTCAATATTAAATTTAAATTGTTGAAACTTTGTACAATTCCAGATGTTTTGTCACTAACAACCCGGGTGGTGAATGCCTGAAGAAGCCGAAATATGAAACATCTAGAATCGTAGATTCAACAGTTCAAATTAAATCATTAAAATTAAAAGATCTGAAGCTATAATTAAGATCCCTGAGAACTTGACTATTTTGCTATTTTTATTCTATTGCGTAAAATGTATCGGATAGAGCAGTGCTTAGGAATCTTTACTTACTTGGACATAAAATTTGTCCACATATTTCTGCGGAAAACAAAAAAGCACATATAAAATGAGTGTGTACAGAATTCAATTCGAATTCTGGGTTTCATTGTATATATATATAGATATCTATTTTTTATATATATTATATAAAATGATTGCAAGCGGGCTCCTGTATATCTCAGAAAATATGGGCCCCTAAATAAAATTATATGAGAGTAAATAAATTTATTTTTACGCTGGGTGGGTAGGCCCCTTTGGCTCCCGACAACCGATATTTTTAGACCCAGTTATTCACTGTATAAATAGATATATATGAATGGTGGAGTATTGAATATAATAGACAAATTGATCTGTTTGCCATAACGTAATGCGCCGAAGCACACTTACTATTACATCGCGACATAATAGTGTGCTGGAACGGCAGTTGCGGACACTATGATAATGCATATACGGATAAATGTAAAGCATCAAATACACAAATGCTTTGCTCAAATACACAAATGCAAAAGCATCAAATACACAAATGCAAATGCTGGATTTAAATTCATCAGGAATTTTAGGTGGGAAGTAGAAATATATAGATCTATATTGATATAGGCATTCGGCATAGAGCAAACGGCTAGTGAAACAAAAACATAAATATGTCACAGATCTGTCAATTTCAATTATTTTTTTGTGTCGTTAATAGATGTCATGTTGATATGCACAGATAGTCTTCTTTACAAGGACACGGCAAAATTCACGGAAATATAATTACATTATGTAAAACGCAATACATTGTTAACCCTATATCGATATGATAAAATTAATTCTATTTTAGTTACGTTATCTACGCAATAGACACGAGTTATTCTTTGTTTCCACTTATATTGTTACTAGGGCAAAAAATATGGATATAGTACTGACATTACATTGTAGGAAATTGAACCCAAATAAAAGGGTGACAGATATCTATAATATACTGTCTTATTTGTACTACAATAATCTATTGTATTTCGAGAGTTATTGATAAAGCAAACAGGGCAAAAATAAGACTATCAGTAATCAAAGTACAAGCTACAAAAAATTGTGCTTTTGAGAAATAAACATTTGTAACATATTTTCGATGAATTCGATTGTAACTTTGTGGAAATTTATGTTTCAAATAGAATAAAAAATTGATTGAAGTTTCTTTTTAATTATATATTGTTCAATATCTTAAGACTAACTGTATTGACAGATTATTCATGAACGTTGACTTAAGGTCTTAACTGAAGAAGTGAAATACTTGTCACATTTTATTAAATGCTACCAGTGCTACTGCACACCAACCAGAATAAAAAAAGCTACAAACTTAAAACTTTGTCATTTAATAACTTATAAATTATCAAAATTAGTTATATATGCTTCATATTTAAAATAGTATTAAATTAACGTATCAGTAGTGAAGATCTTGTGTCCACATAATGTTGCAATTTGACTGAATCATCTTTTGCTTATTTTCAATAAAAGAAAATATGTTTAATTTACAAACAAGTATAATGCATAGAATATGTAATGAGGAAATCAGCGCTAATGAATTATAAAAAATAATATTGAAACATGCTTTTTAGAAGTTCTCAGTAACGCAAATCTTGTATTGATAACAACTCTTTCCTTCCGCACATTTTTTTATTGTAGTAAGTAAAACTACAAAATAATTAACCAAATTAGGGCAAAGTAACATGGGAGTAATATATCATCCACAATTTGAGATTGATTAATTTTGAAACTGTGCCAACAGATGGTACACTTCCATGCTAGGAAAACACGGATGGTTTATGGCAATTAAAAAAGTATGAAAAATAATCATACACATCTTGCATTAGCAAAATTTATCTATTAAAGCTTTTATTTTATATGACATTCAAGTGATATATTACATTACATAGTGATTGTTTTAAATATTCTTGCAAATAAAATGGCATACTAAAATATAATATACTCGAAAATTGTTTGTGCATTTATGTACGTTTCGTGGATTCAAATAAAAACAAGAAAAATGATTCAGGGAATTCAAATTATAACAAACATCTGGGCTAGTTCCAAGAAACATCTAAGTACATAATAAATTATGACTGAGTGAAAAACACCTGAAATTTTATATGGACAACACAAAGCGGGATGTTTTGAATATGCATCACACCTCAGTTCGGCGGAATTTTGTTATTTACAAAAACACAGCTATTGAATATAAAATATTGTGTTTGATTAAGCGATTATTTACCAAATTATTTATTGTTGTTTATCCCACAATATGGATGGTAGTTTTATGCAATAATATTTTATGTTACTTACAGATTATGTAAAAGAAAAACTATATATCTTTCATTTCACACTCATTGCTTGCTTAAATTTATCAGTTTTCATGATTTCTTTATATTCATCTTATGTCTCTATTCTAGAACAATGGTTCTCATGTGCGACCACTAACAACTTCATAGTAAATACTGATATTTTAAAAAAGTTTTTTTTTTTCAAATTTATTTGTATCGGTTTGGCCACAAGATATTTACATATGAACGCTGATTTTTATAATGCGGCCACAGTAAAAGTTTGTGTTTGAACCACTGTTCTAATAGTTACAGATATAGCAGCCAATGGGTCACCGGTATTGCGGTGCACCTATGCGCTAACGTCTCGCTAAGCTGGCTTTGAAATCGCTGTGTGAAAATTATGGGAAATAATTTGTTAAATAAATCTCTTAGTTTTGATTATTTTTGTGTGGGTACAGACATATACAAGTTTTACATCCACAGGAATCATTCACAAAACGTTTACCTCAGAGCAGCGATTTCAAAACTAGGAGGCGTTATCTTGTTAATAGCGAAGGGGCGAGATGGAAAAGCGCCATGCTAAGTTTACCAAAGATTTCCATTTTTTATGAATGTTTGGAAACGAAATAATGCGTGGTCGTATGAACAACTTGGAAAGAATTCCAATTTCTACTACTGAATTCACTTTCAAAAAATTCCAAGAATAAAATGAACATAATTATTACGGTTAATTATAAAAAAATATACACCACAAAGTTTCGTCAGCATTTTCTCGGAAAAATTATATCTAATAAAACTTTCAAGACGTAAAACTAATTATTTACATTCCACTGATCCTCATGAAAATCCAACCGCTACCTACACCTGTCGAATTAATTATTATAATATAAAGCAGAAAAAATAATAATTTATTTAATCGTTTCAGCAATAAATAAAATTAATGACAATAATACCAGTCGCGTTTTTTACTCGCAGTTCCTATTTAAAGTTATCTTAACAATTAAAACCAGTTTAAATATAAAAATATTAACAAAAAGCCAGTTGCCTTATCAGGTTTATTCTTATCATTCGAAATGACTGGTAAAACTTATTTAAAGTATTCCAATTTTGAATAAAATATAAAAAGACATTACTGCGTCTCGGAGTGTTATTTTCACTTACATAACATGATATGACTTCGATTTAAGTGATATGGTTAATTGCTGCCTGTAAGATTTATTGTATTTGGGTATTTGTTATCAGAAATAGATTAAACGAACAATTGAATGGTTGGCAAAAATAATTCGGAAATAATAATTGATATGAAATTGAATACAGGATTTTATATGTTTACAATATGCTATTTACGTTGACTAAGCGGGACACGCCTAATTTTGTTTTTGCAAATACATTAAAAATGAAAAAAATATTAAAAAATCAACATTATAATTTGAATCGTTAAGTTCAGCATATGGATGAATTCGAGCTGACTCAGATCGAGCTCATTATCCGAAACGTTTATGAAAAATCGGTACTTTTCAAATTTTGTAATGAAATTCTATCACACACTCTCGAACCAAATTAATAATAATTTTCATTTCAAAAAAATTTTGATTTCATATATGATATCGACCGAAAGTGCATATTGGAATTTCAAAATCAAATTTGACTGTGATAGAAAGCCTGAAGATGCCGAAATGCGAAAACCGGTCGTCAGTCACAAAACATGTAGAATCGTAAAAATTTCAACAATTCCAATTTAAATTTCACTCTTTGCGTATTACCATTAACTCGTATGAAACGCTGGGTTAATCGAATGATTTACAACGGACACTCGTTGAACATTTTATGTAGTAGTGCTTCTAAATTGCAATTGGACGTCCTTTTGCAAAAATCAAGAGTTTATACAGTTTATTCGGTCGGGAAAGATACGTCATCTGTTGATATATTTATATACAAATGTCGAGGCGTGCCCTAACACCATTGAGCCAATTTATCTCACATGCCTGAAATATAAATACTTTATAATAAAAATATACCAGCTGCTGACAATACTAAGGAGTTGTCAATGAGTAACTTGATTAGAAAAACCGTTTATACTGGATAAACCATTGTATTTGTATTATATATTACCATGCTTAAAATAATAGCAGAACGACTCGAGTAAAACGGATGTTGTATCGGAACGAATTTGCATTGAGTGAAAATTCTGGAAATACCATGACACAAGTTGTTTAGCATGCGATCTAAACCAGCGGTACGCATCATTTGTCCACCAAAGGGGACCGTATGATGTTAAATATGATATTTATTTAAAGTAAGTCTTATCAATATATTTCCCAATCTTTTTTTTCTAGAAGTATTTGTAAATATATATTTTTGAAGCATTATTTTTAAATGGGAAAAAATATTGTTCAATAAAGTAGTGGTTTGATAAGTGTCATTTGGACTCTGATTCACCGATGAAAATAATTATTTACAATATATAGAATGAAGAGAAGCAGTTTGCTGATATTAAGCGCAGCCGTACAAACACCGAGAATGATAAATGCTTAGGTAGCTGAAATTCGGAAGTTTTTATAGAAAATACGGTAAAAAATAGCAATACATTTTAGTTCTAGAAAATTTATAAGATATATAGTTGATGCGTATTTCGGCTTCATCAGACCTATTAGTTTACTAGTTTTGATGAAGACGTAAACCGAAATAGCTATGAAATATATATCTTATGTTTTTTTAGAACTTGAATAAATTGCTATTTTTTCACAGTGTTATAATGGAGTCTACCATGTAAATGCCAATTAAATCAATAAAATATTCAAGAAAACATAAAAAGTACAAAACTCGTTTTGGAAGACCGTAAAGTTAAGTTAAGTGAGTTGAATAATGGACATTATAATATATGGATAATGGTCATTAGCCTTGTATTTATATGATTATTATGTTATTTAAATAATTCCGAAAGATAAAACATGAAGGTTTGTATTTCTTACAAGTAACTAAAATATTCTGCTTAAGCACTTGGGCATCTGCAAGCTTTAGGTTGCTAGTAACTGGTTTACGTATTGAATAATGTATTCATATTTCTATATTCATCGAAAATTTAAGATTATTGAATAAATTGTCTCGAGCGCAAAAATTGGCACTCAAAAAACACTGTACATACCACTGATCTAATCATTTGAGTCATTGGTCATTATTGAATACGAATCCCCTTGCAGCTGTAAAAGTTATTCTACAATGACTAACCAATTTGTAATACTTATAACACTAATGATAAATGAGTAATGACGTATAAAACTATGTCCAGGTAACGCTTTTGGATAGAATTATGGAAACCAGTATTACCGCATTGTGTGTACTTTGAATGTTTGAATAGCAATTTATTATTGACGTCTATAATTCATAATTTTACACAGGGGCTTTGGTATTTTACCAATTAAATATGTCTATATTGATGACATAACGAAAGAAATCTTCAAAATATAAAAAGTGCACACATAAAGTCAGAAATTTGGAAATTAAAAGAAGGATCATTGTCTCCTGTATTACAACGATATACATATATGTATATAATTTATTAGAGATTGTTATTCTTCATCTCTAAAAACTCAATATATAACATGGACTGTTAACGTAGCATTTCAAATTTCAATTTGATAGTTTAGCAGCCAATCTATCAGGAACGATGTTTACAAAAGGAAATGACGTAATTAGCATGTAGATGTCTCTGCAACCATTTTTCATGATCAATTAGAATGTGCACGCATAATAACTTTAAAAAATCAACGAATTTGGTCATTATCAACAAATCAATTAGAAGATCAATCAATGAATGCTTAGATTCAGCCATTTTTATTCCTAGGTCAAATAACCGATTACGACAATAGTTTCGGAGCCAAAGTCTGTACCTAACTCTATCCCCGCTGATATAATATCTTCTTAAAGCCATTCTCATTATTTTGTACAACTCTATTAAATTAATATGCCTTTATTGAGTTATAATATTAACTATTTTCTTTCGTGGCATTTCTGACGTTTTTTTGGCAGCCCTGCAACGTACAACGCGATGCGCTCGGTCATGCGTCACATGTACACGCATCTGATCATGCAAATCACGCCTTAGACAGCTGACCGGCCCCCGCGCGCTCAAACACTTACACCCGTTCACAACGCACACATGCAAAAATATACACATAATTATCGCAATACAATTATTAATATCGACAACGCCCCACTCGTGCTAGCAACTGCGGACGAGTTAAGAATAAAAGCAAGTGGCTATTATGTATACGACTTCTCGTCGGCTATCTATCACCACCACTTGGCACAGACTATAAATAATTTTTCTTCAAAGAAAATAAAATGAAGAGTTTTCCGTTATATTGAGTTCTGATCTATATGAATATACCGTAACAGTTTTAAGCAATTAAATTCTCAATTCACGCAATTCAATTTTCAAGTAAATATTTTTGAGCCAATTCAAACATTTATTACAAATCATAATTAAGATGACAGCACAAAAAAAATATGCAATATGAAAATCCTTTTATCTGAAATATTGCAACATTTTTTTGATCAGTAATTATAATTATTGATCGATATTTGAAGAATATCACTTATGTTGTAGACGTAGACGTATAACTCTCAAATTATTATCTAGAATTGTTTTCTTGTTATTTGGCCTTAGATCTTCATTTTGTTTACCGGCCGACATTGTTTCTTTATAGTCGATAATTCTAGGAAAATAGTATAAATCGAAATGTTTTTTTCAGGGTTGTCGACTCGTTAAAAAACACGACTCTGACTCCGACATCAACCAACAACACGAAACCGACTAAAAAAAAGTTCAATTTTGTCATGTATTTTCCCTATCATTCCTACTTATGCGCATTAAATTAGGATTTATCAACTAATCCGGCAAATATGTTTTAGGTATAAATAAAAATAAAACAAGTTTAAGTTTGTTTATTTAAATTTATTCTTGAAATTAACATTTTTTCTATTAAATCTGTACTCGTAGAAGTTCTTAAAACAGAATTGAGGATTTTAAAAGCGGAAAATTACCGCTCTACGGGTACTGGGGTTAACAGCAATGCTGTAGCAGTCAATGTGGAAAATTTTGTGATTTCTGATTTATTACCGCCATTTGAACATTTAAATTGTAGACTCAGTCAATTCTTTCCACTATTTTAAATACATCGATTCATTCGACAATCATTTTTGAATTTCAAAATAGTCTACTTCGTTTATTATACATTGGTACTCAAATGAGAACGATTTCTTTTCTCTTGTTCATTGAAATATTTTTTTAAATCGTCTAATCAAAAAAGGAGTTACAGTCACTCGTTTTTCACGACTCTGATGCCACAGCCCTGGATCTTTTACACTCCTTAAGGCTACCGAATTATTTCCAAGTATTCTTGCAAAAATATTATGTTCATTTGAAACAAATAATACAACTAATGTGACCGCCAAAATTACCATTATCGATATCTGAAGAAATAATACTAGTTCAAAATAAATGTGAAAATGGCAATAGATAATATAATACGTCACCGAATCAGTACGTCATACTTCGCAATGGGTTAAGAAACACAGTTTAGTGGAACAAAGAAAACTTCATATAGCTTCATATAACACATTTTTTTACTATTTTACGGGATCTGATCCTACTCTGGAGAGCAGCATGTTGTAATAATTTTGAGAGTTACTTTTGCGTTTATTGTTGATAAAAAAAATAAGAAAAAAGGATTTGCCATTAGCAATGAATTTTGTTTCGAGGACTGCGGAATCGGAATCGTGAAAAACGAGCGAATCCGACTATTTTCTCGATTGGACTATTTTGAAGAATATCTCAATGTATAATCGTCGGATTGGTTGGTTAATCTTTAATTGGTCAATGTTGAATTTGTGTTTTTTTAATGAAACTCAGTGCCCTGGTAGTTTTTTTTTGTGAAGAAATTCAGTCTCAAGGTGTACCAATGCGATGACCATAGATCTTATGAAGTCAGCAGCTCTCTTAACTAAAAGCCAGCTAGTGGCATATTCTCAGCGATATATTTTTAACGAGTGATTTTTTTTCAATTCATACAAATATTGTTAACTTTGTTACACTTTATCATTAATGACAATGTACAGCTTGGCATATAATTTTTTTAGTAGTAAAAAATATTTTAAAAATCAAATAATTTCCCTTTTGTTACATACTTTTACTACCATCTCCTTTAGTTTGTGATCGATGAACAATTATTAACATTATTTAACACATTACGGTTCGCATATATTCGCTAAATAACTACACTAAAATAGTTTTTTCCTATTTTGATTTTAGACCTCGTGTGTATTCTTCATCCATTTATCGATAAATTTTGAAAGCAAGAATTAAAATTCATATTAATTTTTGGCAGTATCGGATACGCGATCCGAAGACGCCACATTGTGCGTTTCCGGATCGTAACGTTTATTTCAAAAATGACGCCAATGTAACGTCCGCGGACCGTAACGTGTTAACATTCGTTTTTATTTTATCAACTCTTAATATATAAATAAAAACTGAAATAATCAATCTAATTTATATGGAATATTCCTAAATCATTTCACGCAATTTTTCCACACGCGTATACGCTTCCCAAAAGGCATGTATGAAAAAGAAAACAATTATTGTTCATACATTCAATATTGCATAGGCTGAAAAATCACATTTATCATAATGGCATAGGCAACGACAATTAAAACATCTATATATATATATATATCATGTATTTCAAGTTCTTTTTACCCTGATAAATTAAAAGTAAGTGCTTATCTAAGTTCCAAAATTAGCCGCACATGTGTTATATTTAATATAAGAAAAACGATGCCTCTCAGAAAATATGTGATCCCTGAGGTGATTAATATGTTGAGTAATAAACTACAAATAAATAAATATATTTGTTATAATTAGACTTCGATCTATAGACCAGAATAAATCATACTTTTCAAATCTTATCAAACTATAGGTGTATGATAATTCGACACAATCAACATAATCTAGTAACGACGTTACAAAATAAAACAAAACTTTACTTTATTTTCAATTTAGGAATGAGCAATAAATGTGCATTGTCCTTTATATCAGTATTTCGCAAAAATTTTCATGCCATAGCCCCCTGAACAAAAAACATATGGGAAATGAAAAATATTAAGACCCTTGCAGAAAACCTGTGCCCTCAGTTAGAGAAGCACTGCATCATACAACGTCCATAATATTAAAGTAATATTTAATAAATAGTTTTTTTTCTTGAAACAGGCCTTGATTTTACAAAGGTATAATAATTAAGGTGCAATATCAGTCCACATGACTTGAATTGAATTACACGGCGTGTTATTGTATAGTATTAATATTTTTGATTGTATGAAAAAAATATAACATTAAATACATATTGCTTAATAAAATGGCACCGCACAAAGTCAGCCCTGACTGAATCTAAATGAATCTTAAATCTATTTCGATATTAATTCAAAGACTTTTAAAAAGAAAACATATTAGAGAATCTTGACTTGTAAGGAGCAGCTAGCGGTTTGATTTCTCGGGATAAAGTATTTTTTACAACGTAAATTTCCAATTGAATATGACCCGTATCAAGCGCAATGCTCTAGATTTGTCGCAGTTATTTCGATGGACGAATTTTTTTTTTTTGTTTAATAATAATACAAATGCTAAAAACATTTTATGAATACATACGTGATTAATACTCGTTTAAGATTAAATTATTAAATTTAAGCTGTGCCTAGAGCAGTAAAAAGATTAAATCAAGTATACCCATGGCAATGAACACTGAAGATGTACACGTGCCAAACATTCAACGTACTCAAAATAGTGGCAGTTTTTTTTTTTAGATTTTTATGCTTATTCGCTGCCTCGTGTATTCACCTGTTCTCTCAACTATAACGCCACGGTGATTATAAAACGTCATATTTAAAATGTATATTTAAACATTATAAATATAGGTAATTTATACATACATGGGCACAATAACCGTGTTGTTTAGTTTACGTTATATATACATAACTTGTACAATGTTTTAATAACATCTCATGAATCTCATGAAAAACACATAAAACGAAGACATAACAACATTTAATCATTTTTTGCCAGAAAATTGAGTAAAACCCTGCGGAAAGCGTCGAGGTGATTCGTGCGAGGTAGTGCATATAACTTACTAAGGTCTTTCAAAGGCTGACACAACGGGACGCACATTTCTGTAAACTCGATCATTATTCGTGAGATTATTTATAACTAACGAATATTTAGTAGTCAATATTTGAGAAGTATATGTAAGATTTCAACGGTGAACTTACTAATCCGCACATATGTTTCTGAATATAATGATCGCGCACACGAACTATTCCGGGCATAAAAAAATCCGCACATATGGATGCCGAACAGTCAGCGCAAAAAGTATTTATAACGGAAAAAATATTTTAAAGTTGAAAGTTATGTAAACATAAAATTATGATATTATTTTTTTAGATTGTGTACAATTGTTAGATACTAATAAAGATGTAAATAACTAATATCAAGAAATTCTTAACTGAACATGCAAAGTTATGTTATTGTCAATCAATATACAATACAAAATCATTTAAATGTGTTGAAAGCGCTCTGTAATATTGCGTTCAAAGTGATAAAATATGTTTTATTTGGAAGCTATGTTTAATTATTATTTTTATTTAACACTTAAAAATATTTCGCATTATGACACAAAATCATCATGACTTAAAAATGAATAGAACCATAAAAATATATTAGTGTTTTGATATTAAATTAAATAATATAAATGATATTGTTATATGTACGGAAATCCAATGTTGTGCCAAGCATGTTGTAATTACATGTTTACGTAAAAATGTTGAGGACAAAATATTATGTGAATTATTTATTATCACTTTAGCAAGCAAATAAACAAATCAACAAACCATGTACACTTAAATGCCATCACGCACGTAGACAATTTGTTTATTATAATTAATCATAGTACTATAATTAATTATTAATTCTATTTATATCGTCACATAATTAATAATGATCGTAAATAGAAGCTATTTTTAACTTCAATGATTTTTCAGCAATGGGTAAACAATATATCAGTAAACAAGAAAACATATAAATAAATGGGAACACTCCGATAAAGTAACATCGATTAGGAATTGAACCTTGTCCAACAAATATGAAAGGTCATAAAGCTACAACAAAATATCATGACATATTCATAATGATCGAATTTCCCTCACTATTAATAAATTAATTAGATGTCCTGTCGGATGTGCTAGTTTCGTGTTTCGAATACAAATATTTACATGTAGACATCTGAAACTGTTGAGATGATAAGTTTTATGCGTAAAAACCAGAAGGTTTGGTTTTTCACAGCGATATTTAGTAGATCAAATATGTAATCATGTAATTTCAATAGAAAATTAATTGTATGAAACCGTGGAACGGTTAATTCTATTGGAAATACAATCATTTGATCAAAAACGTCTTAATGATTTTTTTGTTACAGTTTATGTGTCATGGTTTTAATGTGTCACTTATTTCTTTTAATTAAAATTAGCTCAAACATAATACGTCCTGTGCAAGATTGAAAAAAATACATTTTTTTTGTTTCAGATTTAAAGTTCATGTCGTTTATTCTTCGAATACTTTTATTTACATGGATGTTGTCCCAATGTTTCTGTTACCACAAAATCAAGAGTCTATTTTTTATGTATCTCCAATGTTGCTAAAATATCGGAGGGTCATATAAAAAAGGAATAAAAAACCCGATGACGATAAGCTACTTTGGAAGTCACTTTACCCAAACTCGTCAGATAGGTCTTGCCAACCTTAATAGAAAATGATACACTGAAGATAATAAAAATACTTTTTACAATACGATATTGTCTCGTTAGATTCATCATATTTATAAATATTGTATAGTTAATGTTTTACAAAGCAAATGTATTGTAAAAGCTACAAAAAAGCTTCAAACATAGTGTGATAAATATAACCAATCATTATGGTGTTTTTCAAACAATAATTGTGACCATATCTCCAAACTAACTCTAAAAAAATTCTTCCCATTCAAAAAATCACCTTGAATTCATATTTACATGCAACATTTTAGCCTTACAATTTACTTGTTTGATAAACTAAACAATTGAGTTTGGATTAAATACTTTTCTGTTTATTTTTCAGTGAGGAACTCTCTAAGATCATTGTATAAATACTTAATCTGTATCGCCCTGATATCTGAACAGAACAACCGTCACTCATCATACGAGGTCTTTCAGTGGACTGAACTTAGAAATCTATTGGTTGTTTTTGATAATGTAAGTTACTTTGACGCATTGGCGCACGTGACTATTCCAACGTAATCTCGAACGTCCGAAAAACATGTCCATGGCCGCTTAAAATGCTTACGGATGCGATTACAACTCAACAGGTAACGTTACCAAGTGAAGATGATTATTGCAGTAACTCTTTTGTTGACTGCGAAGGGAACTTGATTCAGTTCATTGAAAAACAAATAATACTAATTAAAATATATATTTATTCAGGTGATTTTGTTAATACGATTGAAAATATCGTTAACTTTTTAAAAACCGTTTTTGTGTTTACTAATCATGGCACGTTTTTCATTCTTCACAAAATTGTCAAATTTATTATCGATCCAATTTCAGACCAACTGAAAATGCTCGATGCCATTTCGATAGCGAAAACTTATGCTGTTGTGACCAATCTATTGGTCTTGACTTCAAATGTGCTAATGATCAGCAGTATTTTTTTACTGAAGAGGACGGGTTGTTAAGCAATCGTTTTCTTCCATTATTTTATGCCTTTAATTGTATGTATCAGGCTCACGGCAGCACTTGGTCAGTATAAAGCGTAGAGCGATGAGCGAAACTGGCCATGATCAAAAAATATTTAATTGTGAAAATAGTATTAAAAATATGTTTTGATTATTTAAAAAATAGCACTTTTTATCGAAGAAGTGACTCTTAAGCCTTTAAAATTGTTTCATAATTGTATTAATCACACAATAAAGAATGCTAGACGCAATGTCATATAAATATAAAAAAATAGTCTTGTGAATGATATTACAAAAAAAATATTTCACAACGATAAAAAATAGTAAATTCGATAATAAGCCAATATTTTTTAAGAATATATTTATTAAATAACATGTTTTGATGACGACATATTAATACAATAACGACAATTACTAAATTTAACCGCAAAAAACGATAAATGAACACAAAGATAACATTAATACAAAGATTTCATGTTTAAGCTTGTTTAGATGCAGTGGGAAATATTATAATTGTCGAATATACTTAAGATTGTAATTACAATAAGAAACCATAGATGGGAAATTTTGAAATTCGAAGACCAAACGTCAGAATTTTCTGGAGGGACTTTTCCGCGAGAGCAGACTTACGTCAGACCGATGAGTGCGCGGTGACGTCACGGCAAGCGGTGACGTCACCCGCCGTAGCGGTTCAACCTGTCCCCCTCGCACTCTACTTATAAGTTAAATACGTAGGCGTTTGCTGGGGAAATCGATAGACGGCGTTACGTCATGTCGCGTCATCACCCGAATCTCGTATTGTCTGCTTGTTGCTTTTTTCGTACATTCAGGCAATACAATGTATGTGTAAAAATGATCTTGAATACTTAGTAACTTTTTAAATATGTTGTAATATTTATATCACATTGTCTTTATGCTGATCTCACTTATTTCCATATTTCAACAATTACAATATTTAACCTCTCTAAAAGCTTTCACAAAAAAAGAAAAATGAATTGTGATATTTAGTTATTAGTATGGTGTTGAAAAATTACCTACCTTATTATCAGAGGTTTGGAACTGTTTAAATAAACGCGACTCTGGATATGGCTTTAATTAACCAGCTTAAAAATTGTTTTTTTGATCGATCTTAAAAATTTTCATCATTTTAAAAATCGAACTTATATTTGCCATTTCATTACCGGAATCAATGAATATGGAATCTCCGGCATGCTATGCATATGTAACAAATGTAAAACCCAAGATGTTAATTCAAAGCTTTTGTAAGTTTTTAAGTGTTTATAACGCGTGACGCATTCAATGTGTAATCAAATTTCTAAACTTATTAGCGCATATCTATTAACATAAATAAAAAAATATATATCAACGTAACCTGGTATTGTGTGTAACAGTTGGGGTTTCACGTTATGTTGCAGAGTTTTCTTAGTAAGTAGATGTTAATTATTTGGAACACGCTTCTGGATTTTTTTTATCTTATATCTAGCAAACATATTGTTGCAAAAACAGCCATTTCTATTGCTTGAAAAAATGAAATGGCAAATCTACGACAATTTATTTAGAAAATACATCCCATAATACCCTCGTATATAAGGCTAATATATAAATGATGTGATTTAAGAATTATATATGTGTGATGGATGAATTAGATGGGAATAAACGCAGGTCAAATCAACGGCCGGCGCGCGTTAAAGCCTTTTCTTATTTTATATTGTTAAAATATTTTAATAATTTTACGCGCGATCGTATTTTTCCCCGTTTTATCTAGTGCAGTTTTAAAATGCCAGGTGTAATGCATTCCAGCGTTATTGACAAATACATTCTTAGAGCCACAAATAGCGTTGTAGGAACAGTGTCTAGTTCGCTTCTAGTTTTTGATGTATATTTGGTTTTCATACTCAAAATCTTTTAGTAAGTTACAGTTTTTTCGTACTCGTAATGCTGCCCAGTAAACCCAGTCGCACACGAACGTATTGCACATACGTATATGGAATGGATGCGTGCAATGATAACATTTCGAAAGAAATTTTTCAAAATGTGTGGCATCGAGTATAGTCTTTTTATTACAATTTAAGCGACAATTTCTTGAAAGTCACTAGACTGTAGCGATAAAGATATGATGATAATTTTACGATAAAAGCTATAAATTAGTATGTATTAGTTATCTTTCATATCGAATACTTATTTATATCGGTTAATTATAAATAAACTTTTTCCAGCGATACAAGATCAATAAATACGTATTATCTTATCGTGATGTGACACGTTTTAATTTAATTGAAATTTCAATTTTACAGATATAGCATTGTAAAAAAAAAATAAGAAAATCTGTGTGACCAGGCTAAATATTTTTATGAAACCAGCGTTATGTTTGTGGAAGCTCAATTTTAAAATAATAATAAAATTTAAAAAAATAATGAATTTATTTTAAAACAATTTATCTTTGCTATCCCTGTGGGTCCCTGTGGGTGTGTTACTAAATGTGACACGCGTTCGCTTCTTCGTGACGCAACTTTAGCCAAACTTTATTGCTAGTTTTATCAATACCAAGTAAGCAATAAATGTAAGCTTTACTTTTTAAATGAAGAGTGTTAAACACTCTAAAGGGAGTTACACTCAAACAATAACTGTTATTATCATAACAGTACTAATTAAATTTTAATGAAAAGTGATTAAAGGAGAAATTACTAACCGAAATAAATTAAATAGTGATAAGCCACTTTTTACTTAAAATGACATTTTTTAAATTTATTCATTACTGTTAATAGTTTTATGAATATCTAAAAACTCTAAGTAATTAATTTCAATGCCTATATTATATACTGGATAGAGAGTTTCTACGTTATTATTTTCAATAAAAATATGAACATTTTCAATTAAATGATATGCAATCACTGACAAATTATTACCACTGTGGCATTTTGTATGTTCTTTAATTATAATGTTAAAATTTCTACCTGTCTGCCCGACTTATAAAACTTGGCAGTCCTTTCTTCTGATGTATAAGAATAGATAATTATTATCATTAGTTAAATTTTCTTTTGCTTAAACTTAAACTCTTTTGTAAATTAAAGCAGGCGTAGGCGGTCGCTGCGATTTAAAAATACATTAAAATAAAATTTAACATTCCCACGCAATTTATTATACTAGGCTTGATCAACTTATAAGAATATTCAATGAAGCTAAAGTAATTTATAAAAAAATACAACATCGCATATTATATTTTTAACATAAGTAAAAACACATCTAACTGTAAACGGAACATACTGAGCTCTAAGTATCAACCTAACTAGTCGAAAAACTTGTTGGTTGATATTTGTGTCACGCTATTATCACGAAGAGAACAAATCAATGTGTATTTATCACTTTTAAGGTGTTAACTGTCACTTCTTGATGGAAAGGCATTATATTTTAAATAATAAAAACACATTTTTTAGTACTTATTTCCACAATATATTTTTTGATCAGGACCGGTTTCGCTCATCGCGAGCATTATCAACTGATAGAATACAATTTACAAACAAGTCTATTTATACAAAACAAAAAATAATAATTTGAGTTAATGGTAGCAGGTGTACAAAACCATGGGTACAAGAACTAGGAAACGATTTACATAAAATCATACAATATTGATACAAATAAAGTAAATTAGTATAAAATTAAATGTTCACAATCACTTATTAAGAATTACAATTACAATTATGGTAAATCAATAATCCATTAGGAGCTCTGAACAATCAATAAGGAAGTAAGGAGTGGGAAATTTTTAATGACGAAAATAACCCACAATCACTACTTAATGGAACAAAATAAATTAATACATGAGAAGTCGATTAAAGATGAATCGATGAGATGGGAAGATATGGTCAGTCAGGGGCGTTCCAATATTGTCTGTAAAAAATTAAGTAAAGGGAGGCAATATCATTTTTCAAAAAAAAAAAAAAATAATATTTATTTGAAATATATATTTATTTATCTAATTTAATGAGTATAACAATGGTGACGACGCAAAAGTAGTTTGTTCATTTATAAGGTTAGAATTAGGCAAAAATTTTTTTTTGAAATTTTTTTTTGAAATTAATCGATATAAATTTTTGCCTAATTCTAACCTTATAAATGAACAAACTACTTTTGCGTCGTCACCATTGTTATACTCATTAAATTAGATTAATAAATATATATTTCATATAATTTTTTTTTTTTTTGAAAAATGATGTTGCCTTCTTTTACTTAATTTTTTACAGAAAATATTGGAACGCCCCTGACTGACCATATCTTCCCATCATCGTTATCTTGTCGACTCTCGCGCAGTAATTATTTTGTTCCGTGAAACTAGTGATTGTGAGTTATTTTCGTCGTTAAAATTTCCCGCTCTACTCATATTGACTGTTTTAGAGCTCACAATGGATTGATTTGCCATAATTATGGTAATTCTTAATAAGTGATTGTGAGTACATTCATTCACATATAATTGCAGCTAATGTCAATATTGCTGTGATTTTATGTAGGCTGGACTAACTGTACTTATGGTTTTGTACACCTCTATACTACATTAACTCAAATTATTATTTCATTTTGTATAAATAGACTGTTTGTATTATATTTATCAGTTGATAATATACGATAATCAAATATATTTGTGAAATAGTACTAAATGTTTAATGACTAAAAAAAAAAAAAAAAAAAAAAAAAAAAATGTGTATTTATTTATCTAAATGAGTATAGTGTAATATGTAATTAATTTTGCCGTTAGTGTGTAATCAATCAGAAGGTATGACTAAATTTGTGCTAAAAACTGTGTCCAGTCTCACTATTTGGTCAACATACTTGTTATCTTTAATTCTGTAACCCCCCCTGTTTGTTTGCATCCTCCTATCAAGGGAATAAATTCTATAACTAATCTCATGACCGATTTTAGTAAAAGATTTACATGCTTTTAGAAAAAAGATAATACAAGTTGATATTTAAAAAAAATTGTTTGGGGAAAAATGGCTGAATATTGTGCTATCCGTAATATCACGAGTAACCCTTTACCTAGGTTTATTTTTTACTGAATTAATTCAATACGGACATGCGCAGAAAATCGACACTGTACACGAGGCCGGGAACTCTCGAATTTCCCTTGACCGCGCCCTTACGTCGCTTCCCAAGGAAACGAACTCGCCACAAGGGCGCGTACTACGTCACAGTCCAAAGTACTCGCAATTGAAGGCCACTACAATCGGCCTGCAAGGGAACGAATTGGGAAAATCAGTACAGTACTTACTACCCAAGTACATACAGATTATATTTATTTTTGAATATTAATAAATTTAGTATTTAAATACATATTCAGAACGTATCCGATAATTATGCTTATAAAATATTATTATAGCAATGTAAGATTCAAATAATGTAAAACATTGTTGAATGATTACGATGTGTTGAAAATTCAATAAAATTTATGAACATATTGAAATAATCAAGCTTTTAATAATAATATAGAAGTCTAGTGCTTTTGGTCATTTAGTTTTCGAAACAAAAATTATATGCAAAAAGAAATTTTGACAAACGAAGAATATATATTATCTAATACATAGTATTTTTTCCATTGTGATCATCTGGCCCATTAGCTCAGTTGGTTAGAGCGTCGTGCTAATAACGCGAAGGTCGCGGGTTCGATCCCCTCATGGGCCAATTTTGTTTCATTATTGCACACATTTTTTTTTCAACACTCATTTTTTCTTATCAAAATCACCTTCGTGTGGGCTGATGTTTTAAATCGAGTCATTTTGTTGTATCGTCATACATGTGAACTTTGTCCATCCCTGTTGGTCTGGAATTTGATGAAATTGATCGATAACATGTTATTTATAATGAATCATAAGAATTCATTGTTTCTATCTATCACTACGCAATCGAAGATTAAAATAGTCTGGAAAGAGAGAAAAATAAATAGGGTCATTATATATATCTTATCGAATTACGTAGTCAATTAAAATTACGACTTTTTTCGTCACAAAAACAGGGAAACATCTGCGTAAATATAAACAATCTATTACAGTCATACAATTGAAATCTATTTAGCGCGTTTGCCATATTAATAATGTTTCTGTCTTTTAATGTCGTCGAATATTGTCAACCAAATTTATTGTATTGTTTTGATTTTCAAAAAATGTGTTCACCATTTTTCACGCATTTTAAACATAAAAAATCAATGTTTTACCCGTTCGATATATCTATACAATTCAGACTAGTTACATAATTCTCTATCCTTACGTATAAAGACGTACGGATAGTGAGAATTTAAAAAGTAATTACACAATATTGTCGATGTGACAAAACACTAGCAAGTTAAGTATTACAAGATGAGTTAATTCATGTTTTTTATGATGGACTTACATGATTATTTGTCGTAATATATTTTCTTTTATAAATCAAATATATAAATTAATTACGTATCAATAATAATTTCTCAGATGTAAATTTAAATATTCAATAAGTGCGATAGTCTAATATATTTTAATCATTCCTTCATTTTTCATATACATTTCAAGTAATGGTTAAACATCACTGACAAATAATGTAAAAATATTACATACAGGAGGCCCGTTAGACATTCCGGCCTAGGTTATTTTTGAAAATAAAACCAATAGAAACAAGAATTGATGAAAACGAAAAAGACTTAGATAAAAACAAAAATTCTCATACTTTAATGTCATTATTGCCATCTTGTGGACGCAATAAACACTACACAACTGCACAACAATCAATTGAATTGTACAATAAAACAGTTTTAAGACAGGGGTATTGGTTTCATGGGGGAGTCTTTGCAATCATTTGGACTTTGATGAATCATTAGAGTTATTCATTGCAATAATATGGTTGTTAAAAGACAAACAAATCATAATTTTCTATTATTAATGTCGGTAAATTTCCAATGTAGATTTTCTCTCTGCTCGCTGACCACAATAATGAAGTTGTTTTGTGGTCATTCGAAACAATGAAATTAGGTTTTTCTCGTAATATCGATATGACTATAACGCATTATATATTATATATGAGTCATGGATGAACACAAAGCAACTTCGGTCATTTTCACGTGATTATTATGTATCATTTTTGCAAATAAATATTTTTTTAGATGGCTTTTAAATGTAATGGAAGCCGGATATTATTCAACGCATATAAAGTCAGAGGAGATGCATGACGTCATAGTGGATCAACCCAAAAAGGCTCGTCATTGACGTCATGGCATTGTTGGAGCTTTAAAATGTCAAAAGTTCACGCGTTTACGTCATCACCGGCTCATTGAGGGATATCCTTCGCGCTTAACATCAGCAGGGAATTGGGGACGCGCCAAATTTGCTTTATTATATTTAAATATATTGTACCAAACAACGTTAACTACTCGATATTAATTCAGCCGTACTTAAATACTGATCACATCCTTTGGGAACCTCCGGATATGATAATTAAGGAGGGAAAAATAGTCAAGACGAAAATCAGATCTGTCAATGTATCGGAATTAGAAAAGTATATATTTTTTGTTTTCTTTCCAAACAAAAAATATTTTCTCACATTATGCAACAGCATGACAAAAAACACATTCCTCACTAGAAACTTACGTAATAATATTCAATTTCACCCTTTTATTTATAGATGTGTACAGCTTAAATAATGTTTTATACAATTCCAATATAAATTAGCAACAAACTAAAATGACTAAGATATAATTTGACAAGTTTGAAATCCTTGGCGAGCTTACACGTTTTTATAACCGGTATAATGAAGGCACTATTTTTCACTCACAAAAGCTGATGTTCAGCGTGATAAAATTACGTCATCTTCGTGAAGTAAATGAAGTAATTAACGACATTATTGCATTATCATTCTCAAATTATAACAATGAAATGTATTATATTTACAACGAAAAAATATCCAACGAAGGATAACTATATGAAATCGAATATTCTTGATTACATTAGGATACACTTGTTTTGATAAAAAAAATGTTTTATATAGAGTATTAATTTTTAAGTTAGAGCATTAATTACTCGATGTCGGTTTTTGGACCTTCCATATATATATTATTTATGACGGCTCGCTCAAGGAGAGTGAAGGGATGCTTTCAAAGAAACTGTGTTGATTTTTAAAGACAAGAGGTCGGTAAAAGTGCTACATCACAAAATTTGACGGAGTATATTTACAAATTTATATAATTATTATGAAAATTAATCACTTTCTTATATATCAGAAAACATAACGCATTGAAATAGAGACATCTTTAACAAAATACGAAGGTTTCAAAACTATAATGTTGCGATAGAAAGGTAAACTTTCTGATGACGATGCTTGGAATTCATTGTAATCATATTCTCGGAAATCAATAAATGTCTTAATTACGAATTTTTTAATAAGCGTGTGATAAAAATCGAAAAGTGGTTCCAAACTTTAAAAACCATAAATTGATTTATGCGCCCGCATTCGTTAATATTGGTAAAAAATTGTGACGTTATTCAAATTTACGTAAAACATGGTAGACCTGACACTTTGTAGAGATGCCCCAAATTATAATCGAGTACTAATTACTTCACTTTTTCACCACACATTTATGTTTAATTATATTCTAAAAGTTTCTTATATTCTTAATTCTAGAGTTGCCATAATGCTGGCTAAGAATAAGATACGTAATCATTTTAAGTCTCTTTTATTTAAACAAAAAGCTTTTTTTACTCTGTATGTAAATTAATGATAATGAACTAGCTACCGTAAATCTAGTTTTGACTGGTTTTTAATTTATTTTAATATGCGATTTAAATTTGCATAATTGAACTTTATAAAATAAATCACACATACTATAAATAAGTAAGCGGTTTTTTAGTACATATTGTACATTATAAATAATTAATTAATGTGGTGCAATATTATTTACGATGTCATCTAAGGGTGTTTGTTTGAATTCAATATAAAATTTGAATTGGTGAAACTTTTTAAATTTCCGCGTGTTTTGTCACTCAAGCCTGTCTCCCTGAGGATGCCGAATGGAAAAATCGAAGTCGTCAATGACAAAACATGTGGAAATGTTCAAAGTTTCAACAATTCTAGTTTGATATGACATTGTTTTTTATAATTTATTTTTTTCTTATATTTTGACGATTCTGGAATAAGAATGGGGGGGGGGGGGGTGGTTTCAATAAAGAAAAAGTACAAATTTACATACAATACAAGTCAAGATTTTTTTTAAAGTGGCGTTTATTTATTATGGTAGAAAAGGCAAAACCCAACAGAAATGTCTACATTGCTTAATCAAATTTAAAATAATTTGAAAACACAATAAATTTTCACCTTAGTTGATCATATTTAATTACTGTAATGTCCATTGCGCAGCGGCAAGTGATTGCTTACCATGTCCTAAGCGCCATTATTTGAAGGAAATAACGATTAAAAAACTACGCAGCTTGATTATAATAATTGACTGTAAATACTTAGTTTCTATATTTTATTGTGAGGATCATAATGGCCGAGTGATGAATCATTATAGTGAATATTAAACACAAGCTCAGTAAACTATTTTGCCGTCTCACTATAAAAACCATAAGATGTATATATATGCACACTCTAACGTCTATACGTACTAGCTTCTAACCTTGCAACTAGTGCTATACAACGTAATTTTTCATATAAAACGTGTAAGGTGATTAGCCGCCAGTGCGAGTGAATGTATAATTTGTGACTATGAAAGACCTTTTTTAGTGGAAATTATATTTTTTTTATCGAATCACTGCATCTACTCTGCGAAAATCGTATACATAAGAAAATGTTACAAGATTTTCTGTCAGTGTGCCTTTCACCTCTACAAACCTTCGATACTGTAAGTGAATTTATTAATTTTTACAACGGTATGCGTTATAATTACGTCAACAGAATCTAAGACGAAGTTGTCGCGTTATATTAACTTCTTAATTTATAAATGCTAAAATAAAACGATGAAGTAATAACGTAATATGGTTGAGAGCCACTGAGCTATCGGAAACTGAATAACATTAAATAAAGGGGCCGCTAAAATGCAGACAACCTTGACCCATTTCGCAGCACATGGAGCATTAGTTTGTCGCCGGCATTTTCTTCCACCAATTCCGCGCTTTGCAAAACCAATGGCGGCATGGCTATCAAACGACCTTGGATTGAATAAAATTTACAATTATTCAAATTATTAAAACTTGTAGTAGTAGTTTATGCTTACAGATGAAGGAAACATTTTATTCTAATGTTATATGCTGTATTTTACAATTGCAAACTTATCAGAATGTGACAGGTTAGGATAACGTGAACCAACGCTTTGATAATTTGTGTCATTTTACGCTTGATTTTTCTGTTTTATGTCTAGTCCCGCTTATAATAATTATTAGTGTTTAAAAAAATATTATCAAAATACGGTTGGTACATTACAATTTTCGGTATTTATAATTAATCTGGGGGGGGGGAGTATATCAGGGGTGTGGCATGAAAATTTAGATAATTCCAGACCTATTTAACCTCCGAATGAACCTTGAGATAACCTTATCATATTATCATTTACCTTCAGCTATAAAACTGCTATATTTTTATCAATAAAGAAAGTAGTCAAGTATAAATAAACAAGAAAAGTGTGTAATTGATAGCCATGATATTTAATAAGATTTTTATTTTAAATATTATATGTAGTCTTATGCTATATAAAAGTCTTGTTCTGAGGATGTGTGTTGTTTTTGATATTGATGACTCTTTGACATATTGCAGGTACCTTGTTACTTTTCTCCTGTGTGTGAATACATTTTCACTTCTTTGTAAATGGATGAAACAAATGTTGATAACAATACCCATCTCAGGGAAATAAAATTAACCATTAGTAGATATTCTTAGTTAATTTTGTTTTGTTTGAAATAATCTGGTAACTAGATTTAACGAAACAATATAAAACACTGTTGGCATGAACCTCGACAGGGTCAGGTTTCAAAATTGTGTGGGACTTACAAAAGAAAAATTGTA
Organism: Himalopsyche japonica; assembly: GCA_028555115.1. Classification (NCBI taxonomy): domain Eukaryota; kingdom Metazoa; phylum Arthropoda; class Insecta; order Trichoptera; family Rhyacophilidae; genus Himalopsyche; species Himalopsyche japonica. The sequence goes on from JAHFWJ010000821.1 coordinate 560,648, forward strand.
TTCTATTTTATAATAAACATCTTTATCATTAACATATTGCTATAAAGGTTCCCAGCCTATATTTACAAGATAACTCTAGCACCAATGTAGGTAGCATACAAGTAGAATTATTTTGCCAAGCACCAGGTCTGGTTCTACAGACTGAACCAGGCCAGCGCTGGCCCAGATACAGTCATACTTACATTATGTATAATTGTAGAAATATATATTTTAATAATATGTTTTTTTTTCAGAATTAAACCATCTATTTTTTGAGTGATCATTCATTCCTATGTTTACACTGAGTTGACTGAAATTTTACCAACCTACCTTTAATTGCTAATTGATTCCACAATTAAGAAATAATGGATGTCTATGATATAGAGTAATGCTTATGAAAAAATTAATTCAAGACTCCCCTGAACAAAAAGTATTTTCAAAATGAATATTGCAACCCCTGCAGGAAACCTGTGGTCCCTGTTTGGGAAGTACAGATATAGAACATCGTTTGAACTGATGTTTCTTTACTTGCGTTAAGTTATTTTTGTGAAAAAAGGATTCTTCTTGCCTAATTTATGTGAAACATTCGAGGTGGAGTAGTTACCCAAGATATTACATACAATTTATTTATTTGAATATGTATTACATTATCTTAATAAGAATTTACATAAAATAACCATACTCCCAGCCAGTGTGACCCTATCCAAACTGTAAAAAAACAAATTAACATATGTTCTTGGGCCTTAGGAAATAGATTTAAATTACATATGTTCATATTATGAATAAAGTGTGGTTATAACCGGATAAACGACATGGAAAGTATTTTTTTAAAAAGCAGTTTGTTTACTTCCATCATTAGTGCCATTTCAAGAAACCAGTTATAATAAAGTAATGATTGTATGTTTAAGTGATAGTGTGCAGTCTCTGCAGGTAATGTGATGGGGCTATTATCATTAATAGTATATTATAAAAGAAAATTTATCACAATATATGTTTGCTATATAAAACGATCAACTTTAATAGAAACATGTAATCACCCATATCAAGTTATAATTGATCGAGGTGAAAAGAAATTTAAAAAAAAAATAAAACAACAAATTTAATTATTATTTTTTACTCGTGTTTGCTTTCAATAGGGAACAAATTAACTTTTAATAGAGCGGCTGTTGCCGACTGGTGGTCTATGAGTATATTGCACTGGTCTGTGGAACTGTTGCAGATGTTTGAGGACTTAGAAGTTGTTTTTTAACAAAAGAATTGTTATTCAGTCGCTCAATCTTTTTTTCTTGACAAACATACGGATACGAAGATGAGACTAAGAAAGAACAAGTAGTTAGCCAATCGTTGTATTGACCTCCGATTTTTTTTTTATTGTGTTGGTTGCCTGCCTTTTGAATATGAATCAATTGAAAAATCAATTCATGCAACTTTCCAAGCCGAATAAGACAATATATTAACAAATATTGACCACTTGGCTACGCATTAGATACTTATACCACAAAAAAAAATATATTGTTATAATTGGCTTACTTTGTGAGTGAATATTTTCAACTGTTCATAAATGACATCTGTGATATTTTTCTGGGAGATACATGTTTATATTTTTAATCAATAATTTTTTAATGCCATCTACTAATTTTTTTACAATGCTTATTGTTTGGTCATACCAAAATTATTTATACTTTTCTATTGTACTAATATTTACAATCTTCAAGATAGTTCGCACAAATCGAGTAATCTGAATTTAATATGAACATTGGACCCAAGATGTCACTGTATTTAATTCTAGGATAAAATTACCTTATGCTTCTCATTTTGTTCATTAATTACAGTATATTATAATATACTGCACCTCCACTTTGATATTACACCAAAATGATTTTAAGCTTTACTTTTATACATCAATGAAAAGAACGGAACCATGTAAAGCTAAATTGAAGTGTATTTTTTGAAAAACTATTTTAAGTATTTTTCATGAAGCCCCTTGAAACAAAACAAAGATCCACTGGATTGTAAATACCAACATAATTCAATAGTCTTAGACTGATCCATGTTTAAATATTAGGGGAAAAAATAATTCGAGTGAGAAAACCATAAATTTATCATAAACAAATAATTGTAATTATATTATGTATAATGAATAGTACAAAAAGCATACTAAGAATTATTTAACATTTAAATAAATACATATTTTTACAGGCACTTGCAGATTAAGTAAGATCAGTTTGTCAACTATTCTTACAATTAAAATTTTTAAGCAAACATTTCACAATTTGAAATTGATTTTTTCTTTTTTTAACAAATTTAAAGAATAAGATTCTGTAGTATAACACTTTGTCTGCAAACCATTTAAAAAAAACTGTCTACCTTTTAATGTCTTGTCGCCTTGGTGGTGAACTAACCTTTTCCAAATGTGTAAATCACTGACACATGAATATTTGAGAATTTTAATTGATGTATTATTAAATAACTTTTAATATATAATGAGGACCAATTTGTAAACAGTATAAATGATACATATAAATGTTCAAAATTTGACTGTCCAAGTATCTGTAAACTTTTGAAAATGTATTTTTTGACAAATATACAATAGATCTGAAAATATATATCTAGTATACTTTTATTTTTTCGTCAAATAAAAAAAATATTTTTACCACTATTATTATTTTTATATATAAATATGAATGCCTTTTAAAATATTAAATATCTAGGATATATCTATTTAGCACAATTCTAATTTTGTTTTGTTGGCAGTTATGAACTCTTATATAATTCTCAAAGGCAAGAAGAAACTATTTACATTGAAAATATCACTCACAAAATTTAATATTTCAAAATTAGATTGAATGGAATTGTTCTTGAAATTGATATGGAATGAGTTAGTTCAGTTCACCAGGTAATCTTTAAACCCTCTCGATGAAACAAACTAATATAAATGTTCAAGAATTGTTAAGTGTACCCTGTATTGATGAAAGGTAACAACTTGAAATTTTCATTAATTAAAGAGGAACTGTAAAACGATAAATAAAATATATATTTTATGTGTGTGAAGCAATGTTCAACCAGTCATATACATATTAAAAAATAATTTCATTTAACCATTATTTAGATGCCATCCACAAGTTTCTTACAGAATTGAAAAATAACAATATTGCATTTACTCTAGTGAGTGTGTTTTTGCACTAACTTCATCAACATTACAATTGTCTCAATGAAATATACTTTTCCAGCAATAGAGAAATATCCACCAAAACTGGTCAATAAGGACAATATTTAGACTTTTAGACAATAGATCAAGGAATCGATAAATCAGAAAATGGTTAATGCGGAATTATTTCACATTGTTCTTAAGGGTATTTGACGGGACTATGAAAAATTAACGATCTACCTAGGAAAATGTGTCATACGAGAATGGTTGATTGGGGTTCCACTGTATTGATTGTATCAAATCTCACAGTACTATTTATTTATTTCAAATGTACTATATCCAGTATGACTAGCGTTATATGGTGCACATGTTTAAATTAAAATTTATTAATTCCAACAAAGAGTTTAAAAGCTCAAAAAATATGTGATTAAAATCATTGTGCAAATGCAAGTGTAAATTTTGACAGGCATGCATCATGGTCAATAAATAAAATCCATAAGCCTATACATAAAAATACACTTGAATCCAAAAAATTAAATCAAATAAAATAATAATTATTTTATTTGCTGAAAGATGTCACTTTAGTAAGCATTCTTAGTATTTTTTTTCTTTTAATTTTTAGTAAGTATTCTCAAAATTTCAAGACATTTTTTAGGTTATAAATGGTTATGAAATATACCTAGCAATGCCAGTAGTATGGCAATATAATGTCTATGAATGGACGGTAATAAAATCCTCAAGTGATGTTTTCTTAAAGCAAGTGCTATAGTCTTGGACAGGTTTATCCTGTTTTTTATTGACTGAATTAGTGTAATTGCTTTTGTACATATTGGCAGTATTAAATTTTATTGTGAATAGTTACAAAAGTAGAAAATTAATATGATGATAAAGCAAACCATATTCAATTATGTTTACGGTAGTTTTAAATTTAAATCATAGACAATTGCATAATCCATTTAGCTATTTAAATATTAAAATATACATTATTCAAAGGAAAATATCTATATAATGTGACAATAAAACTGAAAATAATTTTCATTAAATTTTAGCTTAATGTATGATACAAACTCACACCGATATTTTATTGATAAAAAGTCATCTTCACTAATGTGATCAAAATTAAATTGTTGTTTAGTTTTAGTAGATATTCACAAAAAAATGAAAGGAAATATTCTCTCTGAAATATCATTGGGAATAAAAAACAAGCAATTTACTGATATACCCTCTTTGGCAATATTAATAATAAATTATGTTTTTGTGTCTCACACAGAAGAGTTGAAACATTTTCTTTCATATGTTTTTGTCAGCTTTATCATGTTATATATTTTGTAAAATAACTAATCACAACTATAATAAATGTACATGTTTTTTTATTAGACTTTACAAAAATCCTCAGATGCACAATAAGCAAATTAAATAAAAATAAATTTGATTGACATATCAACAAAAAAAAAGGATTATGTACTTAAGGCTAGATTGCAGGCGCTTTGAGCCATAATCTACTAAATTAAAGCTTGTAGAGATTATAATAATATTGACAATTCCCATAAGAAGATCAATGGTCGATCACGAGCCATTTTTGAGTTGTCTGCTCGATTTGTTTTGTCAGCATCGGATGTCGGACTCGAATCTTCACCTCTAGTTTGCCACCGACTGCCTTCCGCCCATCCATCAACTATTATAAAACAAAACATTAGAATTGACTTTTGAATAGTTTTTGTTATAGAATAGAATATAATAAAGTTTTATATTTTCTGAAAACATTTCAAATATATTGTATTAAAATTATTCCCGTTGATAACTTACATCAAATGAGTCGTGCAAAACGGTCTGAGTCTCTAGCGGCTGCAACTTGACCGTGACCGTACCAATGATGCTGTCACGGCTGAAGAAGCCACTGAAACATGAGAAGGGGCAACTGCATGGTCGGCCGCAACACCTATTCAAACACACACACTCACATCTTTCTAGCATACATGACAACCAGCACCGGGAATTTTGATTAGAATTTTCAGAAACTACATCGAAGATATATATTGATATAGATGAAATACTTTTATCAGTAGAAACAATGGCATAAAAATATCAACTACATAGAACATAAATGATAATTTCAATTTAACGATATTTACACTGAAAATTACTTGTTTTATAAAATGAAAATAAATATATGATAAATGATTACATTCAAGACTGTTTGCTTCACATTCAATTTAAGATATTCACTTTGGCATTTATTTTCATTCAGAGGCATAAAAATTTGTGCAGGATAAGATGAAAGTGAAGAGTTTTTTTTTTTTTGATGATGCAGAAATAGTATAAGAGTGTGAATTATAATAGTAAAATAAGATTACTAATACTGTATTAAATAATCTTAAGATACATATGTTTGATTGTAAAAAATCAGTTTACCAATAGAGTGGTAATCTGTAATCTACAGAAAATTATTGAAAAATGATCTTTTTGTAAGTTAAAACATTTATTTTGTTTGAAGGTTTGGCGTTTTATAAAAAATATGGTAAATAGCTCGCAACACAAATTAGTAAAATAGTCATTATTTATGAGGTCTTTACTATTTGATGTTATCTATTGATGAATACTATGTTCAATTTAAATCTAAATATCTGGGCTATGGAGTCAAGTGTTATGGCTGGAGTCAAAGTCGTGAAAAACGAGTGACTGACTATTTTTTTGATTAGATGATTTTGAAAAATATCTCGATGAACATGGGGAAATAAGTCGTCCTTATTAAGTACCAATATAGTAGACGAAGAGGATTCTATTTCAAAATCAAAAGATAAATTTCAGTGCATTGAACTTAGTGGAAAAAATTGACTCGGCCTATAATTTAATTGTTGAAATGGCAATATAGCGGTCTGCAGAAATCAAAAAAAGTTTGAGCTTGTTTTATTTTAATTTATTTTTCCAAAATGAATATTTTAAAGAAAAAATATCTTTGATATTCATCGTTGTTTTATAAAATAAAAAGCCATCATCTCCAAACTCTAAAACTACAATGTAATCTTTATAGATCTCAAGATATTATATTATAAATATATAGTATTATAATAGAGCATTGTTGTTACATGCCCTGCTCATGTCCATCCAACTCTGGAAATGGTTTTAATCTGTGCAATGTGCACAGCATCTGGGCTTGAAAAAGTTAAGCACACCACTGTCATCCTATTCACTTAGTACTTTAGACGGTTAATGAAATACGATTATAAGGAATATATTGATTAACTGAGTAGCTTTCAGAATTCTAGCTAGCTAGATTTTATCAGTTACATAAAAATGTTTATAAAAGGATCATTTAACAATTTTTCATATATTTATTATATAATATATATTTACATGTTGCTGTTGCATACCCTGAATTTTTTCATTCGTATTTTAACACATGATAATGTAAGTCTTCCATTGAGTAGAATAATTTCACACTCAAATATTCAGCACATCAAAAGCAGTGAAGTAATTGCAAGCCGAACTAATATCATTTAGCAGCGAGACTAGGATGAAAGTTGTCATGGTTTGTTGTGCTAATAAGTGTATCATTCAACCCATCACCATAGAAAAATGAAAGTGCAAGCAGCGGGAATAAGGCGGCCGACTGTTTCATTCGTTCTTACCCTTTTGAATAAACCTCTAATTTGACTGCATGTCTTTTGAATACCCTCAGACATGGCCTCGCTGTTCTATTGATAGAGATCGGAAATACGGCATTATATTCAGGACTATTCGTATCTTTTACTAGGGCTGTCTTATCGCGAACGGGTTCTTCCTAAAACATACACAATTAATACTTTTTACAAGATATATTTTTTCGGATGTGAGAAGCCTCCAACGCAATTCAAAAACAAAAAAAACAACTATCTCTCAGAGAACCCAATAAGAATTTGAATTGTTACAACTTTGAACGATTCCACATGTTTTGTCACTAAAGACCCGGGTTTCGCCTTTGGGCATCTTCAGGCATCACACGAATGCAACAGAACTGACGTGAAATAAACAGTTAGCATCGTATATATACTAAAGTTATTAATTACAGGAAAACACTTACCCCTAGGCAAGCCGTAAATTACAGCTAAAACAAATTTAACAATATTAATCTAATAATAATTAACACAGTTGCCAGTGATAATTATCATTAACGATGTTGTTAGTGAGTCATTCTTGAAAGGGTTCAACTTAAAATGTAAATGGGTTTTTTTTTTTTGCTTTTCATCTATATGACTACCTACCATCAAATATCTAGTGATGAAACATAAGAATTTCCGTCATGAGATTGTCGATTCATTGAACCGATCTTACGTAAAGGGTACAACAAGAGGGAGTTGGGAAGATTGAATTGATCATTGAGAATGAAATTTGAATTTAATAACTGGCCTCTATTAATTTCTAGGATCTCCCGATAAAACTGTTTATGGTCCCCCGTGTTAAGATGCAATAATTGAACTCCCTCATCCGCGTCGAACGAATGTCCCTTCAACAGCAAATGTTTTGCAAATGTAGAAGTATCCTTGTTTAACATTGGTTTAACATTGGAATCGTACAAAGTTGTAACAATTCAAATTTGATATTGAAATTCCATCAAGCACTTTCAGTCGATATCATAAATTGTACTAATAAAGAATTGATGCTTTTATTCATAGAGAAAAGAACAATTCGCAAAAAGATAATTCATTTTCCTGACTATCTTTTACCACTTGCCACAAGCAGTTACAAGATTGATAGCATGATAGTCAATTACAAACTATGGAAAAAATATTGGAAAGGTACAAACCTGTGGATAAGGAAATTCGAATTTCACATAAGTGTCTATTTCTTTTGGATTATCTACCGTGTAACTTATTCCTCTTACAATATTCAGTTCTAGGTCATTGTCACCGAGGTCTGTACAGCATTGAACAATAGAAAATTGTTTGTTCTCATAGTGGAATTTCAAAGCATGTGTCTTTAATCTAAAAAGAAAAACATGAAAATCGATAATAAACAGAAATAGTAAGAAAGTTAAACTTAAATTTGAAGACTTGCTAAGTGATTGAAAGTTTTGTATTCAAATCAACACTGTATTGTGTATAAAGATATAGCAATATGGTATTATTCACCTTTTTGCCATTTTAACAACATCCAAATCTTGCTTAACAGTGAGAGCAAGATGTTCGAATCTGTTCATTCCAGCGACATCTCCGAGAGCTTTGTGATGGTCTCGGGTCTCCATGCAAAGTTTTAATTGACTCCTAAGTTGCTCCTCTAGCCGATTTGTAAGACTACTTGGATCATCGTCGTCATTGGGACTGCAGTCTTCTTCGCCGATCATATCATAGCTGCAACAGAAATTTTAATTATTAGTATTATAAATTCTTTGGTGCAAAGTTTGTTTTCAGCGTAATTTTGCAACGAATAAATCTTAGATGAGATATATTAACAATAGCCTAATATTTGGCTCGAAGCTTTTGCTTGACCTATACACAGTGGTTTTAATTATTCATCCATCAAATAAATGAACATAGGAAAACATCATTACATACTTTTTTAGCATTTCTTATGTAAATATTTAAATAACTATAGAATTTGGAAAATGCTGTGTAATTTACATGCATTAATGTATGTAATGTATTTTATTAAATACATATTTCATGCACAGTCACGCACAACATCATGGCTGCTATGATTTTTTATGATTGCATTCTGAACTGTAAACATTCTGTATTGTGTAAATGAACTGAAGTATGTTAGATAAACACTAATACTTTTGCAATGCCATTGTTCCATAAGAGATTGGTGAATCATTATATTGGCCTTACTGATAAGTGTTGTACATTAAGCAGATAATTCAACCAACCTCTCTTCCAATTGAACTTTGGCTTGTGGGGGCAAGGGTACAGTATTAAGATCCACTGGTAATCCACCTTTTGCGACTTCTATTAGAGGGTCTAGTCCTTTTGCAATTCTTAGATACTCTTTTGCCTCAGCAATTTCACCTGAAAATTAAGAATATACTTAGTTGCTTATATAGAGTATGGATAGAAAGATAGGGTTAAGAGAGAAACAGTGGTAAGCTCACATTTTTAGGGTTGGTTGGATAGGAGACTTTTCAAACAACATTACCTAAAAATAATATTATGGATGATGCTCATTAGAATGATCAGATAAAGTGGCCAAAATGTAATAAAGTCTAACACAAATAATTGTTTTTTTAAATATTCAGGTATCTCACCAACTAGAAGAGTCATTAGTTATTCTTAAATTCTTCAGAGAAAGTCACGAATTATAGTTCGAGTAACTGATCAGTTTAATAAAAAAAAAATACCCAGACTGGAAAAAGTTTAAACTTTTTTTTTAGGTTTTATTAATAATGAAAAAAATTTGATAACACCCATCCACCACACCTTTCTTCTTCGCATCCAGAGCAGCCTCTTTAAAGTCTTTCTGCCTTTGTAATAACGCTGTAAGTTGTCTTTCTGCATGAGTGGTGACCATTTGGTTTCCCATTTTTCTCACCGAATTTGTCCGTCCTGCTTCACTTAACTTTCCCGGCCTGTCACTGCCAGCAGAACTCGCCGGCTGGGCTGGCTTTGGCTATAATAAGAGGACCACAGCAATCATTGAATGATCACATAATTCAATTCAAAACTAATATTCAAACAAATTAAAGGACCAATAATGTTAATTTTACCGCAGCTGGGGCAGCCGCTGGTGGAGCGGGTTCATCTTTAGGCGGAGCTGGCGCTCCTGGAATAGGTGCGTATCCCGGAGGTGTAGGCAGTTCATCAAAAGGAATAGGTCTTCCCGCCGCATGTGACTTGATCGCCTGTTGATATTGTTTCACTATTCGTCCCATCCGCCGAGCTTTGGATGTGTTGCCTGCCTCTTGAGCGGCAGCCTCTTGTTTCTAGCAAATTTACAAAATCATCTCTAGAAAAAGCCTTCATTTTATAACTCAATTTATTGATTGAATTGGCATTCACTTGGTAGAACTCCATTATAACATGGTGAAAAAAATAGCAATGTATTTTAGTTCTACAAATTTATTATTTTTTAGGATACAGTTGATAGCTCTTTTGGCTCACGCCATCGTCAGAACTATATGGTTGGCAAAAACATACCTGATATACATCCAATCGTTGTTTTAGTGCTTCTTCTGCAGTAGAAGCAGTAATAAGCGCTTCAGGCGGTGAATCTTCTTCTTGGGCTACAGTTGGAGTCTCTTCTGATAAATAAAGTTTAAATTTAAAATCCGAATAGAAGAAAATCTTTATTTATTGAATTGATATTTACTTGGTATAATCCATCATAATAATAAGTAAAAAATATCAAAATATTTAGCTAAATACTAAATAATGAAATATTAATTTCTGTAATGAATAAAACATGTTATTGAAACGATATGTAGCCAAGTAATGCTACCACAGGACACGAGAGTCATCAAATGTCGTATGATTAGATAACAAATAATGATACCTGCAGATTGTTGCATGTGTTCTTCCTGTCTAGCCGGAGGGGGTGGAGCTGCAGCCGCTTCACCAGGAGGCCCGGGCATATCACTCAAATCGATTGTATGTCCAGACTTCACAGCTTGTATTACCAGATCAAACTGTTTCAACAACTTCATATGAGAAAGAGCAGTTTCACCATCTCCTGCTTTTTTAGCGGCGAGTGCTGCCATTTTGTATTGATCTTTTCTCACTAAACAAAAAACGAAAATATGAAATTAGAATATTTATTTATTTGAAGACTTAAAAATCTATGATCCTTTCTACATACCAAAACATAATTCATGTCTTGGGTTTCATCTTAAGGTGTAACAAGATCATTATCAGATTTAGATATTTCACATGTGGAAGTTAGAGGTAATCCATATACATACAATATTGCAAGCTTTCTTTCATTATTGGATTGACTTTTCTCATATATCTGAAATACCAGTATTAGTTTTTTTAAATCACAAAGAGACATTTCTTAGTAATATTTTCACAATATATTTTATGATCCGGTGTGACAGTTAAAACCTTACAAATAAAAACCAGCTAGTAAGACAGTTAAATGTAATATGCAATGATTTTATTAACCCTTTAAATTTGACTTCTTTAGTTCATTATCAATTTGACATCATTAATTATGTCCCTATGTGGTTGTTAAGTTAAACGGTTAAAGATAATTCGTCGTATGTAATTCCCTCAACATTTCTTTTGAGACAAGAGTTCACGGACTAGTGGAATGTCTCTATACTTAAATGTAAAAAAAAAATGAAAACACGAACATCAATGTTATTGGGGACAAATCTAAAAATCAAACTGTCGACAAAAATCTGAAGGCTTTAAACACTTGCCAAAGGATCAACAATAAACAAGATTTCACGGGACCATATTAACATATAAATTGAGAGCATAGTGGATGTGGGGTAAATTAACATTTTTTTAACATAGGTGATCACAGGAAAAATTAACAGTTCATGTGGGAAAATGATGAATGTGAGAATGATACAACAAACAAGGATTCAATGTCAATAACGGGTTATTCGATTAACATTTAAATAAATATGGGCAATATCAGCAAGATCGATATATAGTCCAACATGTGGAAGGGTGTCATTATTATGAAATAAGTGTAATGTTTAATAAATTAATTACTCATTAATAATTTGATAATATTTTGACTCTCTTCAGATAATGGCGTCTCTGCATCTGCAGGGGGAGGTGTTGGATCAGATTGAGCCTGAGGAGAAGGTTCTTGTGGCTGATCACTTGCCGGAGGAGGAGCAACGTGCTTTGCTGTGCTCACCGCAGGAGGGATTTCTTCTTCATTTACTGGTTTTCCAGCTTTAGCTTGTTTCAACATATCCTTTAGGGTTTTCAATCCACGGTTAAATCTGTAAACGAAAACCAATTTTTAAATGGCGCAAATAGGATCAACAGGTAATCAATAACATACTTCAATCATCAAAGCCAACCTTCTAGCGCGACTCGTTTCACCTGTAGACTTGGCGTTCTCTTCAGCGATAATATACATTTCAATCCTTTCTTGAAGGACACTCACGATGTCACCTCCACCAGTTGCAGGTGCCAGTGCAACAGGGGCAGGTGGAGCAGGCCTAGATACTTTGGGAGGTTCACTTTCAACTGGTGCCTCATCTTCAATTGCCAATTCTGACAGCTCGTTCAATATATCTGGATCGTCATCTCCATCTTAACGTTTGAAAAGTTGTTATTAGAATTATATAGCATTTTATTTGATTTACACTTAAAACACATGCTACACAATTGAAGAGCAAAGCAGACTAAAATTAAAAGATTGTCACGTGGATGTCGAAATTAGGACAATGTTATTAATATATCAGTGTGACTTTGCAAATGACGGTCGCTCACAGATTTTATGTAGATAGAAGATTTTCAAAATTATGCAGGTGTGCAAAAAACAGGTCCCAACTTCTGGGAACATTCGTGGACCCAATAGAGCGATTGGATCTGATACAGAATGCATCAGAAAATTATGGAAGGATCATTTCTATGAGGTGGTGAATTGACCATTCCACAAGACCTTGTTGATGAGGCTGAAGGAGCCATATTTATAGAACTTTCCTAAGTGATTGATATTTCAGACCGTACGCCCACATATGCTGAGATTAGTTTGGCAGTAAAAAGGCTGAAGAATGGCAAAAGAATGTGGACATGTTATACATTCAGAATATATGGATTGTGGTCATAACGCCACTTAAATCCTTTCTTTATCACCTAATGGATAATATGTGAGATGGTGAACATTGCCGAAGGAAGGAGGGATGGCTTTCCACAAAAAAGTTGATTCGCTCATATGTGACAACTACTGAGGCATAATTCTTCTCAGCATTTCTGGTGAGAATAAGAGGTCACATTATTCAAAATGAAAGACTTTCTTAATCCAACATAGCAAAGCTAGTTTAATCTGTAAAGTTCAATAAAAATATTTTTTGTAATAAATTTGGATTCTAACATGAACATGTCTTAAATTGCACAATATGCATGTGAAGCAAATTTAGACTATTCTTCCTTTCTGATAGATTCAACAGGCTACTTAAAAGTTTCTTATTAAAAGCTTCCTAACAGAAATTATTGCGTACCTGAAATTTCTTCATCCGATGGAATATCCCTCATGCTTTCAGCTACTAATGAATCTAAATCTACAGCAGGAATTACTTTAGCTCTGGGTTTTGGTTTGGGTTTTCTCCCGCCTCCAGATATTGCAGCCAATTCTGCCTCTAAATCACTGTCTCCCTCATCAGATCCTCCGCCAACATCATCCATGTTGTCTGGCATATCGAATAATCCATACTGAAATTATACAAAGAATGCATTTACCAAGAGATCATGTCAAATCATAATATGATAAATATATATAAGTATCAAATAAATTATTTGGTAGAGAGCAACAGAAAAAGTTTAATTTTGAGTTATTTCTTGGCACAAGAAAAACATGTGTTTTAAAATTGATATAAAAAATTCCTTGAAAATTTAAGAACTACACTCTTTAATTATGTGCAATTGATTGACTCAAATATTTACATTTTAATCAAAATTAATATTTCTTAACAAATTATGACATCACATTAATTAACAATAGACACTTCACTGGCTAGTTTACTTCTCAATCACTCGTCACCAACTAGCTAAGCAAGTAAAACAATTCTCAATTTTCAGTAAGTAAACTTTAAAAAACATTAAAAAAAGTCCTGATTTTTGAATTAGTGAGATGATACATTGTCTATCTCTTCTAAAACAGTTTATACAGTTAAACTAAATTAAGCAAACATATGCAGCAATCTTGCTGCTATTAGATTAAGAAAGGATACTTCTATGTTTATAACCATTTCTTGTCAGAGGGACATTCATTTGACGCGGATGAAGGGGTTCAATTGTTACATCATAACACGGGGGATCCTAAATTATTTTATCAAGAGATTCTAGAAACTATCAGAGACCAATTATTAAATTCAAACTTTATTCTTAATGACCAGCTCAATCTTTCCAACTCCCCCTTGTTGTATCCTTTACATGAGATCAGTTCAATGAATCAACAATCGCATGAATTAAATTCCAATATTGAATCACTTGATATTCAATCATTACTTGCCAAATATTTTTTTAATTAAGGTTACATATTATCAATGTCTCAGAACCTTTCTGCCACTAGAGAAAACGCCTAGTGTGTTTTTAAATACCAAGTCTCTTGTGCCAAATATACATAGAATGTAAAATTACAATTATTTACTTATTTACAGCATTTTTAATCATTTATAATTATTTTTATTAATATGCCGACTAAAAAATCCTAGCATTCGAATCTCAGTAATTCTATTATATTGAAAGACCTCAATCAATTTATTGCGGAAAAGCAAATACTACATTGAGATTTCGCACAAAGTCCTTCAAACATTAATTAGCTCAAATTGTACGACCAACGCTATAAAATCAAATAAGTAATTTACGTTATTTGAGCGGGTAAACACTTACATCCTGTTAGAAAATTAAAGGACTGTGGTATGATTTTACTAAAATTTAAATACAAACAATGGCACTTAAAACCTTTAAAAAAATCAAATTAAATTCTACGATATTGTAAAATATAAAATAAGCAACAACATTATCATTAAATCTATATAACTCGATTACAAATTGCGTACGGATTACAATATCGTACAATAGTTAATAAATCATATTTACAAACCTGTGAAAGACTTTGACCTGACCGTCTAGAAGGTTTCGTTTCTTTTTTTTTGCCGAACATAATTGGTGTTCAAAGGAAATAAGTGAAAAATTTCGACAATAATAAGAAAATGTCATAAATCCGCTATTATTACTCACAAGCTGACAAAAATGACGTTTGTCATATGTTCATCAAATTCGTTAACAGCTAATAAAAACAATGATTACTGGCCATGTAAATGAAAACTATAAATGACATGATTAATGAAAATAACTTCACCAACGTTTTATTTGCTGCGGCAAAGAATTTAAATCTTTTTTTCTTGAGACGATATTTAATTAACTAAATTAACACATTTCTGAAATTAGTTTATCATGTATACTAAAGAGGTACTGGCGCTTTTCGAGCGACAAAATGTGAAAAATTTTATATGAAAATTTCAGTCATTTATCGCTAAATGATGAATTGATGAAATTTTGTGTATTGTTTGTGGTAAGAGGTTTCCGCGCTAAGCGTTTACGAAATTGACTCCTGGCAGCTATCCATGACACCTGCTAATGTCTCAACTTCGAGGGAACTGATTGTAGTGTGTTGATAGTTGCTACTCAAAAATACACGACTGTTGACAATGCTAATACATTGATATGCAAATTAATTAGCTTTGCCTGATTTCTTTCGATAATCTCCATTAGATTTCATTATTTAATATTTTTTTTTTAAACTCACTTAATATTTCGAAAATTGCCTTTTTCGGTTAAATAATTGAGGAAATATTTTTTTAATTTATACTTTCATTGGAGCGCTTTTAGCATCGATAATGACAAAATTTTTGATTGAAAGAGATACAAATGAAAAAGTTACATACTTAACAAACATGAAAAGAAATTAAGTCTCCAAATTGTATCTGGGTCCTTCTAGCTACATAATCTGCCAATGTCAATTAAGAATAAACATTACATGGAGAAAATAATCACGACTTCCTCTTTTATGCAGTTTTACAATATTTAAAGATTGCTCCAAATATCCAAATTTCAATGTATGACTTTGTACTGGGAAAAATAGTGCTTTGCTGTAAACTAATCTTATTGGTAATTAATCTTGGTGCACTTAAGCATATACAAGACATGAACTTACCCACCCCTAATTTAAAGTAATCAGCCACTAGACTGAAGACCAAGAAGTCCAGCTTTATGTAAAAACCTTTAACAACCTAAATTCACAATGAAAGATACCCTTTTAAAAGCTAAGAACTAAAATGGACCCACAGCACGTGGAAACCACAGCAGTAACTAGGAAAAAATTCACACATCATAATGTGTGAAGTTTTTCACATATATTATATATAATTTCATAGAAACTACAATAAAAACACCATAAGTAATTTTTATCACAATTTATTATAAATTTAGCACTTTATTTATTACATTTTTAGCTGATCAATATATTTCAATATTACAATGTTTTTTGAATAATAATATATAACTATCTGTAAATTAGAAATTGATAAGACAGCTATAACCAAGCAACCCAAATAAATCGTATCATTTTATGATTTATTTATTTTTACAATGCTGAGGCAGTGAGGTTAGATAACTGTTAGACATAAACAATAATCTAATTTATTGAGATACTCAACATAAATAATATCAAATTATCTATTGATGCAAGACATAAACTAAGTAGAAATTTTAAGTAAATAATGTTCCATTATCAGACATCATCATATGGCAATAATAAACATTTATTTTGTTAACTAAATCTGTGATAATTCCACTGCCAGATATATGCCAGCAACATTTATCTTTTTGTATTGCAAGCAATCAATAAAACCATATTTCTAAGTTACCGGTTAGATCTAATCACAAAGCCTTAATTACCTTTGAATTTTAATTTATCCATGGCAACATGAAGTGTGAATCATTAAATGTATTCATTGTTTATAGTACTGAAAGCTAGACCAAAACCATTTCTTCTTTTGCCTTGAGCTTTACATGGTGATAAGTGAATGAACTGCTCCAATAATATCCATCATGTTGTCAGACAATATTCTTTTTTGTTACATCTAAAGCACCAACACAAATTTTCTATTAAGAAAATTCATAGTTGGATAGTTATTATAGATAATCATGTTGTAACAGAGATAAGTTAGCTTTTCATATTTGAATTGCACGGTGATTTAAAATCAGCAATATTGAAGACATTAGGTGTTAAATATTCACATTATTTGTAGAAAGATATATCATTGAAAATTGTGAAAAATATGTCTGAATATGCCAACATTATTATCCACTCCACTAAAGCATGGCGAAATGGTCAAAACCTGATGTGAGAAAATTGCACACATAATGAAACTATTTAAAAAACTAATTTTCACATTATGTGGTAAGTATAAAATACATAAATATGTTGTAAGATAACATTTTGATAATTTGTTAATATAAAATAGTTTAAATATTAATCCACCTAAACATATGAGAAATCAAGCTTAAAATAGTTTTATTAAAATATGGAAATAAAATTCACAACTTTACATAGCAGAACGCATGGAGAGGATCAAATTTTAAAAAAATTGAGACAGACAAATATTGATGATTTTTTTACTATTTAAAATGTGACTGAAGGCATATATTGTAAGTAATATTATAGTTTTACATAATTATATTGTATTAATGCAAAGTTTCCACAAGGGAGCTCTACAAAAACCCGGAGTAGAAAAAAAGCACTTGAAATTTTCCCGGATAGCAAAATCCATTAAAATTACTTCTGACCAACATCATTTAAAATCTTTTTGCCGATAAAAAAAAATCTACTTACAATAAATAAAAGCATTTAGTATACAATAAAAAACCACGTTTTTAAATTACTATACAAAATATGTTTTATTTTTTAATTTCAATACACATGATCCCATAGCCTTCATGATAATGTCATTATTTTATGCATAGTTCTGAATTCCATCTTTCCTGCCAGCTCCATTTTATTATGTAGGAATACTTTTAGGGGTTCAATATTACATAAATTTATAATAAGGAGTATAAAAAAATAATTATGAAATGTATTGATTTGAATGTTTAAATAAGTGAACAGAATACAAAATGAAAGAAAAAGTGAAAGTGACCAATGCCACACGACATCTCTGACTGTAACATCTACACAGAATAAACACAATTTAAGCATTTAATTGTCATAAACGACTAAAATGAAAAAAAAAAACCCTTTCAGTAAATACTACAACTCAGAAATCAAGATATGTTAAGATCAGAGGGAAAATTTTCACATTCAAAAATAAACAATTAGGTTATATAATATATAAATTAGTTATAGTTAAAGCGTTTCATAATGTAATCTATCCTATATAATCGGGAGCAATAGCTGCTTTAAAGTAAAAAATCCCCATACCACTAAAAATGCGGAATAAAATGTAAACATTTTACGAAAGTATTCCATAAATAAATACTATGAAAATGATAAATCTCAATTAACAATACGTTCCTTTCAATCTGAGCTTCGCCCCGAGCCGCGGATCGAGGCGGCTATCAACAATCAATAAATAGTTCCTCGAAGAATACAAAACATAAATATCGTAACGTTCTTCGGCCGCCCCAATTACCATCCGCAGATAAAAATATAATTTACAATTAACCTAACCTAGAAGCTGTGGATTCTGTTTTAATGTAATATTTCTGTTTGTACAAATAGTGACTTCATTGTGCGTCTCCTGAGCCACGCCTGGGGATACTTCGCACTTTTCTCTCGCTTGTCTTCATGGAAGATCACCAATTGAACCCCAACGCGAGCCGACCGCACACGCCCCATCTCTTTCTTTATTGTGGTGGATTAATACTATGTGTTCATACATGTAATAATACTCGCTATGGTCTGTTACAGCAAATATATTAGTATTTATGTTTTTATATGTTTATATTTCTTCCGTACAAGTGTGGCGTTTGTCAATTCATTTGATTACGTTACCGAATATTTATGTCTATATAATGTTCGATGTACAAATTTTCTACATGAATAATCAAATAGTATTAATACTCCTTCACTGTTACATCATAAATAATCATACCCCGAAACAAACTGAAATGTGGCGAATTTCGAAAAGAAGCAGTCAGCAATCACAAATGATCACGTTTTCTAACATATAAAATTAAAGCTTAAAAATATGTTGAGGCTAACTAATAAACATGTCTTTGTGTTAACTTGAATAATGTACATTCAGGAGACGGGCGACTACAGGATCGGCGCAGGATAACAAGCCCAAATGGGTTCGAGGGGTTAAACACGCGCGCTTTAGCAGTCGGAGGCGTTCAGATCGACAGAGGGCAGCTTCTTGGCGCGAGTGAGCCGATCGAGTTCAGCGGCCGCATCAGAGCGGACGGCAGCCTTGTCCGGAGGCGTCGGCGATAGGGGAGCATCAGGAGCGGCAGGGGATCGCGGTGAGCCGGCTCCTGGAGGTCCTCCCGGCGCTCCTGTTTTCTTGTATAAGAGAGAATTGAAGAAATTAGCCAGCACTCCTTCTCCACCCAGAGTACTCGAGGATCCCACAGCCATTTTGCTGCCATCCAGCTGTTAATAAAATACAAAGATAAGTGACAGCATTGTTAAAAAATATCATCAATGTATTATGTAATCCCGGAAGTAATGTCGTTTTTCAATTCGCAACTTTGACTCAGTATGTTTGAGTCCGTTTACCAGTAAAAAGGTGTGTTATTATTACTTTCTTTTGAACAAAAAAAAAATCAATTCTACCCCATCTATAAAAAATAGCAGAGACGTGTCCTTCAAAAACACAAATAAGAAGCTGTATGCTGTTTTTGTTTCATTCAAAACAAAAACTGCAACAGAAGAAACGGAATCCATTTGTGAAATTTAAGTTGATATACTGGACATAAGAAAGTGCCAACGCTGGTTCAGATAATTTCTATCGGATAATCTTGATTTGAAAAATAAGTCTCGAAGTGGACTGCGCAGTCTAGTGGATGAAGCGGCCCTTAAGGCGGAAGTTGAAGCAGATCCGACGATGACCATTGATCAATCATCACACATTACAATTGAATACTCACTGCTATCTAGAGAAAATGGGGAATGTTCAAAAAGAAGACATTTGGGTTCCTCACGCGCTAACTGATCACAACAAACCGCAGCGCCTCAGCATATGCAAAATACTACAAGAAAAGCAACATTCTTCCCCGTTTCTCCGTGACCTTATCACCGGAGATGCAGCAATTACCGATTACTGAAGTTCTCTATTGTGATCAGATGGACAAGTTAAATACAAATTTACAAGAAATTAGACCGGCTCTTATGAAAAGAAGGAATGTTATTCTTCAACACGAAAATGCCCATCCGCATGTTGCTGATATTACACAAAAAAAGATCCAGGACCTCGGCTGGGATGTTTTATTACATCCGCCCTATTCTCCGGACTCTGCACCGAGTGAAAAAATCGAAAACATTGTAGATCTAAAATCAGGTCTCTCGGAGTTCTTCGAATTTAAACTGAAGACCTTTTATGAGAAAGTAATCTTAGACCTTGAAAATAGATAGCAAAGAGTCAAAGACAACAGTGGTTATTACTTTGTTTAAAAAAAATAATTTAAAAAATCAAATATGAATTTTACTGTAAAAAATGACATTAATTCCGGGATTACTTAATACATAGCGCTTGTAGGTTGTAAACACATTTTATGTGATATATGTTTCTATTTACTAATTATTAGATTCTATATGTATGGATTACCTCCTATCATTAAGTGATTTGTTACCAAAATAATCATAGTAACATTGTAAACAAAAAAAAATGGATAATTCAATTCATTTAATTTCAAAACTACTGTAACATGTGAAAAAGTGTACCTTCTTTGGAGAACTCTGCGAGTTGATCTGCGAGGGTGTCCTTGATGAAGAGCGCAAAGGAGATTCTCCACGCGGCGACTGTGGACCTCCCACAGAAAGGTTATTGGCGCCGCCCCCGCCACCGCCGGCTGCGGAAGCGCCGACCGCACCTTGAAGAGTTCCCAGCTGACGCTGAAGGAAAGTCTGCTCATCCTCAGCGTGGACTTCTGCCTCGCGGCTCGACCCACTCTGAGAACCAAATTCCTAATTATTTCTCATTCTTCAGAGCTCTTAACTTGAGAACTTGAGAGTTTGTATGTAAGTTGACAGGAGTTATCCCTATAAATTTTGAAGTGAGATGATGCAGATAAATGAATGAAACGTTCACTAACCTTTCTCGTCACAGGTTGAGCGATAACATCCCTATAATAATCATCAGGCTTGCATGTATGCATGTTTTCATACAAAATGCTAATCTTCTTCAAAGTATCCCATCCAGCAGGACTGAAAAAATAGTTTGTTTCAGATTATGCACAATAATAGAGAATATACAAATATTAGTTCAACAAAATTTATAAATTATATAGTCGATAGCTATTTCAGCTTATGCTTCATCAGAACTATGTTTTAATGTACATTTACTTATCTATACACATACAGCCGGCTTTCTTTTTTGTTATACATAATTTAAGTGCAATCAACCAACTGAATATTTGAGATGTTAGCATTTAACAGGTTAAATACACGATTTTAATTCTTTCAAGATAAGAAATTTTATGTTTTATTCTTGTATAATATAATGTTGGCATGGAACTCAACAAACTTTTTTATTACAATGATGGTATACAATTTTTAAACAATCAATAAGAAAATAATGAATAATTTTGCAAATCAATCAAATGCCTGCTGCATTGTTATTATTTTATGCTTGCACTTTTCAACACAGGTCACATGATTGGACAATCTTACAAGATAACATGATATTATAAAAATAATATTCTACTATAACAACAAATCAGTAGACGATTTAATTATGCATATAACTGAAATATATATCATTGACAAGGATTGATTATTCGCTCAATTAATAGTCAAACAATTATTTGACATGGATTTCAACCATTAATTTTAAAAGAATTAAGAGTTTTGATATAAGGAATAAGACTATCATTTGTGTTATTAATGTGAGTATACACACATATATATTTTAGGCACATTCAAGAATAAATTCAGGACAATTCATATTCAAATAGTTTTGTGCTAAGAGCTGAATAGAAATGGAGAAACAGTGCTCGTTGATTCGTGACGGAACAACTGCAAAAGGCATAGTAATATTGAACCCAGATTATGCAAAGCTCCCTGCGGTGACTATCTGGCAATGCAGCTTCAACTGTGTGTAATAGCAGAAGGTAGACAACACATTTTTCTGAGCTTGACAGCCAGTACTTTGGCTTGTATGCTCTGAGCAAGTAGCGGACATGGTTTAAAAAAATGTAGAAACTAATGCGCTGGGCAATTTTTGAGCACTGAATGTATAATAAACTGAATAGAATGTATATATATATAATAAAAATCAAATAACTTATAACACATGAAATGACAATTTTAGGTATACTTTAATGTTGCCATTTCTACCGTTTGAAAATATGAGATTTAAATCTTTTAACACTCACATCAAAACAGCATCCTTTTCTACAACTAGCGCAGGCGTTCTGAACGGTAGACCATAAATCTTATGAGTTAAGTATTTGTACAAGAGATCACAGTTTTTATCTTCTTTCGCACTAGTATAAAATAAAGCGGCTCCGTGTTGAAGGCAAAATCGTCTTATCCACTGCTGCATGAAGTCAAAGTGTTCATCTCGGTAATCATGCTCTTTCTCCAAAGTTGTCATGTAATCTGTCTGAAGAAAAAATATCAATTAGGCATATTCATTCCATAGGTCCAAAATATTTTAATTTAATAGAAAATCTTCTTCCACTTTTTTGTGGGTTTTAGAGCATCTACCACCATAGATTGTGTTTTAACACTTGTTATCCTGAACATTATCACAGATTAGTTAAAAATGCATTACAAAATATTTATTTTCCTTCTATTTTCTTTAATAGTATATGCAAATGTTTTAGGCATGGGATGTTAACACTTAGTTGTCGGGAAACGTTTACTACGGACTGTCGGCAGAAAGCGGGACCTGGCAGATGCAGTTTTTCACGGATGGTCTGTTATGGTTGGGATACGACATATCACGGGTTTGTTTGTTGGTGTGAAATAGCTGCAACAGCACAGAACCCTTTTTTGACAAGAAGCAATAAAACTACAGACAAAAACCGAGTTATTATACACTAAATGTTCATATTGATTATTTTAAAAAAAGGCGACAGATTTCCAAAATATTTAAGTCATAAGATTTCATACTCCCAGTGATTGTATTATTGGAAGAATGGAAATTATATAGTATTATAAAATTGTATGATATGAATAAATATGCTATATTTTACAAATAATGTTTTAAATATTTCATATTGATAATGTGTGTAGTGACATTTACTAAATTGATAACAGGTTTTTATATTGAGCTTAGAAAAATAGTAAAATTGTGATGTAGTCCAACTGTTTTGATTTTATTTTTAACGATAGAATGTCATATATAATTTCTTTAAAAAATTCAATCAAAAATACTGTTTGTTTTAAATGTTGTGTCCATTTTATGAAAGTATATTTTTGTGTTAATTGTTAAAAAATGCCCACTTTAATCAAGTCTATTGTTCAAGGCACCCAGCAGCCAAGTGTTAATACTGAGATTTGTCATTGCAATAATTATCATAATAAATTAATAAGCTAATTAGGAAAAATGGAGAATAACATTACAAATGAAATTTCTTACTTTAGTGACAACAACAACTATGTCCAGGCCTAAATTTGTTGTAAGAACTGATTCCGGTAATGGCATTCCGTCATCACCGTCTACCCCCAAATCCATCTCATCATTCAGATTTCTCGACGATCGTTTCATCGGCGAACCCGCTTGTTCCATTTCATCGCCAGGTTCAGTATATTGATGCCATGACTTAACGCATTTATGTCTTGCATCTTGCCGTTGGTCTAAAAAAAACTATTGCATGAAACTCCTTTTCTTTCAAATAATTTTGATATTTGTTATTGTACAACCATGGTAAAATATTACTGAGCATTTAAAAAAGACAGTCCATACCATTATTAAGACTTAATTTATCTAAGTGGTCTCCTAGGATGGAGGCCCAACTTTGTAATTGGTCTAGAAGTCCCCACGGCGTTGTCATAGCGACGGTCAGTATGACGAGCGTGTGCGGAAATGTTTTTTCGTTTAGTGCAAATTTCAGAAGATTTGTGTGTCCTGGATCTCCATCTAGCACCCATACACTCAGCCTGGTGTGATCTGAAAATATAAAAATAATTTAATTCATGAGTGAAATCACTTACCATTCTATCCATAACATAAAATACAGGTGTATGTCATAAGATGTTTTGCTTAAGAACAGTGACGCCGTGATATTTGCATATCTCAACTGTATTTAATTTTTGATGGTCATCATAATTTCTGACAATATTTTGATAGTGTTACATGAGGCATATATAACGGGAAACACTTGTTATATATAATCATATGAAATTGAAGGACACCTGATGGTTTAAAAATGCTGCACTGTTTGACTTTTTTTTATAAGGAAACAGCAAGTACATTTATTTATAGGAACAGGAAGCACTAGTGGATGAATAATTTTTACTGTCTCATGTAATAAGAGGTGGTTTTAAGAATTCGGGAGTCCCGTATATCTCATAGCATACCCAATACAAAATTTTTGTGAAATAACGAGTTCCTTTTGATAAATTAGGTTAATTATTATATGTAATAATCATAATTTTTGTCAAAATGGTGAAACACATAGTAACAAATTTCCACAAATTGACTTACCAGCAAATTTATTAAAATTATCATTATTTATGTCTGAGCAATCAAAATATTGATATGAGATCAGTACCAATTGAATTTATTATGAAAATTAAAATAGTATCGATAACTGATTCATTTGTAAGTTGACAGTCATTGAATGATAAATGAATATTTAAGTAGTAGGTACATATTGGTTTTATTTATGTTGAATTACTGGTAGTAAGAATATTTTTATAATTGGCAACAAATGTTCTACAGTGGATAACAAAGAAATCGAAAATAAAACAATAATTTTAAAGTTACATGCAGCAAGAACTTTAACCAACTGCACAAACTTCTACAACATACTGTACCTTTTGTAAATACATTGGGATATATGACGCTTTTATAATTTATATTTAAGAGTTTTGAGTTTTTGAATAACTATGTCTGCTCCTAATATGAAGTATACATACTACTAAATGGAGATAAACTCAACAGAACATAATCTATGAGGACTGCTTGGCATACTAACTGGCAGGTGACAGAAATTCGTGGAGGATGCAGTGTGGTGGCCATATTCTCTACATGGTGAGCGAATAATATGGTCAAAGAAGAAGGAGAATCATTGTTAAGTTTTCTTTCCCGATTGAAATTTTTTTTATGTTCATGCTGCATACAGAGACACCTCTTTTGAAATGAATAGAATAGTAAGGACAAGACAAGTGGTTAGCTAATCATTATTAAGTCCCATTTTCAGCGTCAGATGGCTGAGAGAAAATTTTGACATCAAATATTCTATTCTATATATTATAACTCTCGTCTTTCTTTGCATTATGAAGAGAAATAATTTTCAATGGTATTTTATTTACAGGGTGGCATTATAGTAAAAAGATTTAGAATAAAAAGCTTCATTACTTAAATCTTTCTATTAGCTTCAAATTGCTTTCAAGTTATAATAAAAAATAACACATTTCCAGTACCACTTCCAAAATATATTTGATGATCAGGACCGGTTTCCCTAATCAAATATATTGTGGAAATAGTACTAAAACTGTGTTATTTAAAATATAATGCCTTTCGAATAAGTAATAGTTAAAGACCTTAAAATGCTTTAAGTTAACCAATGAGCATTACCATCTCGGTATTCGTCGCGGACATCTATGTATGCATATTCTAATCCTGAGCCTTTTTTAGGATCCTCTACGCCTTGTAATTTTGCTATAAGTGTAGTTTTTCCAGATTCATTGTCGCCCAATACTAAAACATTTTTACATGTAGAAAGTTTAGTATTTCCTTGATTTTGCACTTCTTCTAATATGGAAGACCTGAAAAAATAAAATGACAATTGAAATACCACATAGATTTATAAAACGTCACGAAATTGTAGAAAATAAACACACATTAGTCATCCATATTATATAGCTTGAGGTGGAAAATGTTGTCATTTTAATGTATTCAGCAAAAAAATCTCACAATGCTAAAAATAAACAGAAAAAAACAGTGAGAAAGTTTGGTACTTGAATAAGGCAAAGACATCATTCATTTGACAGTTTCCCATGCTACTTTTTCCCAACGCACTGATGATGTTATACAGTACAAGGTGTGACACATAAATACCGTATAAGGAATATTAAAATTTATTACACAGCGAGAAAGCACTAACGTACCACAAGTTTTCTTTAACTTCTGCTTTTTCCTTCTTTTTAGGTTTTAGGCCGTTAACCTGGCCGGTTAACTCCATTATTAGGAAAATGTCGATGAATTACGACAGCGCAGCAAAGAACCGATCTACAATCGTACGTCAGAATAACATAGACAATAAGCCTAAGACAGAACGGATGAACTTTAAATTTATGGCGTAAATCGAAAAAAAAAAAACTTGTACTAAATAAAATGATACTTTTTTCCGCGTAACTTTCGTTCTGAAAACAATTGTTTTCTGAATATCGATTATCATTTTGATAACGCTTAAAAAAGTAAGATTCTAAATTTTACAGTTTAAGTTTAACAGGTACCTAAATACTAATGTACTTAATTGAAGAATTTCAGTAAATGAAGGCTTACGTTTAAAATTTACCTCAATGAAGACTAGCCTTAAAAATACATCATTTTTTGTCCATACAAAAAAAAATAGCCTCTTAAATTTAAATTTTGATTTTATGCCTGCTACTTACAATCATAATTTTGTTTTTATGATGATATATTTTATTTATATCAATAACTTATTGATTGAATTGGCATTTACTTGGTAGAACTCCATCATAACACGGTGAAAAAATAGCAATGTTTTTTAGTTCTACAATTTTTTTATAAGATATAGTTGATAGCTTTTTCGGCCCAACATCTTCAGAACTAATTAACTAGAACTAAAATAATTCTGACTATGTGCGAGCCGAAATAGCTATAAAATATATTTTTAAAATAATTATAGAACTAAAATACATTGCTATTTTTTTACCGTGTTACATTAATAACGTTGGCTTTTGGAATAATTATCATATTTCATTAAATTTAGATTTTATGGAATTTGAATTTTTATTACGTTTAAAGCTTCTGTTTAATTCTTAAATTATTTATAGTCCATTTTACGTAAATCAACAGAATATTTTATTCATTTAATAAAAAGGAGCAAAACGCAAACCAATAGTTCCCATGCAATAATTAATTAACACCGTTTGAGTTTTTTTTACTGTTGTCTTATCTTAATAAAACTGATGTACATTTATCTGAACGCTATAAATAAATATATATATATATATTCAAATATTATGTCATCTTTTCATTTAGTATCTAATGACTCGATTGAAGTAAAATATTTTTGCTTTAACTATGGAGCAGAAAAACGATGCACTACTAATATTATAAATTATTTTGTTTATGTAGCCAAAGATGATCATTATATTGTATATATACCTACTTGGCATATACGTTAATAGTATCAGAGTGAGAAAAAAAGTGTTGTCTATGAAATTTGGTAGAAAATACTGGAATGTATGTGTCAAAAAGTGGGGTTATGTTCGTAATCATCTGTTATCATAAATTTTACCAACTTACTGACATAAATTACACAACATAGATATTTCAAGCAGCTTATGTCTTTAAAAAGAAAAGTTATGTATGGTGAAAAGTTTTATTTAGAGATAAAAATTATATAATATCATATAATGGATAAACTTGCGGTGTTTGAACGTGTCTTGTTGATAAAATTCTCGATGGATTTATAGCTGCAAGCCGTCTAAATCTAAATCGACATTTCCAAGCCAGGCAGAAAAATGATTTGTCTCATTCCGGCACGTTTCATTTGAGAAATCCTGAATTTTCATAGAAGTTTCTTGATAAATTCTAAAATAATATTCGTAACATTCAATTTAAATGCGTTCAATGAAAATATTGTAATTTTTGTACTATGTGAAATTCAGTAAAATAACTCTAAATTGCCTGATTCATCGAATAAGAAACATGGATGCACAACGCGAAGTCACTTCACAATGGGATGAATTATCCACTGTGGATACATTTGATAAAGGTAAATAAACTATAGATACTACGGAAAAAAAATTATTCGTCATTTCATACTCATAAATCATTCTCGTTTTGTTACTTAGTCCTTCCAAGTTTTTATATAGAGTAAGTAATCAGCTTCACTAGCTAAAGGTTGCAGTGTATCCTGGTGTTCTAGGATTTTATGGGAGTCTTAACAGCTTCAGTCTGATGACCACAATAAAAGAATCTAGTTGGATTGAAAATAATGAATTGTTTCAGCAGAAAGACAAACTGTATATCTCCCAACAGTATATAAATGGCTTTTTCTTATTTCTAGACAGTGAAAAAGATCTTTTTATTGGTGGAATTATAGTGTTTTGATGAAAGTAATTCTCTGGACACCAAATTTGATGTCTGTGTCGAAATTTTATCTGCAGAGTGAAAAAAGGTTAAATTTATAATTTGAGATGCTACTTTAATCTGCTTCCTGTCGGTGCCCATTTGCTCTCCGAGTTTAGTCAAGTTCTGAAATATGCGCGTCTAAAATATTTAGTTTTGGGAGTTTAGTGTACATAAACATTTGACTGTGTATAATTTATTTTAATTCATTCTCGTAGAGCAAGGGGATAACTCTAGCGATTTAACTCCCAACTATGCCAACCAACTCTTCAATAACAATCAGAATTTGGTAATGATCCAAGTGTGCCTGTGGATTTGTATAAAGACAAACCTAAAACCATTAAATCTGGCCTTGGGAGTGTAATTGGTTAAATTTTGAGATTAGATTTGTATGAATAAAAACCAATGCATATGTAGGTAGATACAAATGTATTTTTCAAATTACATATAGTATTTATTAAAAAAATATATATTTCATCAAATGTTATATTCAAAACTCATTCAAAACTCTGGATGTCAATGATTTTATCGAACCTCCCCAAGGACACCTTAATACTTATTTGTGAAAATGAAGCCTTAAAAATACTTCATTTTTATCCTTTTGACCTTACCTTCTCTGAATAGGGGGAGGTTGAGTGACATACTTACAAGCTTTTGCTAAAGTTCTTCTGTTAATATATCTATGATTTTAGAATCTTACATGATGGAAATTGTTAAAGTAAAATCATGAACACCGGAGCCTTGTAGAACACATATGGTTCCACAAAAACCTTGTGTAATACAAATCCGTGTTATGAAGCTCATACAAAATTAAGGTTTGCATTCCAAAAAAAAAAATCGAAGATAGTTTATATAAATATATACTTTGTTTTTTTACAGAAACAAATATACATTTACATATAAATTAAAAGAAACTTTACTAACATTATATACCATTCATTCATCATTGCTATCACTTAGAATTCTATATTTTTTACTCTTTTTCGAGATTGGTTGTGAATCTTCATCATCAGAGGACTCTGAATTTCTTGTAGTTTTAGCCTTAGAAAATTCGTTAATAAGCGATTGTGTGCTTTTAAAGTATAAACCTTTATGTATTTTCTTATAAAGTATGAAATTTAGTAATTCCCTCTTGAATTTCGAACTCTTTCCATTATAGGATCATTATCAATATAAATTAATTTATTGATTGAATTGGCATTCACTTGGTAGAACTCCATTATAACACGGTGAAAAAATAGCAATGTATTTTAACTACAAAATTATTTTAACAAATATAGTTGATAGCTATTTCGGCTCACGCCATCGTCAGAACTATGCTTAAACGGTGGCGAAGCGGTATTTATAAAATGTCCTATGGCTCATGTTTATCCGTTTATATCGGACAGACAGGTAGAAGTA
Organism: Himalopsyche japonica; assembly: GCA_028555115.1. Lineage (NCBI taxonomy): Eukaryota > Metazoa > Arthropoda > Insecta > Trichoptera > Rhyacophilidae > Himalopsyche > Himalopsyche japonica. The sequence continues at coordinate 590,494 of JAHFWJ010000821.1, forward strand.
TATCTACTCGAGCTAAGGAACATGTAAGATCATTCAGCAGTAAAAAAACAGATTCACAATTCGCTAATCACGTTATTAATGAATCACATAATATAAATTCAAACTCAGTGCCTAAATGTTTGCATCTTTATAGTAAGGGTCGGAGAATGACGGCTTTGGAACAGCTGGAAACCAATTATCACAAAGGATTATTAATGAACAAACTAACATAATAGTATCGCCACTTGTCCAGCCGTTGTACAAAGGGGTGGTCTGATTTGCTTCCATAAGGACCACTTCCGTCTCACATATAAACTTATTGTCATAGACACCTATTGTTTCATTTAGAATTTTGAAAATTTAGTGTCATTGTGTTAAAGTAACAAGCTAGGCCGTTGGAACAGGAGAGGGGATGTGTTGTGTGCCTTTTCTGCACAGCTATATATAGATAAGCGAATGTTAGTTTAAGCATAGTTCTGACGATGGCGTGAGCCGAAATAGCTATCAACTATATTTGTTAAAAATAATTTTGTACAACTAAAATACACTGCTATTTTTTCACCGTGTTATAAATAAATTCTAATTTATTAGCCAGTTGCAAGCCAACATTTATTGTTTTTAATGTGAAACATGTAGCTACTTCGCTGCAACTGCTTTCCGAGTTATTATTGTGTTGGGTTCATTCAATATTTCATTTTAATTTAATTTTTTTCCCTTAAACCGTGTTGTATAAAAATTTGTCACAATATGCACATCCGTGTTGTATAAAACAGTGTTATACGAGGCCTAGGTGTATAACCGATCGCTTTTCTATGATAATATTATATTATCTAATACATATTTAATCTATTTTCAGAATCAATTTTAGAAACAGAAGCATGTGCATCTACAGAACCAGTAGGAGAAAAATTTGTCAGCCACCCTAAAACAGTTGTCTCGACACCCATCAGTCTATTGGTACAATCTTTGATAAAGCAACTTTGCATTATGTTGGAAAATGATCAAAAAAGAGCAAATCACCTGTTCCTTACTATTTGTGAAAAACTTCATCAAATGAAATTACTGGATGAAACATATGCAATGGGAGAATTTGAAGTCATGCGCCATCAATATCAGAGAGCTCTCAATCAGTTGGTGAGTGTTGCTACTGGATCTGAATTACCGCACAATTTCCATTCCAGTATTCAAAATTGGCCAATATCACCTACTTCTGGATTTGAATGGTCTAGATATCATAGAGAGTTTGAAGAGGTCACTTTCATTGCTAGTGGTGGCTTTGGTAGAGTATTCCAGGCTCGAAATCGCCTCGACGATGTCAATTACGCCATTAAGAAAATTTGTATTCGCTCATCTGATATTGATACGGTTCTGAGTCATTTTTCTGAAGTCAAAACCTTTGCCAGTCTCAATCATCAGAATATAGTACCATACAAAGCGGCTTGGCTAGAACCGTTACTTAAACAAACTGCAAATGATTTTGAGACTGATAATGCCAGCACAAATTCGAGTGAAGAAATACCGAATGACTCTCAAAGCAAAAACCGTCCATCGACGTTTGACGAAAGCAGCGACTATCTGTCCAAGAAAAGTAAAGATTCAGATTCTCAGATTTGTTTCGAAAGCAGTGATCGGGAGTCTAAACAAGAATTAACAAATAATGTGAAAATTTTGTGTAAACTTGAAAACAATAAATGCCGTATGGAAGGATCTCACGTCGATCTCAAATGGGCCACATTATACATACAAATGGCACTGTGTCAGAAAACTTTGAAAATGTGGCTTACAGATCGAGCTTCAGTCCCGTCCTTCATGAATCAAGATACTCCATCACCAATCATAAATAGTTTTAATGGTGATCCCATCAATTATATACCGATCATAAGAACTTCAAACCGAGAAGATGTACTTACCCAAGTCTCGCCCGTTAGTATCGTAGAAGGACCATATTTACAAGTGGTAGTTGATATTTTTACTCAATTAACGAGAGGATTAAACTATATCCATCAATGCGGGATTGTGCATCATGATGTTAAGCCTAGTAATATATTTATTGGAGTAGAGAGTGGTTCAATTTGTGTGCAACTCGGCGACTTTGGATTGGCATGTCCCCTCCAGAAGTCGCATGATGGAGTTGCCTTAGGAACACCTTTGTATGCGGCTCCTGAGCAGTTGAAAGGAAAATGTAACTTCAAGGTAAATATAATATGTTACACCATTAAAAAACTGAAATATCGAAAATTAAAAGAAAAAAATTATGATGAGGAAAATAAGATTTTCAATTTTTTTTTAACCATGTATAAATGTGAAGCTTATGGCCTCTTAACGGCACCTATGTAGATTTTTCCATGAGAAAAGCTTATTACTTAACCTTTCTGCTTCAATTTTCAGAGGTTTTCACTATGCCCTGTGCTTAATATAAGAAAGGTGAGAGCCTTTGAATGGAAATCCATAAATTAAATATCAATTTATAAAACTGCATTTGGCTAATGCCGTAGACTACAGTTATGGTGCTCAAGGGATTCTTAATTTTGATAAACATTTCAAATTTCGACTGAAGGTGCTTGATGGAATTTCAATATAAAATTTGAATTGTTGAAACTTTGTACTATTCCATATGTTTTGTCTCTGAAAAAAGTGAGTTATGTTGCTTCCGTGTGATAGAATGCCTGATGATGACAAAAGGCAAAATCCGGGTAATTTTTGACAAAGTATGTGGAATCGTTCCAAATTTCAAAAAAAACTGCACCTCTCACGATTCTAACAACATCTGTAACTCTTCATTATTTTCATTTCTTACTTATTCTTCAAATAATCGTTTATTCTTTGTTTCAGAGTGACCTTTACAGTATTGGATTAATTCTTCTAGAAATGATAGAGACTTTTAACACCGACATGGAGAGGGTGAAAACATTAGACCAGTTACGCCAAGGCACAATACCAGCTCACGTATTAGCAAATTATCCAAAGTTGGCACACATAATCAGCAAACTTGTTGAAGTTAAAGTTTCTAAAAGGATCTGCACAGTTCAATTGCTATCATTGCTAGATGGATTAAAAGAAAATAAAGATAAAACCATTAAAGATCTTCGAAGTGAAATTATTACTAAAGATGAGACTAATAAAGCTCTGAAAGAAGAAATTATCTCGAAAGATGATGAAATCGCAAGATTGAAAATATTACTAGCTAAACAAAGACAATAATGTGATGTTTTGTAATTAAGCATATATTATACTTAATCAAGACGTACTTGTAGACTTAATGACATAACTAAAAAGTTTTCTAGATTGTATTATAGATTTAAGTTTTGTGATGAATATTCTAGATTTCCAATTTATATTAGCAATTGGTATTTAATTTGAATTGTTGAAACTTTATACAATTCAACATGTTTGATCCAGGTTTCTCCTTTTGGCATCTTCAGGCATTCTATCACACGGATCCAACAGTACTGATACAATAAACAGTTAGCACCAGTTAATTGAGACTTGAAACAACAATATGATTGAATAAACATTGCCGTTAACTAAATTATCCTACTGTCTTTGATTTTCAAAATTCATTATCAAATGATGGTAGTTTATTATCCAGTGTTTAGTCAAATTATATAGCACCTGAAGATATAAAATATCTTCTCAATATTTAGATCAAGGTAATGTAATGTTCATTGACTGACAAATATTATGAATATGTTTATACAGTAGAACTTCGATTATCCGGACTGATTGGGGACGAAGACAGTCGAATACAGACAATCGAAAAATCATAGTATCTGCTGCCACGTAGCAACAATTTTTAAGTTTATTTTCTTGTGGAAACTGATAACTGTTTATTAATTATTTTTATCTACTATTAGTAATCATCGAATAATCATCTGTTTTCTAGTGTTTGAATGTTTCTATTACACCCTGATCCATCAATTGTGTTGCTGATATGAAATTTCATGGAAGAAATTCGATCATAAACATTTCATCAATTTGTTATTTAATGAAACTACAACACGTTTTCTTTAAGTCGACATATTGGTAACATTGAAAATAAATATTTAAATTGTCAACAATTTTTTAAGAAACAAACGCTCAATGTGTATTCAATTTGGACGATTACTGATCCATATTTTACACAGGACTTGTTGCTGAAACAAATGCATAAAAACAAACACAACGATCAAAGTGTTAATGTTGCGTTCCATCACGTACATAAACAGTGGATACAACTCGCCACGTGCATACCAGCAAATTCGAAATATTTTTGTTTATTTTGACCAATCCGGATAATCGAGATATGGATAATTGAGGTTCTACTTTATGTAGCTAGATTTTTATTAAATTAAATCCACAACGAAGAATATGTAGGCATGGTTTTCAAGACATGTTTTTTATTTTTTATGAGAGATGCTTTTTTGGAGCCTTTGAGGAGTATTTGTTTGCCAATCATTTAATGCCCTCATTCTCATAATTATTGATATGGTATATATGTATCCAATTATTATATTTTTTGTGATATAAACCATGAATACAAAATTTCAGTTATTTTTTTGCTAAGGCATCAAAAACGACCAGTTTATTTGCTATTTTTTATATAATATGCTGAAATAAAGAGAATTTAAATCAGTTTCACTTCTTTTCTTCTAATGCTCTTAAAATATATCTGAATATAACAGGCAAACTATATAAAATCTTTGTTTAAATGAGGAATCAAATAGAATTAAATGCTTAGTGCACGGTTATGTTATTTTCAAAGAGTATAACATCAAATAGACACAGTGTTTAATACTTCTGAAGCTTTAGTGAAGAAGTGTGACTTTTGACAGTGTAGTTAACCTCTTAAATACAGATATTAACTATTGATTCATTTCTGGCATCTTTACAGTTTCGTCGACTCAATGCCTTTGAACTTGTTTACCACAGTAGTGAAAGAAACTTGCAATTCCATTATTTATGAAAATGGGGCATAGTTTACGAGACCATTTATTTTATGAAGTTTCTCTGAACAACTTTTTTACAAATATATTGCTGTACAATTTAATATACACATGTGATTTAAACCATTGTAATGTATCTAGGGATACTTTCAGAATAACAAAATGAATGTATCCTGGATTAGAAGACTCATTGAGTATGCATAAATTATCGCCCCGAAAAGTTGTGCAAGAAAATGTTTAATTTTTAATGTACAAAAATTTCTCTAGAATGAATCTGTATTTAGCAGGGTCACACAAAATGGAACTTTACGTGTATATAAGATTGATGAAATATGTAATGTTTGAAAGAAAAATATTGTTCAGCAGCATTGATTTAACTAGTCAATATTTTCCTTAATTTTGTAGTTATTTTGGTATATTCAACTCACTTGAAATATACACAAACAAGACTTACCACCTTTCTCCTTGCAGCATTTTATATTGAAAACAACAGTATATATAGACAAATGAAGTTTATTAAATATGAAGATAATTAATTACATAAGAATCTCTCCAACATAATGTTTAGACCCATTATACAAACATTCACCCTCATGTATAAAGTGATCTTCATTGTAATTGCTCTCACACAACACTGGTTAAAACAAAGAGACAAACACAAAAATGAAATAATATTTTCATTCTCGATTTGTTTTTATTTTTCATCTGTACAATTATTTTTTTTGAGACTGTATTGATATATTCCTTTCATACACATAGTTGAAAACTCAATAACGATAGTAATCGGGTTTGTATGGACCTTCGATTGGCAAATTGAGATAAGCTGCCTGTTTGGGTGTCAGCTTGGTAAGTTTTACTCCTAAATGGTCTAAGTGAAGGGCTGCTACTTCTTCATCTAATTTCTTGGGTAAAATGTGTACGCCGACGGGGAAAGCATCCGGCTTGGTCCACAGTTCAATCTGGGCGAGAACTTGATTGGTGAACGAGTTCGACATGACGAAAGAGGAATGGCCTGTGGCGCAACCCAAGTTGACCAATCGACCCTTAGCGAGTAAAATTATATTATTTCCATTGTCTAATGTGTAACGATCTACTTGAGGTTTGATATTGACTATTTTAACAGCATTCTTCTCGAGCCATTCAACATCAATTTCACAATCAAAATGACCGATGTTACACACAACGCTGTCATCTCTCATGCAGAGGAAGTGATCCTTGGTGATGATGCCTTCGCAGCCGGTAGCCGTGACGAAGATTTGAGCTTCTTTGGCTGCTTCATCCATGGTTGTCACTTCGAAACCTTCCATAGCCGCCTGTAAAGCACTAATCGGATCGATCTCTGTAACAATAACTCTGCCGCCGAAGTTTCTGAGAGAATGAGCACATCCCTTGCCAACATCACCGTAGCCCGCTACGACGCACACTTTTCCTGCAATCATCATATCAGTTGCCCTTTTGATTCCATCGACAAGTGACTCTCGGCAACCATATAAGTTGTCAAATTTGCTCTTGGTTACTGAGTCATTAACGTTGATTGCTGGCATTTTGAGTGTACCATCTTTGAACATTTTGTACAAATTGTGAACGCCGGTGGTTGTCTCTTCTGTGATACCTTTGATACCATCAATGAACTGCGGGAATTTGGTGTGGATTAAATTTGTCAAATCTCCTCCGTCATCGAGAATCATATTCAATGGCTGAAATGAGAAAATCAAAATATTTTGTTAGCAATTACATATACTCTAGGATTTAGCTTGTCGATTCTAAGATTTGAATATTAATTTTAGACTGATTCTAGACAATAAGTAAACTTTATACCGCCACAATTTAAAAATAAAACCAGAAGAAAACTTAACTTTGTTCAATACACTAAAATGAATATATGTGAAATTGATTTTATTCAGTTTCTCTTCCAATATGAATATTACATTATTTGTAAAAATAGATTTCTCTTAAGAGAAAACAAGATTTTGAAAGAATATAAAGCTGTGCTTTTTTTAATATACCTTTCCATCAGGGAACACAAGAGTCTGTTCTATACACCAGAGGTATTCCTCATCAGTCTCCCCTTTCCAGGCATATACTGGAACACCAACGGCAGCCATAGCAGCAGCGGCTTCATCTTGTGTGCTATAAATGTTACAACTTGACCATTGAACCTGCAAAAAAAAATATTTTAATTTCAGTCCATCGTTATTCAGTTACAATAAATAAAGTTGTACAGATAGACTAGATCAGTTTTGCATGACCAGATTTAACCGCTCCAAGATAATGAGGTATTATAATTCTTCCACAGAAGAGAGGTATTTTGATTGACATTATACCTCCATGCGCCTTGTCAAAATTGTGCATCATATTTAAAACAGGATATTATAAGGTTCAAATATGTTGTATTATCCAAATGATACAATAAAAAAGTTATTTAAATAGTGTATTAACTATTATGATTGTGGTAAAAAAATAAGTACATTTGATTTTACAATTGATGATAACAGTCAGAGTGGACTGCTATTTGTCTTTTAACTTAGTATTAATTCTTTGCACTCGACAATGCCACATAAGCAGTATCACTTTGTTAATGCCGGAAGAATAAAAAAGCGGTGATCTTAAATGCAAACGAAAGACTGACCATAATAATTTATAAAAAAAGCCTATATTAAATAAATTATATTGTTTTATCAACATAGCAGTAGCATTTGCATGCAGAGGGTGGTTCAGAGAAATATTAATGTGTCAATAATTTATTTATTAATAAATATGCTTAAATGACGTATTTTATATTGGCACATTCACTTATCAGTATAAAATTTATTTATTATTGAAAACGGGATTAAACCAGTTCAATTATATTGCAAAATAAAATTCAATTCATCTCGCATGTTTTTTTAACAATGTCATTTCATTTTACATAACACATAAAATCTGTTATTCACAGCAATATTGTCAGTTAACAACAATGTGAGTAGTGACGCAACTGAAAATGTAGATCACAAGTCAAATGAATTATCATAAAAAACAAAAAATATTTGTGAACAGATGACCTATTGATAAAAGGAGCTGCCCTTGACGACATGACTTTATATAAGCTATGAGAAACACCACACCATTTCGAGACGTCGGATGATTAAAAATATTCATATAATTAAAGAGAAATTAAATGTTTCATGTATTTTTAAAGATTTCATGCAAATACACAACTTTATAGTGGAATTATGTCATTCTGTAGTTGAAATGAACCTTTAGACCGAAACAATGTCAACTTCAGTCGATATCAATATTACATTATGAAAAATCAATAAGTAATGTTTAATTTTACAATTTAAACCTACATGAAATTTTAATATTATATTTTGTGGAGTTCAACAAAGTATGTTTCATCAACCGTCTCATTTATCAATCAAATTTCTAAATTCAATAATTTATATTTATCACTTCACTGTCACTTCTTGATGGAAAGGCATGATATTTTAAATAATAAAAATATTTATTTGAGTTAAGTTTTCTTCTTTCCATTATATCTATAAGAAACATATTTTATTAAAACATTCACCCTTGATTTAGTGGTTAATGAAGCATTTAGCTCTTTGCCGATTCCGTATCATTGTGATAAATATTTTTTTTAACCTGTCCAAAGCTGATGACGAACCAGTGTGTCACTTTCCTACAATTTAATTTATTTCTTGCTGTTAACATGTCAAATTTGGCTAATCCTTTACTATAAAGCATAGCAATTTGACTCTGTTCACAGATTATGTAAATGGAATCAAATCTTTCTAAGCTGAATGACATTTGAAGTTTCTTAATTTGGTATTAAAATGCAAGCAATTTGCTACTGAAAACTGATAAGATTTTTCAGTACATACTTTCTTAAAATAAAAAAAGATTACAAACATTTTATCAAAAATATAAATGTTATCTCTCCTTTCATAGAATACTGTTTCATAGAACAGTTTTTACAATATTAGGTAAATATTTAAATGAAAAATAGGTCAATCTGATATAGTATGAAGCAATTTCATTGAATATATATTTGCTTGCCCTGTAAACATTTATAAATTACATTAACTCATTTAAATTTTTCTTATAACTACTTTTTAGGTTTATCTGATGAATATTTTTTACCATGGAATAAGAATGTATTTTGTAACGCTACAAGGTGGCGGTGGCTAGTTATTGAAAAAAAATATGTTCGATATCTATTACTGTAAATCATTGGTCAGTGACACTAGCAGTGCCTTCATTAGTCTCTGTCTAACCCAGACAAATTAAAATAAAAATCTCCTTTGTCATAAGGGTACTCATCTAAGTATAGAAAAAAAGTTGCTGACACATCATTTATCGTCACGTTTACTTTTTAAACAAATTATAAGTAGTTTTGAATTATTACACTCAGCGTGGACTTAATATTATTTTCAGTGCACACTATCTCATGACACTTTTGTCCTATACAAGTCATTTAACTGTGTAAAAGTAATTATCACCTAATTCTGGCCAATTTATAATCAATATCATTTGTGCTGGTGGTGCTCATAGGTTTAAATTCATGTACATTTTCCATTTCATAAATTGATTTATGGATGCCTAAAATACCCCCAACCCAACCAAC